>JAJHJA010000199.1:0-352857 GCA_021202915.1 Heliconius himera
TAATAAAGGCATTTTTTTTTTCTTTTCGTTGCAGACGAAATAAAATTTTTGAAGTCGAGGGAGTAATTTGTAGATGTATAATTTCTTTTTGTGTCTGCTTTTTCTAGACCTTTGTTACGTAGAGTTTATCATAAATTTAGTCATTTTTGTGATCCATGGTTTTGGTGTATTTTTTTCATATATTTTTCTCTCATTTCATTACTACAAGCTACGTCGAAATTCTTATACGCTCGTTACAACTTATTTATGTTGTTAGCATCTCTGTAGGGAGATTTTTACAAATTTCCGCTACACAAAGATAATTACTAAGAATTATCGTTTGACAAGAGGGAATGCTATTTATGAAATATTATTAACATTTTTAAAGTGTAATTCTACATTTAGACAAGAAATTTACTTTTTAGTAACGTATAAAAATCCGACCAGTATTTCCAGCAAACAAACTCGTCTTTTCGCTTTTTTATATAAATATAGATTTGGGTCAAAAATTTTGTATCATCATGAAGCTTGGGCATTTTGGAACGGACTTAAAAATTACAGAACAACGTCAAACAAAATAGCGTCCTTTTGCATAACAACTTTATAATATATAAAGCACCGTTCTTTTCGTATGTTTTAGTTGTTTGAAAAATTTAATCGGGTGAAGTCGCTACTAGTATAGGATCCCAGTATAACACGACCTCCACCGAGCTGATTAATAAGTGGAAAGTAACTTGTATCAAATTAAATGTCAATAAATATAAAATATATAGCAATGCCTCTAGAACTTGGCGGAAAATGGGGAACGGAGTGCCTTAACATTAGGTTCCTTCTATCCTATCCTGCTGTATGAGGAATACAGCGTGAAGGTGAATTTTTTTTAACTATTTGATTTAAAAAAAAAAAATGTAATCCAGGACATATGAATCAACGCTATATATGTTTCTTTTCACGTTAATAATTAACAAAACTTTTTAATAATCGATACAAAATCTGACAGGACAAGGGCAACAGATAACAAATGACAGGCAACACCTCTCTGCGACATATTTTAATTTTACAATCAACATGATACAGATGTTATTTATGGCTTCGTATTCAAATATCTTCTATTATAATAAAATATTAACAAATTATCTTACATCCCCTTGAAAATGTACAATTTGAATAGACCTTACATACGAAATATTCTAAAACCTGCAGTACCGAGTCTGCAGTCTGCGGCGTCGACTCGGGCGCACTTTCAACACTTAATATAAACAATTGCTCCTACGTTAAGGCATTGCGGACACGAGCGAGACTCGAAACCAGTGTTGCCAGATATGCCGATTTTTTGACGAAAATTAAATTGACTTGATTGTAAATTATTTTTTATTCTTTAATTTTTTAATTAATTTCTAACAATTTCAAAGATCTTAACTGCCTGAAGCTTTGGCCTTAAGGTAGGTACGGAGTAAAAGAAACAGCTATTGTTTTAAGTAAAGTGATGTTTTTCCATTTAAGAATAAAACATTTCATATAGCTTATCAAAAAATAAATAAATATTTATATATTTTTTTTTTTACTTAAAACGTTTAAAAACCCCTCTTTTCACCCCACATTCCAATCTGGCAACACCGCTCGAAACACTCCACTGTTCTAACAGCTTTAATAATAATAAATTTAAACGTACGCCACGAACAAACTATCCTTATCCTTTTGTTACGCAAGAGCAATTTCATTTCGTCTAGGATCTGTCATATAAAAAATCTGGTTTAGTTAAAAAAAGAACATTCCAAATTCCCAAGTCTCGTAATCGAATTGATGTCATAATTAAATTCGGGAACTTACTAAAGAGCGTCCCACCAATTTGTGAGAGAACAAACGATTTGTAGCGTATTACAAAAAAAAATACATAATGGAACGTCACTTATCATAATATACTTTTTACAAAAAAAATATTCGAATCTATGAAGTAATATATAAAAAGTATCTTTATAATGGATGCAATTGGAGTTATTTCATTTGCTTCTTATTTTTTACAAACAGTCAATTTTTAAACATGTTTCAACATGTTAGGACATGTCTATTGCAATCGGATGACGCTACCGGAACCTACATACCCGTCGGTGCTAACTATTATTATTACATTATTAACTATAATATCTAATAAAGGAAGCGTGACAAGCATGCTATTTAAAATGAAATAGCACCTGATTAAACTTTACACTGTTATTAAGTTCAAATGTAAGCTTAAGACGTTAAATACTTTGTTTTATTAATTCTAAATAGAAACAAGTGATCCTCCATATGGTTCTCACACGTCGTACGACACGACATACGATCGATTTCAATAAAAAAAAATAATTATAATGAATTATATTATAATTCTCTACAAATTTTTCATTGTTATTAAATATTTTACAATAATGTTATTACAGACTGTAGCAATAATAGATTATATAATGAACGTATGTCGTATGGAAAATCACTAAAAAGTATGGAACCAACGTCACAAGGCTAAGATCGTACGCACGCAATTTCATCTCCAGTCTTCAAAATTATTTACAATATTATTCTAAAAAAAGAATTTATATAAAAACATCAGCTTGTTGATAATATTAATAAATTTAAATTTCGTTGTAATTTTCAAAATGTTAACGTGGAAACTGTGAACGGTCAGCAACATAAAATTTAGGCCTCACAAGCCAGTAGCGCGCGAACAGAGTCGATCCATAACAACAAAGGACAACTGTACAAATATCGCAATAAGTTAGAAGATGTCGGGGCAGTCGCTCCAGTCCTGGCGCTTCTTGCAGTCCCAGTAGCGGTGCTGGTATAGATGGCGCAGGCGCGGCTGGCCGGGCGCGGCGGCGCGCGCGAACCAGGCGGGCGCGGGCGGCGCGGGCGGGGGCTGCGCGCGCGCCGCCGCCGCCTCGGCCGCCGCCTCCAGGCCGCGGCGCGCGAGGCGCTGCTTGTCCTCGAGGCGCAGCTTCTCGGCGTTGGCGTCGTCCCAGCGGCCCTCCTCCATGAGGCGCTGGTCGGGGCGGCGGCGCGAGTCCGTGGGCGCCACGCCGGGCTCGGGCTCGTTGAGCTGCGCGGCCAGCAGCGTGAAGTTGTAGCAGCGCTCGCTGTCGGGCGGCGCGGGCACGCGCGCCCACGCGGGCGCGAACTTGCCGGTCTTGCACACGGTGTTGTCGGGCGAGGCGGACGTCACGGGCGCCAGCTCCACGCGGCCGTCCCAGTGGCCCTGCAGCACGTAGCGCGGCACGCCGGCCGGGTCCTTGACCACGCCGGTGACCTTGCGCTGCGCGTCCTTGCTGAAGTAGCCGTAGGGCAGGTACTTGAGGTGCGCCACGTAGCCGGCCGCGGGGCCCGCCTCGCCCGCGATGTCCATGTCGCCGTGGTTGTCCACCCACAGGCGGCCCACGATGATGTTGTGCACGGTGGTGGTGACCTTGCGCCACGTGTACTTGTTGCCGCTGGCCGTGAAGTGCGCGTAGGCGGCGCCCAGCGGGATCACCTGCAGGTACTTGCCGCGGAACTTGGTGGTCATGGTGAACTCCTGCCAGCACTGCCAGCCCGACGCGCCCTCGCAGAACTGCGCCACCATGGGCGGGTGGTGGGACACCTGGCACACAAGATTCATTTTATAAACTCTTTCAAATTCAACTTAACTCAATCTATTAATATCCAACACCATGCTTTGATAAGTAAAACTGATAGTACCTTCATTAAAAGCTTATTATTATTTATTTATTAAATTTTATTTATTTCAGTTACAATACATAAACTAAAATAAATAAATTTAAATCTTAAGAAACTAAAGAAAAGTGTAAAAGAATACCTGTTCAGATATGGACCGCCACCCTAAATCTGCCATACGATCACATTCATATGTTTCACCCAACAGAGGGTTAAAAGGTTTCGTCGTTCTAAAAAAAATAAAAAATAAAATGTAAATTCCCTGTTATTATTAAAAACTAATTTACATTTAATATTTTATGTAAAGCATGTCAATGATGAAATATTTATTTAAATTTATATTTCCATTTCTTCGCTCTGGTGTCGAGGCAAAGCGCGGCGTTGAGTTCTGCCACTCAACATGCAATGCCTCCAGAATTCGGCAGAAAGTGAGGAGCGGAGTGTCTTAACGCTAGGTTCCCTCTGTCTACTCTGCTGTGTGCGGGATACAGCGTGAAGCTGATTTTTTTAATTAGATATCGGTATTCAGAGTTACGGGGAAATTGTACTTATCGTCCAGATTTGAAATAACCAAAGATTTTTCTTTAAAAAACGGCAATTTCTACTAAACAAAACAAATTTTCAAATACTTTTAATTTCAATTAAATTAGTGTATAACAGTAAAGATAACGCCAAGATGTTAAGGTACTAAAATAGTACAGTTACTCATTATATTATACAATAAATAATAATATGCATTTTAAAAAAATCTGCTGTTTGGAAATTTGACAGATATAAATTAAATGTTTAAATATATCAAAGTACAAAATATTAGAAAAAACATATTTTTCCTTATAGAGACTACCAACACAGCGTCTTATTGTACCCAATCGGAGAAATGAATTGACTACCATCACATACAGCCCGACAGAGAGTATCTAGGACATGAGGATCTAATGTTAAAATACTATGTTCCGAATAAGACACTTCTGTTCCCCACTTATCACCGAATTCTAAAGGCATTGTGTGGCGGAACTCAACACCGGGTTTCGCCTCGATAATAACGTCAATAATACCTACTATACGATATTTATAGAACACACATATTTAATAATTCAGTATTTAACTGTCAATTGATGTCCACAAGACATATTATTAGTGCGGAGGTCAAGGGGGCGAGGGCGCGACCGCCTCGTTGAGACAATCACTGCACTTAATAAATATTCTTTAAAATTTTATTGAGAATTGACATTCCATATATAGATGGACATTTGGATATATTTAGTTCTGCTGTCCATTTTTTATAGGTTTACGCTTTATCCTACATATAGGAAGCCAGGCAAGAGACTAGTGAACTAGTGTTGAGACACTCTGAATTTTTTACTTAATTATCGGGATGTTGTGTGTCAAGTGGCATAGCTTCATTCCATGTTTAAGGGAATCGAATCCAACACTGTCACATTTATCAAACTCTGCGTAGTGGCGCGAGTCGTGTTAGCCTTAGATTATTAGATTATTAGATGTTATATGCGAGATAGGAAAAAAAAAATTGTCGGCAAAAAGTAATATATACAACTTTAACCTTGTCGTTAGATATTATACAGATATGCTGTGTACGGCGGACGGAGCTAAGTGAAGCTGTTGCGCAAAATTTTGCGAAATTTTTGGGGGAGATTAGTCCAAGTTCAATTTGCACGCGTGAATATCGAAACGTTCCACAGCTTTACTCTATATGTCCCCATTTTGACCATTTACTCAAAAACTACAATTACAATCATCACTAAACTACGTCGTCCACAAAGTTGCAGGTTTAACGGTGTAGGAGGAGTAGCATTACAACGAAACGCACGGCTGACCAGCAAGAGGGTTACCTGCAGGCGGTGGTGGCGTAGGAGGACACGGTGAAGGCGGCCACGTAGGCCAGCTGCTGCGCGGGGTCGGCGCACGTGGCCGCCTGGTCCAGCACCGCCGAGTACTCGTAGTCCTCCGTCAGCCGCTGCAGCATGGACAGCGGCTCGCTGAAGTTCACCGGGATCGGGATCTTGGACAGCTCCTTGCCTGGAATGTGTACAGTGCAAATATAAACAAACTACATATCATTATTTAGATATTTCAAGGCAAACAGGAAACAGTAGATTAATGTACGAGAAATGAGTAATGATAAATAAACATCATAGCGAGGTTATCGCCTTCTCATAGAAAACACAATTTTACTGTTGTCTATTTATATGAACAACTTGACATAATAGAGGCCAGTCGTGGCGCAGCGGCACAAAGTGCGACTGTAAAACCAACTGGTTGTGGGTTCGATCCCCACTCGAGGAGCCACTCAACACGCAATGCCTCCAGAATTCAGCAGAAAGTGGGGAACAGAGTGTCTTAACACAAGGTTCTCTCTGCCTACTCTGCTGTGTGCGGGATACAGCGTGAAGCTGATTTATGATTTATTTGATTTTAAAAAAATAAAAAATAAAATAAAAATACTTTATTTGTTCAACAGATTTTACATACAAATAATTGTTACAGAGACCTCCTTTTAAGCAAGTAATGCCTGTATTAGGAGATCCCGCTCTTCCAATACAATATCTTAGATATCTGTTTTAATATTCATCACTATAAACATTTTACAATTAAAATCAGTTAATTTTTTTAAACATACGTTTGGTTGAACGTGTATGTTTGTATGTGTGCATGTGTGTGTGTATGTATGAGTGTGTGTATGTGTATGTGTGTGTGAGTGTGTGTGGGTGTGTTTGTGTGTGTATGTATTGTTTTGTTGGTGCTTGTATGTCATTGGACGTGGCGTAGGAAAGTTTCAGTGTCATGATAAGTAAGTGACTTAATCCAGTCCGTGAGGATTTTTTTGCAATCGCGTTTATTTTTAGGGTAGATGTAAATGTGTTTATTTATCTCATTATATAATTGGGCAGAACGTTTGAGGAGCTGCATGGAGGCAAATCTAGTTTTAGTTGACGGAATTTTAATTATATTGTATTTTCTTCTTTTTTCTTCTCTAACATTGTCATAATAAACGGAGTTATGAGTTTTTAATATAATTTGAATTATGTATATTTTCCTAACAGACAGCAATGAACTGTGTTTATATAATTGTTCAGTGGGGAAACTCAGTTTTTTGAAGTACATACACTTAATTAGAGCTCGTTGTGCCTTTTCTAATTCAAGAAACTTTGACTTCGTAGTACCGCCCCAAACAGTGATACAATAAGACAGCACCGACTGTACAATTGATAGATATACTTCGTTTAGAGGGTTTCTTGGGTGAGCTGACTTAGAAGCGATGGTTTTGGGAATTACGTGTCGTAATGTTCTAAAAATCCAGCTTAGTTTCCTTATCCTGTTTGCAACATGATCAATTTGTAGATGCCAGGATAGTTTATGGTCTATAATAACACCTAAATATTTAGTAGACGGTACCTTATTAATGGTAAGGCAATTGCAATTTAGATTCCCTTCATCACCACAAAGATGAAATTTAACATTAAAATCAATTGCTGGTTGGGTACGATTACTAATACTGAAACATACAAAATTTGTTTTAGTAATATTTAGGGTTAAAAGATTTCCATTTAACCATAAAGCTAATTTTGCTAAGCCTTGTTCAGCAGCAAGTTAAACGTCAGGCCAAGTGTTTCCAGCAAAAACAACAGCTGTATCATCAGCGTACGAAAAAACTTTTGCATTTCTGAGCTGCATATTACAGAGCTGATTTACGTAGATAAGAAAAAGCGTAGGTCCCAAAACGGAACCTTGAGGAACACCATACGAAACATCTACATCATCACTAACATATTGATTTAGCTTTACTCGTTGTTTCCTATTTGAAAGATAACTTTTTAGCAATAAGAGTGGTTTTCCACGAACTCCGATGTGCTCCAATTTGTTTACGAGCAGTGGAACGGACACGGTGTCAAAAGCTTTTTTTATATCCAAAAAAACAGTTAGACATTTCTCCCCCCTGTCCAGGTGTTCCGTAACTAGCTTAGTTAGTGCACTAACTGCATCCTCAGTGGAAATACCATGGCGAAAACCATATTGAGATTCTGAGAGTATATGGAAATGTTCTAAATATTCTAATAATCTCTTATTGATGAGTTTCTCAATAATTTTAGATATCGACGGTAAGACAGAAATAGGTCTATAATTACTAATTTCATCTTTATCCCCACCCTTGAATACAGGTGTTATGATAGCTCGCTTGAGCAGAGTAGGAAAAACTCCCTTACTGAAGCAGAGATTAGCAAGATGAGTAATTACAGGAACAATATCCGTACATGTATGTTTAAGGAATAATGTTGGGATATTATCCCAACCCGGGGCGCTTTGAGTTTTAAGACTCATTAGAACACTTTTCACTTCGTCTTCGTCTGTTTGCATCATAACAAAAGAATTGATTTGCGACCGTAGATTAAGGTCGTCGCAAGAAACATTGAGAGGACGTTGTAGTTTTTGGGCAAGCTCTTTTCCAATATTTGCAAAATAGTCATTAATGTAGTTTACTGAATGTAGAGGAGAGGATTTCATAGAAAGTAATTCGACATTGGGATTGTTAGGTTGATTAGTATAGGTTATATTTTTAATATTTTTCCACAGCATTTTAATGTTTACAATATTTTTAGTAATTCATTCCCTTTCATATTTTCTTTTCATTTTTTTGATTAAATTATTGCAGTGATTTCTGTACCTCAGATATATTATTTTTATTATATCATTGTGTGGATCATTTTTATATTTTTTTTGCATAATATAGATAATATAGATTTTGATATAATAATATTTTTATATCGCATTATTACTTGTTACTTTTTTTAGTT
Organism: Heliconius himera; assembly: GCA_021202915.1. Lineage (NCBI taxonomy): Eukaryota > Metazoa > Arthropoda > Insecta > Lepidoptera > Nymphalidae > Heliconius > Heliconius himera. The sequence continues at coordinate 8,475 of JAJHJA010000199.1, forward strand.
TTCCGCACACAACGTGGTAAACAGAGGGGACCTAGTATTAAGATACTCCGCTTACAAAACATGTAAAATAGCAATAAGTCAGCACAATTATATTGACAGGTGTATAAATGAAGGTAAAATAAATCATTACATGTATGTTTTTGACTCATTTTCAGGCAAATACGTACATATATACAAGTAAAAAATGTTAATATAAATACTTATTGTGGGAGTGTAAAATTTTGAAGGTAGCAGGTTTTGAACACGCGCCTCTTGGTAACCGTGAAAGAGGCGCGGGTTCAAAATCCTCTATTTTAAAATTTTTATACCTTTTAAAAAAGTATTATACTTTCCTAAGTGTGAAATAATATTATTGAAAATGTTAAAATTATATGTACAGATCATTGATGAAATAGTTTCAAAATGAAAGAATATGAATATTTAATGTGGAATGTTGCTGTAGGTCAGTTTCTATGGCCACAACAAACAACGCAACAGGTCATACGTACATCGTATCGTGACCTACATATCGATTTGTCAAACGTTTTTTTAAGCAATCGAAATCAGATAGTTGATAAAAAAAAATCTAATTCTAGTTCCCAATAAATAAGTATGTCATTCTTTCAATGTGTTATATCAAGTTTCCATAGAATTATTTTTTTCGGCTGTATCCCGTACATAGAGGGAACCTGGGAACCAAGTGTAAAGACATTCCGTTCCCGTTCCCCACTGTCCACCGAATTCTGGAGGCGTTCAGTGTTCAGTGGCGAAACTCTATGCCGTACTTTGCCTCGTCACCAGGGCGAAGAAATTAAAATATTAAAAATTTTATCAGGTTCCTTCTGCCGGTTTGTGCACCCTGTTATGTGTTCTGGGATACAGTGTGATACTAAAAAAAATTAACTATATCTTTCTATTCTCTCTAAGTACTTTTTAGGTTTATGCAGTGAATTTAAGAACGATTTGAAAGAAAAAAAAACATCTTAAGAAGAATGATCTTGTGAGAGGGACAGACAAAATATACTAACAAGGAAGTAAGGTAGTAAGTAATAGTATAATGTAATGTCTAAAAAGATAAATAAATAAATCAGCTTCGCGCTGTATCCCGCACACAGCAGGGTAGGCAGAGGGCCTAGAACCTAGTGTGAAGACACTCCGTTTCCCACTTTCTGCCGAATTCTGGACGCATTGCGTGTTGAGTCTAATAAGGGTTGGTGGTGGTGGTGTCAATTGACCCCAAAACCCCATTCCCCAGTATCCCCAGCAACTCACCGATGCAGTTCTTCATGATGGACCACAGCGAGAGCGGGTAGTTGGGCTTGTCGGGCACGCGCGTGCGCCGCGGCCGCCCCTCCACCGCGCCCGCGCGCGGGTCCGCCTCCGACACGTGCGGCTGTTGGTATTCAAATATTCTTATTATATTTTGAAATACTATTTATTATACGATAGAGATTTTTAGAAAACGTATAAAAATTTCAACGGTGCGTTACTCGAACCCCCCGCCTTTTTGTTAAAACTTGTCACAACTTGTATAGACCCGCTTGTTACATTACAACTTATTTATATTGTTGACATCTTTGTTAATTAATAATGTATAGTTTAGTAATGTATAGTTTAGTGCCTTTGAATCTTTTTCAAGAAGTCCACATAATTTAGAATTTTTAATACGTTTTCATACAATATTTCTCTTTCCTTAGAATAAATAGAACAATACTTTAAAAATGTTAAAAATAATGATTTACAATTATTTTAATTATCATATATATTTTCAACAGGCTTAAAAAAAGGAGGAAATTCTAAACTCAATAAGATTTTTTTTCACGCATCTTTAACATTCAACAGATTAAAAAAAAGTGTTAAGACACTTCGTACTCTATTTTCCGTACGACTAAGACCGAAGGATCACTCAAGCGTCGTTTTGTCTATTCACACTAGGAAAATGAATATATATTTTTAAATACAATTATCTCCTGAAGCCACAGCCACGGTATTTACACAGAGCACAAAAAAACACTTTTTAACTACACCACTTTAAAATCATTTCCATATTTATACCAAGTGTGGCGTTGGGTTCCGCCATTCGGCAGTTTTCACTTGTTTCTTTTCTTATTCTTGTTTTTAAATGTTGACGATAACTTATAAATAACTAACTTGACTTTATGAACCTTTATAACAAAAAAAAATAATAATAACATAATTATTTTGCACAGAAATATCTTATTTAACCATATTTCATAGCCTTTAACTCAAAATTGATCACAACAAAAAAAAGTACCATTTCCAGAATTTGCAGAGAGTATATCACCCCGGGGGAACAAACTTTACACTACTTTTATTTAAAATTTCTAAAATAAACGTTTTATATTGTAAAACAATTAATACAAGTTACTATTCATTAAAGTGTTAACGATATTTTAATGATACAAACAAAAGAGCAAATTAGAATATCATTATATCGTCGGAGATCGACCTTCTAACATTAACAACCTTTGGTTTATTAGCTGTTATATTGAAGATACATATTAATGACTAAATATTATGCTGAGAAATAAAATGAAAACAAAGGAAATGAATACATAACAAATATTATTAAGTCATATCATTATTTTTTTTTCAGCTTCACGCTGTATCCCGCACACAGTACGGTAGGCAGAGGGAACCTAGTGTTAAGACACTCCGTTCCCCACTTTCCGCCGAATTCTGGAGGCATTGCGTGTTCAGTGGTGGAACTCAACGCCGCGCTTGGCCTCGACACCAGAGCGAAGAAATGAATATAAATATAAATAAATATTTCACCTTCTCGAGTGGGGATCGAACCCACAACCAGTCGATTTTACAGTCACACTTTGTGCCTCTGCACCACGACCGGCCTCTGGCCTCATATTATATTTAATTTTAGTTTTTACTTTAAATGAAAAAACAAACGATTCACATAATTCATTCTTTTTATTATAGTATTGCTTAAGCATTATTATAAAGCCAAATAAATTAGATAAACCAATTTTTTTTTTTTTTTAAATAAAAATATTTTGAATATATTACATGTCTGTATTCAACACTAGATAATAAATAAATAAATCACCTTTACGCGAGATACATCTCGCACACAGCAATGTCCTGCTGGCAGAGGGAACCTGTTAAGGGAAAGTGTTAAGACACTCCGCTCCCCACATTACGTGTTGAGTGGCGAAACTAAACGCCGCGAAACATTAACATTAGAACAGGAATAATGAACTATATATGCATAGTACGTCCAACTCACCCATATTTTAATGTCAGGTTGCTCCTTGTTCTCCGCGTTGTCGACGGCGGCCGCCTCCGCGCCGCCCATCGCGCTCTCCGCTCTCTCTTTGTCTTCCACAAATATCACCTACACAAATATAATTACATCGTAATTGATTTAAAAACATGTTTCTTTTTTCAGTTTCACACATTTCGCATATTTCGATTCAACAGTGAGATAAAGGTCTCACTGTTGAATCGAAATATGTATGGTTTGTGACATTATTTTAGCTTCACGTTGTACCCTGCTATGTGCGGGATACAGCGTGAAGGCAGAAGGAATCTAGTGTTAAAAAAATCCGTTCTCCATTTTCTACTGAATTCTGGAGGCAATGCGTGTTGAATAACGGAACTAAATGCCGCGCTTTGCCTCATTACCACAGCGAGGAAATGAAAATATTAAATATTGCATTTCTTCAAGTAGGAATCGAACCCACAACCTGCAGCGTTTACAGTCGTGTGTTGTGCCCTAGTCGTGTTGTGCCCTTGCGTCACGACTGGCCTTAATTAAACTATAGTGATGTAATTTAGCCTTCGATTAATGAATTGTCGAACACAAGCCGACTACAAACTGTTCAACAAAACTCTTTTACTTTCTTACATCTCTCTGTCCACCTTACTTTATTTATGACTAGTGGGCCGCGCACAGCTTCGCCCGCTTATTTGCACCCTTAGGGGTAATTCTAACCACGAAACACGTGTTTAATGAAATATTTTTAAAAGTCTGAATTTCAAATTTTATAAAACTCGGTGCCGATTTTTAAAAAAATCCATACAAACTTTCAACCCTTTAGGGTTAAAATTTTTCAAAATCCCTTCTTAGTGGATGTCCAGATTATGAAAATAAACATCTGTCCAAATTTCACGTTTCTACGCACAGCGGTTACGGCTGTGCGTGCGTCTTACCTCAGTCAGTATATAGCTTTGAGTACAGAGAGTAGTGGCCAGAGAGAGTTGCGTTAAAACACTCCGTTCTGTTCTGAACTTTCCGAGTGAATTCAAGACATAGGAGTGGTGAAATTCAACACCGCGTTCACTTACAACATTATTAACAAAATGTTTATCGTTTAATGTTTTTGCGAAATAGTAAAAAAAAAATGTATAAAATATTTTTGCAGTTAATTAATTAATATTACAATGACATAAATACCATTTAAAATATATACGTAAATTTAAGCAAAAAATATACATTTCTTCCACCAAGTGGGCCACAAGCGCAATTATGAAAGTGAAACTAAAACATCACCAACCTGTTGAGTTTCAGTCACAGTTTCACCCTCTGATTCGTCCGAGCTTTCACCACTTTTTACTTTGTTTTTTCTATTTACCTGCGAAAGAAATATATATTGACAGTAATCATTAAAATACGGTAAATTGATAGATTCTATCTTTTTGTGTCCACAAAATTTCTTCAAATTTTGATAACCACACAAAATAAAACGAATTTCTAATCATCATATTAACAATTTAAAGATCCCAAATCTACCACAATGATTTACTAAGATTTTTTTGAGCTTCATACTGTTATGTCGCATGTAGCATGGTAGACAGAGGGAACCTAATGTAAAAACATTCTGAACACCACTTTCCGCTGAAACTTCGTGACGGAACTCAACGCCGCATTTTTGCCTTGGTAACCAGAGCAAAGAAATGAAAATATTAATAAATACTTATTCATTCACCCCAAAGAGTGAGAAACAAACCCACAACCGTTACATTACAGTCACAAGTTTGTGCCCCTTCGCCATAAAGGCCTCCTTTATATAGTTATACTAATAAGATGACACTATCGAAAATAAAATAGACATTACAAATTACTCTGTGTTCAAGTGATAACTTACAGGCACTTTAATTACAAATGAAGTCTTGTCGTCCATAGCAGAGGAGACACCCTCTTCCATGGCATCAAAGAACTCATGATCCTCATCCTCCGTATCATTACCTTGGCCGGATCCGTTCCCACCTGTTTATTTTAAAAACTAAAAAATTACTAAAATTCGAATGTTTTTTTTTTCAATTTTAAATATATATCTACATGTTCTGAAAGCCAGGTTATTGTAATCTCACTGGCTTTCAATATTATATATCACATCACTATACAAATAACTACATATTAATATATTGTTTTTTTTTATATATTTTCACTGTATCCCATGCATAGCAGAGTGCCAGAATTTAACCCAATGCTTTGTCTTGTTAAAAGTAAAGTGAGGAAATTTTAAATTCCCAGTGGGACTCAAATCCACAACAGACCCGAGTCAGATGCTATGCCGCTGAGTCATGATATCCTCTACACTGAATTAAATATTTTTATGACAATAAAACTTTATTACATATATAACAATTAACATATAACATTTAACATTGATTGACAAGCTATATCTGTATATGTGAGTAGAAAAAAGCAAGCCAAGCCTCTAGCACTCCTTATCCATATAATCTTTAAAGCTATTTTTTAGACATTGTATAAAAAATTATTAACTGGACTTGATGAAATGCTTTCCGCATGGGTTTAAATCCCGATATAATAAAATTTTATAATGTTTTCTGAAAAATATCTTTCTGTTCTGCATGTGGACTCTAAAAACGTTGGAAACATCTATGAAGCTGTCAATTATTGTGTCTTTGCCAATAAATTATTAATAATACCATCTTTAGTGTTGAATGAAAGTAAACTTTAATTAAAGCTCCAAAGCATTGTATTTAAATTTAGCTCAGACATTTATAAACAACACTAAAGTAAGTACTTTGTATATATAAACAACACTACTTAATGATAAACAGTCATGTTCTGTCAATATTTATATTATATGTGACATTATAAAACATTAACACTTCAAGATAAATATATTGGCTTACTATGACTTACACATTTTAGCTTACTGTACAGTCTACACAAAGAAAATGTTTCAATGAAAATTCTAAGGATTTTTATATTTTAAATATCAATATTAGGATCATGATAATAAAATAAAACTATATTTATTATTAGCACCAATGTATATGTTTTTTTTTTATATTGTGCTCAAATATTAAAATTATAATTTAATAGCTCTAATAGTATTATATATCAATTCAAAATAAAATTATTACTTTTGTAATTATTAAATGAAGTGAACTGTGCCATAGTACATTTTAAATAGTATTTTTAAATATATAGATTAATAGATCATTACGATGGTGTAAATGATTAATGAAAAGCATGAATTATTAAAAGCAGTGGGTACATCACTTTGAGTAGTTCTTGATGGATAAAATATTTCATACAGGTAATTAATACACCATTGAAAAAAACTGGTCATTTCTTCATATGTCAATTAATGATTTTGTAAACCTACAATACCAACAATATTTATTAAAAATTAAACAAAACAACAATTAATATTATTCAAAGGATAGGTTTTTATTTCATGAATAGTACCTATATGTGTTAGATACATATTTGAAAGAGGTATTTTGCACACTCATTTTAATTATCAGAAATTATAAATATAAAGACTTTTTCTATACTTTTAGCAAAATCAAGAAATTAACAGCATATTAGCCTTGCAAATGCTGACAATGAATGAGGTTCGAGTACGGAAATGTTCACATACATCGTTTTGTGCTTATGGTTTGCAAACAAAACATAATCTAACGCTAATTTTCCTCATTGTTTTGTTATACACTTACCGCCCATGACGTCTACTATTGCTGAATTACGTATTTGTCATTGCAAAATAACCTAAAGTATATTGTAATAATATATTGAAGCGACTAAATACACAAGGCCAAGATCACAATACACTTATTTCACGAAATGTATAAGAATACGACACAATCGCTAGCACGCCACTGCCGACTGCATTGCCAAAAGGCAACGCTTGGTACAAAACAAACGATAATTAAATAAGTGAAGACGCAACATCCCGCAACGTATAACTATTTGCAATACTTTTATAATAGAAGACAACCTTGAATTTGCCAAAAGTAGTGAAATGTAAAATCAAATAAGTTGTAAATCATTGCGGTATTACGTACCGAAATGAATTGAGTACTTAATAGTCAACCATCATTTTTATAATTTTATATAGAACACTTTAAATTTTAATCGAATCACATTAAAACAAGCAAAATATATTGGTTTGAAATCTCAATTTAACAAGTCGCCCATCTATTTCCGATTATCCGTCACCAGCGTCGCCGTCATTCAGTCATGCGTCAACTTATCCTCTTAACGTTTTGTTTCTGCTATTAACATAGACAAGTTTATGCTAAATTATTTAATTGTATTATATTTGAACTAAACTAAACAAAATATGTTTTTCTTAGTCTAAATAAGATAAAATTATATAAAAAAATATTCTTTTGTTAATAACTTTTGAAAAATTAGTTGAAAATTTTTACACAATTTTAGTATTACCATATTAAATAATGAAAAAAAAATTGAACGGTTTTAACTCAAAAGTTAAGTAAATGGAAAATACATGGCAAACAGTTTAAACTTAAGAAAAAGAAACTTTCTGAATGAGCTATTTTTGGATATTAACAGGTTTTTTTAAATAGTTTGTAAAATAAAGTAAATAAAAATGAAAGCTTGAAGATAAATTATGTATGTTAACTGTTCATATAAAATTATTTCTTAAAAGGTTTAAGCGATAAGTGCATTATAAGTCAATACAACTCGATTATATTGTGCAAATATAATTTAATAAATCACTTAATTGTATTATGGGTAATTTTTAAGGTGTTATAATAATTAATTAAAAAGATTAGTGTGCTAAAAAAATTAAACAAATATATTTTAAGAATGAGTGTGAACCTATTATTTCAATATGACAATAGCTAAGTAATTTATGCCAGATTAACATGCTTGAAATTATAAATAAGCTTGTTCTATTCTTTTTTCTCTAATTTTCTCTAAATATAGTTCAACTTTAGATTCCAAAAAAAAATTGATTACACTATTATTTTATTGGCAATATTTATTATTTTAAATTTCGTATTTAATTTTAAATAAGTAAAATCTTAAAATGTAGAATTAAGGTAGCTTAGGTAATAAGCAACCTGAAACCGTTACTTTTAGTTCAAAATATAATAAAATAATTTAAAAACCTCTGGCAGTTTTAAATTTTTTAAACTGTATCATAAAATTAATAAAATAGCAGCCATCATGATATGACGTCATATGGTCTTGTAAGCAAAGTATCATCTGGTCAACATACTCTTCTTTTTTTTTTTTTCGAACTTAATGTTAATGCTGTTAGCCCTATTGGCTTTTACAACGACACCGGGTGGGTAGGGAAGAGGGTACTGTATCTCAGAAGAAATGCAAGCACTACATGGCTGTTTGAGAGGAGTCGACAACTGTAAGGACGCCCCCTGCGTGGCTTCAACATACTCTTTGTTTATAGGTGATATATATAGCAAAATTTGAAATTTAAGTGATTTTAATTCACTTCACATATATAGATATATATGATAAGAAAATGGTATTTTCTAAAGTAGTCTATTACAAACTTGAGATAGAATTGACAGTTTTTTTATTACACAATTACTGACCTGTATGCGGTGTACTCCTCGCAGTGACAGTTTTCTCCAAATTGTCGTGTTGTCGTGCGAGCTGTTCCACTACCTCTTGTAATCTCATTTTCTGATCGCGTTCGTGTTGTAACGCACGATTCATACGCGCACTCGACGCTGCTGCTGCACTCATGAACTCTGAACATGCCTGTGTATAATATACTATATTCATATATTATATTTTTAAACATTTTTTAAAGTGTTATTCCACACTTAGAAAAGAAAAATACTTATTTAGAAAACGTATAAAAATTTGAACGTAGCGGGACTCGAACTCCTGGAAACCGACCAGGACTCGGTTCGGTTTCCAGGAGGCGCGGATTCGAGTCCCGCTACGTTCAAATTTTTATATGTTTTCTAAATAAGTATTTTTCATATATTATATTATATCTGTACTATTCTCTTATAATATTAGATAGGATAGGAGGGAACCACAATTTTTTAAATATTGAATTTTAAAAAATCTCATCACATTTCCATCCTCCATTGAACAAGAGAATAGTGGACCAAACCCACAACCATTACATATGTAGCGCTGACTCTGTCCCACTTCACGACAATGGCCTACAATGAGTACAATGTGCACAATAAAACTAATTATAATATAATGAATATCAGAAACTATTTTAAGTAAATATATGATACATATTACAATAATAAACAGAAAATCATTGTAATACTAAAAAAACACATAATAATAAAATGAAATTATAAAAGAACCACTGATTTACATTTATGTAGACGGGTCTACATACATTTTGCTGTTTTTTTTTTTAAATATAAACTTGAACTAAATTTGAATTACTTTTATAAATACACCTTTACTTTAAAACAATCATATAAAAGAAATATCCTGCATTTTTTTTAGCTCCACACTTATAACAAAAAAGAAGAAACTTTGTGTTGAGACACTCCATTTCACACTTCCAGCTGAATGAGGCAATGTGTATTGAATGGCGGAACTCAACGCCGGTATAATTTAAATAATTGTGATTACATTAAAATTGTTTTGTATTGTTTTGAAATATAAATAGCACTTACATTCATCATAGCATTACATGATATCCTGAACAAAGTTGCTCTTTCGGAAACTTGTTTAGTTGTGTCAGTTGGGGGTATCTCCAAGTCTACCAGGGACCTTTGTAAAGCTGCCCCATGTCTTGCCACAAGTTCTGAACATGTTCTTAAGTCATGGAATCTAGCTGCCAGCTCTCGGGCTATACCTCCTGCATCTTCACCTTCGCCATCAGTACCCCCAACAACAGCTTGTCCAGATGACAATTGATCTTCATCATCATCTGATTCTTGTGCGCGTCTACATTAAAATATAAACACAAGCTTATTAATAAATACTTAAACATATGTAAATAATTATTTTTATTTAATTTTCTTCTTAAAATGCATTTAAATGTATTGCACCACAATGGCTTTGAGCCTATTGTGGTGCAATAGGCTGTCCTCAGACACAGTGGTTGTGGGCTTAAACTCATCCTATATATATATTACCTTGCTCTGGCAATTTTGCCGCTCGCTATTTAATGTCTCAAATCAAGACATAAAAAGTTCTTGGCTATGCAGGAAAAAACATAAAGCTCCTTTCTAAACTAAAACAATAACTAAGAGATAAGATTTAACACTATCAACTGAATTTAATAATAATAAAAAAATTGTATTAAGATTGTATTGTATCATAATATTTTTTTTTCTTGTAAGATTTATATGGTTAACTTAATAAATTAGATTTTTTGATATTTTCAACTATCTATAACATTTTATATTTATTTTTTCATATCCCTGCTCCACCAAAATAAATGTGGGGTTGAGTTCCACCAATTTACATACAATGTCTCGAAAGTGGAGAATGCAGTATACAGTAAGTACTGTACAGAAATAAATATTTTTAATTAGCATATAATATTTTTCATTAAATTTGTAACTTACATTGCCTTTGCTTTGGCTAATTCTAATGCGGTGACCCAGCTTTGCCGTTCCACTTCGTCGTGTGCTCTTATGTGAAAAGTTTGAGTTCCTCCATTACTTATTACAAATGTGCAGGAATCTGCTGTATGAATCAAAGCACCTAATAATGATATTGTGCCGCGACATGTGTGCGCCATCTCTGCTTGATTTCTAAAAAAAATTTCTCATTCTACAAATTTTATCAAAATATAATTATTTTTATTAAAAAATAAGATTTTTAAAATTATCAGCCATAATGAGATAACACAATTCAAGTAGCGAGGCGTAGTAGCACAATGGGAATGTAGATTTGACATTTGTGTTTGTGTTTCCCCCACTATATGCAAGATACAGTATATGTATGATGCTAAAAAACTAAATTCAAGTATTTTTGACATTTTTAAAGTGTTAATCCACACTTAGGAAAGAATAATACTTATTTAGAAAACATAAAAATTTTAACATAGCAGTTGAAAACCGTCCAAGAGGTTCATATCCCACACCTCTTGGACATTACCTCCTGCTACATAATTTTTTTTATATATTTTCTAAATAAGTAAATTCAAGTAACATGAAAAAATATGTTCATTTATGACCTTATGTTACCTTAAAAAATATATTTATAATACAACAATATTTAATATTCTAGATAATTAATGTTTGGTTACATTAATTGGAAGACACTAATTGTTATCATTATAAATGAATAGCTGTGGTACACTTAATGTCACACTTTAATAAAATATTAAAAGAACTAAACTAATTATAGATTATAATTTTTGTATAAAAAAACATATGTAATGATATCATAAACATCAAAATTACATTTATGTTATTTAGTTATATTTCATAATATTGTTTGTCACAATTATTCACAAATTAAGATTCAATATCAATGTCCACTATAAATTAAAATATAAAAACAATTATTATGTAAATATCAAAACTAAATTTGCTTAATTTTCATTGAATATATTGAATACATAACATTGTATAACATCATAAAAACTGTAATTGGAAAACTTATTATATTTATCATCCAATAGCTTTATAAATATTATTAAAATTCACCTGTAATATGATAATAATCCATTTGACAACACGAACCATCTTCGTTGGTATCCTTTGAGGTAGTTAGTCCACTTAAAAAGCCAGCCCTTTTTTTCTGGTTCACCAGGAACAGGTTGACCTTTAGGTACAATTACGTCGGACATTTTTTGCTTATTTATTTAGTTTACGAAGATAAGAAAACCATAATACATCGAATACCGACTAAGCCACGTTCATCAACCACCATAATCAAAAGTACGTACTTACGTAGTTGTGTTGCCAATTTTTTATTTATATCACAACTAAAATAATAATACCGCACAATTCAATATAAGCAAATATAGATAAGAAGTTCAGAATTTCGCACATCGAAATTGAAAATTGTACCAGATATTAGAAAAAACTTTATATTAAATTAAAAGTAGATTATATAATATTAAAAAACAAACAACTAATGATTTAATGTACAAATTTGATAACATTTTTTTATATATGGTGTATGGTTAATTGCATTGCTTGAAACATTTTTTTTTAAAAAGCCCTCAAGTATTAATATTGTTACATTTTTATACAAAACGATTAAAATTTACAAGTTTCTATATTTAAATGCACAGAAAGAAAGAATTATAATATTACAAGTATATCATTTTAAGTCATTATTTTAAATGATTTTGTAAAATAAATTACAGCTATGTTTATAGAGATCATTTTTACTTTTTTTTATATGTACAATATATATAATAATAATATAATAAAGATAATATATACTATATAATACCGTAGTCTAGAATATAGATAAGTTTCTTTAATCTGTGATGTGCACAGTTTCAAACTTCAAAGTAATGTTTTTATTCAACAGCTGTCGGAATTTGAATAAGGTCGTGAAGCGGGTTGTTCAAGGTTGTCCATTCTCTTTATGGATTTTATTTTATTAAATACTTTAATTTACTTCCAAACGAATTTAATTTTTTACTAAAATATATTGTTATATTATTTAAGGTTAAATCTACAATGATTACTGTTTAGCTGCTGTAAAAAGTCTGCTAATTCGTTTTTTTTTTTCTTCGAAAATCTCCATCTGTGTAAAGTTCGTATTTAGGTCATTTATATTTATTTATTTACAGGTTCAAAAATGGGCAGCTCGTACTCCAGATCTTATTCTCCTAATAGTGAACAACCGAAGACTAGTTCTGAAAGTCGTGAGTATTATTTTTTAAATTGTGTTAATGTAATATATTATTTTAAATAAATTTCGGCAATGCAAATTATTTAAAAATTTAAAATGAATCATCTGATTTACATATTTTGTCTTTATACGACTTTTTTTTGTGTTAATATTTTTCTTATTAATTTTAGGTGGAACTATATCTCGTACAGACTCAAATTCTCAATATGTGGAGTCTGTTGTATGTAAAGTAAATGATTTAAAGGAAAATGAGATGAAAGTATTTGAAATAGGAGAAGAAGGCAAAGTTTTAGTGGTGAAGCAAAATGGAGAATTTAATGCGGTTGGAACTAAGTGTACTCATTATGGGGCTCCGCTAGTATCGGGAGCATTAGGAGATGGAAGAGTGAGATGTCCGTGGCATGGCGCTTGTTTCAATTTGAAAACAGGTGACATTGAAGATTTTCCAGGATTTGATTCATTGCCATGCTATCAAGTTACAGTGTCAGAAGGAGAAGTCAAGGTAAGATTCCATTCAATTTTTTCTTATTTGTTTTCTATTTTCTTACTTATTTACTTCATTGGTATATATTTTAATTTGTTCATTTTTAATAATAAAACCCAAAATTAAATATATAAATTTGTGTACCCCTAAATATTAAAGTGTATAGTTGAGTTCTGCCACTCTACACACAATATCTTAAAAATAGCATCTTACAGTTGTTTAGAGACTTTCTTTATTTACAGTTCACATGATTAAAAATAATCTTTCACATCAATAAAATTTTAATTATATACACTTAATAACTAACAATATCTTACAATAAACGTGACAAACAGAGTGATAATAATTATTATGGATTAATGTTATATAATTTTAATGTAATGACTAAGATGCCTGCTTGATTCCGGCATTTTATCTATCTTTTAATATAGATTAAATAAGTGTTTTAATAATTTGATGGTCCAAGGTAAAGTATGGAAAGTGAAAAATCACAAATGTCTTTATTGCGTTTTTGAACTTCACAGAAGGGTAGTTTTAATGAGGTTTTTCCAAAATTTCAAATAAAAGTTGTTTATGCATTTTTTAAACGTACATGTGATCCAAAGGTACTCTTATTGGTAGTTAACAACAGCAATTAACAATTTTTCACTTTTGATACTTTATTCACTTACTTAATTAATAAATACATGAAATTACGGTTGTGGGATCAAATGTTAATTTACCTTTACATTTATCCTGCACGAGCGGCCCACTCGCGGCTTCGCCCGCTTATGATCTATAATTTTTTTATTATGCTGCATTTGTTAACAGATTGATTATATGATTTATACATTCAATCCTAATGAGATATCCAATCCTAGTGAGATATCCAAGTTTCAAATTGCCGACATTTAAGCGATTTTCTTGTAAAAAAATAATATATATTGTTTATAATTTTTTATTCTTCTCTAGTTGAATGTCTTAATGCAACTCTTTATTGGCTTTGTAAATAAAATAGTTAATAAATAAAGTAAGTAATTTTTCATAATTTTGAGAAAGACGAGGTCATCAGCGGCAAAGGCGCCTCCCGCCGTTAAAGTAATACGATGCCATTCCTAATTTCGCGAAAGCAATCCGATGGCATTTATTATTATTTCGTATTTAAGGCTAACTAAGACTTACTCCATAAAGTTATATATGCGAAATCTTAGCGTTTCAACAAACAAACCCTCCGCTTTGTTATATTAGTATGGACTATTTTATTAATTAAAAGAAATTTAATAAAAATTGAATATTTATTACAGTGGCAGAACTCAACGCCACGTCTTGCCTCGTTATCACAGTGAGGAAGTGTTATATTTAAAAAATTCGAACCCACAACCTGTTGCGTATTACAGTCGCCGCTGCTCAGATTAACCTTAAGTACTAATTAGTTTATTTTAAATATACCACAAATATACATGATATATAATGTATTGTTATATAAAACATTCCACTGGAGGAAATAAATATTTTATTACAAATATAGAAATTTCCTTAGTTTAGCTACTTTTGTTTACGTTGTACTATAACGACCGTTATTAGGTTCTGACATAATATTATGTTGAGTTTAGAAGAGAAAAAAAAATGTTTTCTTTAATGTACAATAATATGAAATTAAAATTATAATAACGATATATAAATAAGTTCCTACTAATAACAAAATTTAACGATAACTAAATTCTAAAATAAAAATCAGTTTCACGCTGTATCCCGCACTCAGCAGGGTAGGCAGAGGGAACCTAGTGCAAAAACACTCCGTTTCCCAATATCCGCCGAGTTCTGGAGGCATTGGGTGTTGAGTGGCGGAACTCAATGCCGCGTTTTGCCTCGACACCAGAGCGAAGAAACGCAAATATAAATGTAAATAAATATTTTATTTCCTCGAGTGGGGATCGAACCCACAACCAGTTGATTTTACAGTCACACTTCGTGCCACTGCCTATAACTACTAAATTCTATGAAACATAAAAGTATATATTTAAAATAAATAATAAATGATTACTAAAATTCTATTTAAAAACATCGACTAATACAATCTCAGCTTGTATACGATCAAAGCAAATCGTCCGTAATAGGTATGTGACTAATATGTATATAGCTAGTGAGTAATAACTTAACATTGTTTTTGCACCATATAACCTTGTTATATATATTTGTATGTTATCGGTTTCATAATACTGGTTTTCCTTGAAAAATTTAATTTGTAATTAGTTTTTCTATTATAACTTTTTCATGATAAATCAGCCCAAAGAGTGTTCTTGAGCTATTAAAAAGCATAATATTTTTTCTTTTTACTAATTAAATGGAAAACGACAAAGTTGTGTTAAGTGTGACTGTAAACGCGACTGGTTGTGGGTTCAATCCCAACTAGAGGAAATTCTTCGCTCTGAGGTCGAGGTAAAGAGTGGGGGAAACTCCGTGAGTTCAGCCACTCAACACGCAATGCCTCCAGAAGTAGGCGGAAAGTAGGAAACAGAGTATCTTAACACTAGGTTCCCTTTGCCTACCCTATGAAGCTGGTTTGAATTTTTATTCAATTCCTTTTACATGAAACCTGTATCTATCAAATAATATGTTTATCCCTCTAGACAGTGATCTATACACTAATTATTATGCATATTGCGAAAAAAAAAAATAAACGAGAATAATATATAAAGTATTAGTACATATTTTAAAACGCGAAAAAAAACTTTTATAATAAAAAAATATATATAAATAGGATAATTATAAAAAAACTCGAGAAATACTTACGAACGTCATTTCAAGGCATATTTGTCAGTCCATTCAGTTGAGCAGAATTCAATACATTATTATCGTATCTTTTTTATAAGTGCAAAAATTTGATAATAATATCTTATACTTAAGTACTATTTTTTTATTTCTTATGAATTGAGGCCATTATTCATTTTTAAATACCTTTCGTTATTAATCTATTTTATCTATATAAAATAATATTCAAGCAATAGAATATTTTTTATAGACTTTTTAAGCACATTGAGATTGACCTCGCTATTGAAACAACCTTCTACATATTAAGGTCATAGAGACCTTAAAGAGGTTATAAATTTAAGTAGAACATTTAATTTTAAATATTACATAATTAGGTATGTATTCGAATAAAACTATTTTCCGTAACTTATATAAGTTTATAATTTGTGAGGGCTTAAATATGGCACATGGATGGATGGCTTAAGGATTCCTTTTATTATTTTTTAATTGTTAATTTTTTTTATCAGCGTCACGCTGTATCCCGCACACAGCAGGATAAGCAGAGGGAACCCTAGTGTTAAGACACTCTTTTTCCTAAAATGGCGGCCGGTGTGTTGCTTTGCTTCTCCAAGACAACGCCCCGGTTCGCACCCCTGCTGCCCGCGATTGTGGCTTTAAAAATATTATCCAGCTACCCTATAGTGTAGATATGGCACCCAGTGATTATTATTTGTTCCCAAAGTAGAAAAAATATCGTCATGGGAAACGATTTTCTGATGGTGAAGACCTAAACGGCAATAAATGTACGTTTTTCAAGTAAGAAGGAAGGTCATTTTTTACGAGAATCGTCAAGTTAATATCGCGATATAGCAAATTTATTGAGGTTGTGGGTAACTATATTTATTATAAAATAAAAATATTTTTGGGTTAGTTTCTGTGCTTTTTCATGTCACACAGAAAACATTGAATGCGCCTCGTATATATAATAGAGAAATTACGCTGATTTCTCAATTGATATAATTTTCCACACGTTACGTATGATAGGTAATTATATATATATATATATATATATATACCTATACATATCTATAGATCCTGTTGACCCATTAGTGTGTGATTAACAACTAAGATTATGAAAAATATACATCTACGTTGTTTATTTAACAGATAAACACATAAGAGTTCATTCTATATAAATTCTTAGTAAGTTGAGTGTGCTCGATTGAAAATTTCAAATTACATAAATTAGCTAATATATACTTTTTTATAAAACGTATAAAAATTTGAACGTAGCGGGACTCGAACCCGCGCCTCCCTGAAACCGATCAGGCGCTCTGACCACTAAAGCCGTTCTCATCAAGCTACGTCGAAATTTTTATACGTTTGTTACAACTTGTAAATATTTTTCTTTCCTAAGTGTGGAATAACACTTTAAAAATGTTAAAAATATTTACTAAGATCGGCCACATGCTGTGCGAGTCGGGTGGAGCTGCTGAGCAAAACTGTGTTGCGCAAAATTTTGCAAAAATTCTGCTAATTTTTGCGCAACAACATTTTTTTGCGAAATTTTCTGTTTTAGTCAAAGTTCAATCTGTACACGTGAATTTTAACGTTCCACAACTCAACTCTATGGGACTTAATCTGACCATTTACTCAAAAAAAATTACAATTATCACCAACCTACTTCCCTGGGATCTACGTGTCATCCACAACGTTCCTGCAAAATTTCAGAGCTGTAGGTTTAACGGTCTAGGAGGAGGAGGAGCATTACAACAAAACACAGGTTTGACCAGTAAGAGCTTCCCTTCGCCCATTTCAATTGTGGACTAGCGACCCCTGTGACAGTGGCGTAGCGGGCGTAACTCGCGCCCGGTGCAAAATAACTTTTCAGCGCCCCCCAGACCAACATCGTATAATTGTATATATATAATATACTCCTAAATAATAGAATTAAATAGTTTTGCATACCTTTTGGCGCCCCTTTGTGAGTAGCGCCCGGGGCATGATGACCCCCCTTGCCCCCCCCTCACTACGCCACTGCCCTGTGAGGCTTCGTCCGCTTAAACCACACGATAATTTATTGACTAATTTGTAATTACTGTCGTATTCTTTTAACAACATTATTTTCTTAACAATATATACTCGTACACAGATGTATAGATAGTTAAATATTAAGAGAAAGAGTATTACAAAATCTGATGACGCTCTTCAACATTCCTTAGTATTGAAATGGAAACGGGCTGTACATATAGCACGTCTTCAGGACCAAAAATGGGCCAAAAAGATTGGAAAGGTCCAGTAGGGAAACCTAAAAACGGAAGACGCTACATGAGATGGGAAGACGAAATTATTAAGATAGCAGGTCCAAGCTGGCTTACAGAAATGCAAGAACTGCCTTCCGAACCGGTGGTAGCTTTTTTTTTATATGTTCATTCGATAATTCAAAAGTGCTTATAAGAGTTTATTTGAATAAAGAATATTTTGAATCTGAATTTGAAACATATGAATAAAAAGAAAAAAATATATATATTAAAACAATAAATTTTACTAACCTTAATCAATAAGAATATATGTAATTTACTAAGCAAGAAATAAAAGGCTTTTTATTTATTTACAAATATAGACAAACTAAAGTGGTTGGGCTCGTTTAACTCGGTGTTTATTAGATCCGAATTTATCGGAATGCTTGGCATCTACATATTAAATGCTCGAAGCGTTTAATAGACTTGGCGCATTTTTGTACGATGACTTATGATTATTTCAAACTGGGCCAAATTGAACTGCGTAAATGGTACACATTTTTGATATGATTACTAAAAAATAAGTAGGTACTGATTAAATTTTGATTAACTATCAAAACATTTAGAAGATAATAAAGAAAGAAAGAAAACATACAATTTTTTTTTACTAAATGTGCGCTCACGCCTTTTTTGTCTTCTGTTGTCCAGTTATCGGAGATATCTAAATGCCCCTGAATGGAAATCGATGTCACTATCGCAGTGATGCATCGCAGCAGCAAATACTTTCCTTCTGGAAGGTGGCGTTGACTTTAACGTTACTTTTAATATAAAAATAATCAGCTTATAGTGCCGTATCACACCGCAGGGTAGGTAGAGGAAACCTAGTGCTAAGACACTCAGTTCCCCACATTCCGCCGAATTTTTCGAGGCATTGCGTGTTGAGTAGCGAGCCTCAATGCCGGGCTTGAGTTGCTTTGGTGCCAGGGCGAAGAAATTAAATATATTAATAAATAATAATTTAGTGGGGATCGAACCCATACAGTCGCGTTACAGTCACACCCTTGTGCCCTTGGGCCACAAAGGCCACTACGATACTACGATTAATCTGCAATAAGTATACTAATATAATAAAGCGGAAGATTTTGTTTGTTTAAATGCTTAGAGCTCAGGATCTACTGGCCCGATTTACTTTTTTATTGTTTTGTATGAAAGCTGCACTCTTCAGGAATGCTTTAGGCTACACAACATTTCGTTGTAATTCTTTGTTAGCCTTTGTGCGCTGCAGAAATAGTTAATTATATGTCAGTACGTCGTATGACAAAAATATTCAATTTTATTATTTATAAAAAAAAGTCCGCAATCTATCTGTTATAAATAAGTGGCAATAAGGCATTTTGTGACAAACAAAAATTTAGAATTGTAAGGTCATATTTCATCGATTATTATTTCCGAGAAAATGTAATTTTAAAATAATTCTATGCTCTGTTTACTCACACACTCAAGATGACGTCCTTACCTCACCATCACACAGCCACGTGATGTTCGTGATGTATTAATCTATTGGCAAATGCAGCATAATAAATGTATTATAGGGTGGTATGCGTGCGAAGCCGCGAGTGGGCCGCTAGTTTAAAATGCTTTACTTTTTGCATATAAGTAGATTAATAAAATATATTTTTCTATATTTCTAGGTGCGAGCAAAAATAAGCGATCTGAAATCCAACAAGAGGACAAAAGACATGGGAATGGTTTCATCTTGTGAAGATTCGGCAGTAGTAATAGTCGGCGGCGGGCCCTCCGGCGCCACTTGCGCTGAGACATTGCGAAGCGAAGGGTTCAAAGGACGCGTTACTCTCGTCGCGAAAGAAAACTATTTACCCTATGACAGAATCAAGGTGTCCAAAATCGGTACTGCTACAGATATCGAAAAACTTCAAGCCAGGTCCGCGCAATATTATAAAGATGCAAACATCGACATACTTAAAGGCGTTGAAGTAGTCAAAGTAAATACAGATAATAAATCAGTGGAACTTAGTAACGGCTCGAAGCTGTCTTTCAATGCTCTTTATCTTGCCACTGGTTCCAAACCGCGCGTACCAAGTATTCCAGGAATAGATCTTAAGAATATTTACACAGTTAGGAATTTCGAAGATTCGATCAATATTCTCAATACTTTGGGTTCGGAGAAAGACAAAAATGTAGTCGTTTTGGGCTTAAGTTTCATCGGGCTTGAAGCGGCCTCGTCATGTGTCTCGAAAGCGAAATCTATGACTGTAGTAGGTAAGGACACTGCACCACTCGGTCAAATATTCGGCAAAGAAATAGGTCAGAGTCTACAAAAACTTTTCGAAGATAACGGTGTTACATTCCATTTTGAAACCACAATATCGAAATGCAACGGCGATAATGGAATAATAAAATCAGTAGAACTTACCAATGGTACCACACTTCCTGCTGATATGTTAATTTTGGGTGTGGGAACGACATTCTACACAGATTTCCTAAGAGATAGCGGTATTTCTCTGACCCCTAATGGGGCTGTGGGTGTAAATGATAAATTGGAAACGAATATAAAAAATATATATGCTGGTGGCGACATAGCTCACGCTCCCGTCTTCGCTCTTGGCAATGAACAAATGACAATTGGCCACGTGGGCTTGGCACAGTATCACGGCCTCGTTGCCGCAAAAAATATATTGAAAAAGGAAACTCCTTTAAGAACTGTCCCATATTTCTGGACAATGGTATTTGGTAAATCAATTCGTTACGCTGGTTGCGGTAAACCTGCCAGTTTCCAAATCGAGGGCGATGTACCAGCATTGAAATTTGTTGTATTTTTCTTCAACGAGGCAGACAAAGTTATTTCCGTTGCCTCTTGTATGAGAGATCCAGTGGTTTCTCAATTTGCAGAACTTCTCTATCAGGGTAAGACATTGTGTCGGAAGGACTTAAAAGATGATCCATTTGCATGGGTAAAATCTATAAATTAAGAAATTTGATTAAATATGTACAAGACCAGTATTAGCCAGTATGTTTGTATAATGTATATATTAAATCTATATTTGTATGCTTTGTTGTTATATATTTATTATTATATTATAAACTATTTTATACATATTATGTGTAATATTAAGTATAAATTCGACTCAAATATAATAAAAAAATGATGTATGTTATTGTGATCGTAAAATATTGATGCCTTTATTTTTTTACTGTAAGTAAATAATTTGGATGCTTGAAAAGCTTATATTTGCTTAGCTTATACTTATCTTAATAAAAATATATTACAAATTTTAACTATCAGTATATGTATCATTTTAGCCTCAGTATTATTAATAATCACACTGTATCCCGCATGTGGCAGGGTAGGCAGAAGGAACCTTTTGTTAAGACACTTTGTTTCCCACGTTCTGACGAAGTTTAGTAAGTAGTTTAGAAGAGGAAGAAGGGAAGAAATGAAAATATTAATAATTCATTTCTCCTAATGGAGGCCAATCCCATAATTGTCACATTACAGTCACCCCTTTGAGCCCCTGTGCCACTACAGCTTCAGTATTATTATTAAAGAATTATAATATTTTAATGAAAATCTCTTTGATATAATTAAAACTTAATATGCACCAAAAAATAGGTAACTTAAAATTGCCACATTGCTATGACAAAGTCATATTGAAAAGATTTACTTAAGTAGTGTGGCTTAGTAAATATATGTCCTTATAAAAAAAATACTTGGGAAAATAAATATTACCACATAAGAGTTTATTATAATTCTATATTTACTAACACAATTTAGATTATTCTTAAAGTAACATTCCCAATTTTTTAATTATCCCAACTTTCATTAACTCGAAGATGTTTAAGTCTTTCAAATAGAGTAACATCTTCTTTAAAATATCTATCTGAAATACTTTGAAAATTTTTTGCCCTCTTTACTTGCTTTCCTAAAGCCTTAGAATGGCCATGACTTTCAGCCTGTAAAATAAATATATCAAGATTTTAATTCAATAAATTTACTATAATTTTATTTATGGAGAGAGGGCGCAACCGAGCCACAATAACGTCAGCTCCGTATTTTTCGTATATTAAAAATACAAATAAGTGATACTTTCTACTAAAAAACAGTGCAATTAACGTAATAACTAGTGATTACCGAAATACATTATGGACAAAACCCAAAAACAGTAAATAATAAGTTAAAACGTGAAAAATCTGTGAAGTGTAAAAGACAATAAAACTGAAGTACCAGTGACATTTTCCACATTAAATAGCTAATAGTGATCTACAAATAAGTGAACAAAGTGCAAAGACGATAATTTATATCACTCGGGTGTGAAACTTAAAAAAAATATGAAAAACCAGTAAAATCGATGTATGATTTTGCAATTTTGATAAACAACAGCGCCATCTAGAATTAAGTACTTAAAATCATAAAGATTGTTAAACAGATACCAAGATCATCCCAATATCTAATGTATACTTAAGCCAACAGAGGGCACCACAAGTTGCAAAACAAGATAATCGCATTACTATATTATAAAACATAACAGAAAATTATGGAGGAAATCATGGATATACTCAAAAAAATTCAAAATGAGCTAAACGAACAAAAAGCAACAATTTTACAATCAGCTGATAAAGTCACGGAACAAGTCACGCAAATTATAAATTACAAGTTAGAGGAAAAGTTCAAAGTACTAGATGATAAATACGAAAACCTCAAAGAGAAACTAGAACACCAAGAAAAAAGGTTACACTTTCTTGAAAAGCAGTCAAGACAGAGGAATATCGTAATTTTTGGCCTGGCGGAAGTAGAAACTGATACATCGTATGCTAATCTAGAAAAAACCGTTTTAAGTTTCATAAATCAATATTTCTCTTTAAGGCTGGAATGCAGAGATTTACAAGAAACTAGGAGAATAGGGAAGAAAGGAGAACATCCCCGACCGATCACCGTAACTTTTACCTCACTGGGCACAAAAATAGAAGTTTTTAAACAGAGGACAGTTTTAAAAGACACCGCTTACTACATAAAGGATGACTTTCCAAAGCACATTTTAGAGAAAAGAAAGAAATTACAAGAACAGCTAAAAATTGAGATGGAGAAAGGAAACTTCGCCAGTATCAAATACGACAAATTGATAATACACCACAAGAATACAGATAAACCGAGACATCAGAAAAGAGCCCTACCAATATCACCAAATTACAGAGATCCTTCACAATCGGAACTAAAGACGCAAGTTAATAAAAAGAACAAAACCCAAAAAGGACCGCATAGATCGTCGAGCTTATCAGAGGAAGTTATCAAACCAGGAATACTCAATTTCTTAACAGCTAAAAATCAAACCGCTGACAACCAAAACAATATATCGAACAAGCAAACTAATAAAAATACTAAACAATAGCAACGACCGCCCTGTCCCACGGAAAACATAGTACAAATAAAAACGACCACAAAATTACATCTTCCAAGCCGGCTGGTCCCCGTGGAAGATCACGACCAAAACCCTCCAGAGGAAACAGAAACTTTTGCAAACATTAGAAAAAATTACCATAAAAACACATTATATATAAAGAACAATGGTCATGTCATGGTCTCTGGAGGAGGCCTTTACCTTCCATTGAGAGGGGTTCTTGTAAAACAATTAAAAAAAAAAAAAAAAAAATTAAAGTTAAGTAAAAAAAAAAAAGAAAAATTATAATATAAAGATAATTAAATAAATACTATAAAGATTTAAAAACATACATATATAGTTTATATAATATTTAAGTAACATGTACATTTTATCTTTTGTTTACTCTATAATTTTCAAACTGTAATTTAGCAAGAAATAAAAGGCTTTTTATTTTTTATTTATTTATTAATTTTATTTATGATATATCTTGATGGTTTATTATTTACTTTTAAAAGTAAAGGATAAACTATCTAACTTATTACATTGATTGCAACAAAGATGCAATTTATAAGCATGTGATCTAATAAGTAAGCTCTTAATATTTTAAATCGCAAGTTTACGGTGCAATGGAAATAAATTATATAATATTACCTCAGTAAGGTATGGATGTCGTAAGTAGAACATATTTTGCTCTTCAATAGCAAAGCTTTGCTCTAAGCTGCGAAGATGTTTGGGTTCTACTTGCTTGACTAAACGATCTTTTCCTCTAAAAATATGACCATTGGGTAGTCTATTACGTCGAAATAGAATTTGAGTTAATTTCATTTTTGCAAATTGTTAATCAATTTAATTGAGGTTTTTTAAATTTGAGAAATATTGATCGTGATATGTTATAGGTTATGTTGTTTTTAGAACTGTCACTGTCAATTTTTGTCGAGAATAGTCGACATTTGACATAACTTGTTCGACTGGTGTTATAAAGGTGTGCATACACAGTACAATTACTAAGCTTTAAAAAGCACTTTTGAACAAATTATTTATATCAAACTTAACACGGTAAGCAATAATATCATTATTTACTTATATTTTAATTTCAACAAAAGTAATAATATTATTATTTAATACTGTACTGTAGTTACCACCTACCTTGAGATTTTATTTTATGACAACCGTAATTTTTTTTGCTAACTAAATTTAACTAAACTGTCTAGTCTATGATTAAACTATGGCTGTCGATCGACAAGCGTAAAGTAGTTATAGTTTAAGTGCATACCTAATTTTGAGTAAATTAATACTCTAATGTAAGCTAAATATAAATTATTGAGAAATTATTAAGCATGGCACTGAGGGGCTGAGAAATATTAAGATTTGGGGGCGGGCGCCATCCTTGGTTCGTATATTATTGTTGTGTATTTTTTCTTCCGCAAAGTAAATCGCTTTCATTAAGTTGCATTGAATATAAATATTGGATCCTGTTAAATAATTAAGCGGCACATGAAACTTATTGTTTTTGTTGATACGTGTTTTTGACTTCTAATGTTAACTGTTAAATCCAAGTTCCCTTTCACTTTAATTCGCTCACTGTATTCGTGCTCTACTTATTTTAAATGTTTCACTTCCTTTTTTCTTTACTCTTTTGCACATTTTACATCAAATCATACTGATGTTTAAATAAATTTAAAATGTATAAGTGTTTTTTATAACCTTTGGATTATTATTGTTTTAATTATTTTAATTCATAAGTGACCTACTTTAAAGTGTAAGTGATTTTGATAAGGATTTTGTATCAACCAAAAGTCGTTGTTTTGGAATATAATAGTGTATCTTGTATTAACATTTGGAAGTCAATTGCTTACTCTTAAAGCTTTTACAGATTTTTTCCTTATCACAAAAAAAGAATACAGTTATGATGAAAACAAAAAAAGAAAAACAAATGTCTTATTCACAAAATAAAGACGGTTCATTTATTTAATAGCTTTTATTATTTAATTTTGTGTTTTTTTTACTTAATCTGGGAACATTAAAAAAAGTACTTTATAAAATGATTCCAAGCTGCTGTTTTTCTTTTATTATAATAATAAAAAAATATTTAAATATTTATTTAAACACCACAATAATAACGACAAATGTATACAAGTGTACTGGATTTCTTATTTACTTTTCTAGTGAGCTCCACAATCATCCCTCTCTAAAGTGCAGTTGGCTGGCGTTGTTGGTTCATATCTAAGATGGCACAAGTAGGGGCTAATATGGAGTATCAGGAATACAAATGGGCTTATTCAATCATGGATTCTTCAAAGTAAGTCTATTTTATAAACAGTAAAATGTATGGCAATTACTTATAATAAATTTAAATTGAAACATTATTTATTTTGTTTCTAAAATAATATATATAAATTACAGTATAGTTTAATAAACAGTAGAATATTTACTGTAATGGTAGCTTTGTCAAACTATGAATATAATATTCCCTGAATATAATAAACATTAATCATAATAATTAACTAATACAAATGTAACTTACTAAAAGTGATGCATTTAATATAAATTTGGTGGAATATGGTAAACAGAGTGTCTTAACACTAAGTTCTCTCTGCCTATTCCGCTGTGTGGGGGATATAGGTAAAGCTGATTAAATAATAACATAAATAAAGTCAAAAATTTTATTAAATATAAAATTTAGACTATATTTTTATAGCAATTTATAAAAATGTGTCCACTATCAACTACTAATATTGCATATCATAGCGAATGTTACTATAAAATTACAGATTTAATTCCCTTTCAACAAGATATACTTAAATAAGATAGAAAAATTAAAGATATTTCTTTATTTCTCTTCTATGATGCCATTCCCTGTTTGTTCCTGTTCTAACTAATTAAACAAGATGTTATCTTTATGATTGCTACGGTTTTAAATGGGTGCCCAGTGTTAATTACTAAGGGGTCATTGGGTTACGCATTGTTACAACGCCTGCGCATCTCTACATTAGTGCCATGGCATTGTAAAAGAATCAATTGTTATCACATATTAGCATAAATCTGTTGTGTTAATGTCGTTGAACTGATTGTTTTCTATTTGCTTTCTTTTGTTTCTGTTCAGAAAATATATTATTTGGTTGGTACTGTTACTTTATAACAGTACTGTGTTTACAATGTGTGTAAATTATACAAATGACTAATATTATTTGATAAAAATTAAAATGGTGCGTAGCGGTACACCTTTTGACTGTAGATGCGAAAGTTGTAGGCTCGATTCCCACTCGTAGCAATGAATTATTTTCGTTGTGTAGTTCAGCATGTCTCGCCTCTCACCTTATGTATGCGGACACTCCGCCAAAAGGGCATAAGGCTGTGATTATAACACAACTATTGTGGATTTGATCCCCACTCGAGGTAGTAAATTATTATTTTTTAATATTTCCATTTCTTTGCTCTGGCACCAGGGCAAAACATCCGGCGTTGAGCTCCGCCACTAAACACGTAATGCCTCGAAAAATTCGGGAAAGGTGTGGAGTGTCTTAACATTTCTTTCGCTCTGTCTACCCTGCTGTATGCGGGATACAGTGTGAAGCTGATTTATTTATTTTTATATAAACCCCGAGAAGTAGAAAGCAGTAAAATAAAATTTAAAAACTACTAATAATATTTTTTAAAGTATATTTTTTTATATTATAATACAATACATTTGTATAGACCATACAGAATACTATGGTAATAATGACTATATTCATCAACCAATACGCAAGTGTTCGTGAGAATATTCCCAACAAATGAAAACCTAATACAATACCTACCTATTTTCTATTTTCGCTGTGGATGGAAATCCATAGGCTGTGTTAATGTACAGCTTCCCATGGGCTTACTGATTAATATGATTTATTATGTATTTTGTATATTTATTTAACACTACAGGCCAGTCGTTACACTCGAGGCCAGTCGTGGCGCAGCGGCACGAAGTGTGACTGTAAAACCGACTGGTTGTGGGTTAGATCCCCACTCGAGGAGATGAAAATATTTACTTAAATTTATATTTCCATTTCTTCGCTCTGGTGTCAAGGCTAAGCGCGGCGTTGAATTCTGCCACTAAACACGCAATGCCTCCAGAATTCAGCAGAAAGTGGGGAACGGAGTGTCTTAACACTAGATTCCCTCTGCTTACCCTGCTGTATGCGGGATACAGCGTGAAGCTGATTTTTTTTTAGTCTAAACTGCTGAGGTATCTTGATTAATTTAAAATATTTTGGCCTATATGCTGTTCCCGTAAAAAGAGCGCTGACGCTTCCACCCTGTGTAAATGTACTAAGTTTATCTTCATCACATTATACTCCTATATAATAATTTTCTTATTTATTGATTTAGTGAATTTCGCGTTCATTGTGTAATTAGATAAATGAAAATCAGGTTAATGATTTCCTGTAACACAAACATTAAACAATTTGATCCGGTGTTTATTGCTTTAATATTCAGAAGTAAAATTCATTCTTAATTGAGACCGTCATGGCGCTGTGGCACAATGTGTGTGCGTGTGACTGCAAACGCGATAGTTGTGGGTTTGATTCGCCCTCCGTGGAATAAATTATTATTTATTAATAGTTTCATTTCTTCGCTCTAGCACCAAGGCAACAGCCCAGCGTTGAGTTGCGCGACTGAACGCCGGGAAAATTGACCAACTTCAATTTGACTATCTTGTTATATGCGGTATACAGCGTAAAGCTGAAAAAAAATCTATACATAAATAAATCAGCTTCACGCTGTATCCCGCACACAGCAGGGTAGGCAGAGGGCACCTAGTGTTAGACACTCCATTCCTCACTTTCTGCCGAATTCTGGAGGCATTGCGTGTTAAGTGGTAGAACTCAACGTCTCGACACCAGAGCGAAGAAATGGAAATATAAATTTAAGTAAATATTTCATCTTCTCGAGTGGGGATCGAACCCACAACCAGTCGGTTTTACAGTCACACTTTGTGCCGCTGCGCCTCGGCTGGCCTCGATCAATCTATACGTCGATTTTTTATAATAATTTTCGAATAAGAAAATAAATCTAATAATACATCGCTTTGTTCTCCATTTTCCGGTTATATGAATATTGCGATTGATGGTCGATGAACTTGAACGCCGTAATATTTTTAAACAGACCTTTATTTTAAATATAAGCTTCACCTCGACCTTTGAAATCTCAGATTATACGAGTACGTCTGTACCACGATAGTCGATGTCTTTATTGTCTATAGCAGGGGTTCCCAATCTTTTATTGATCAGGGACCATTTTTATAGAATTCTTGTTAGCAGGGACCACTTTATAGGTGTATTAAAAATAAATTAATAATTAAAAAAAATGACATTTAAACGTTAAAAAAACTGACATTTTGTATGATGGGGTGTGTGGTTTTTTAGGTATATATTAAAAATCTATGAATTTCAAAGTATAATAAATTTAAATGTCAAAAACATTGTATGTTTTACTGAGGAAACAACTTTGTTCAAATACCAAAATTTTTAAATCATTCGCGGACCATATTTTAGCTGTTGCGGACCACTACTGGTCCACGGACCACTGGTTGGGAACCGATGGCTTATAGAAACTAAACTTTCAAAATTTTTCCTATAACTTTTGTTTCGGCTAATTTGTATTGAACATACAATACTGTTGATGAATATTTACGTATATAGCATACAATAAAGATGTCTGTCTATACATATTTACACGAATAGACTACTAAACACATTAACTTTCTTTTACACCTGAGTCGATTGTGAATGTTCAGGTGGAAATATTATATTAATTTTATATATCGTTGAATCCCTGAATATTTACACTCGATTCAGCACAAGCGTTTGACTGTGCACGTGACAGGTTTTGGGTTAGATTCCCACCCGGGAAAGGAAATTTCCAATATTTTCATTTCCTCGCCCTGGTAACGAGGCAAAGCGCGGCGTTTGGTTCCGCCACTCATCACGCCACGCCTGTGAAATCCGGCGGAAAGTTTGAAATGGAGACTTTTGTCACTAGGTACCCTCTGTTCATTATATGCTGGATACAAGCTGCGTGAAGCTGGAAAAAAAAATCTTGTGGTGCTAACGATTTGCACAGTTCGAATGCCGACCGTAGATAATTCACTGACAACAGAAGAGCCATATTTCAACATTATTTCACTCATCTAAAGCAATTTTTGCGGTCGTCCAAAATTGATTCGTTACATGATTTCTATACAATTCATAAAAAAAATTGCTCTTTTTGAAATATCAATGCAAGATTTTGTGTTTAGTAGGTTGTACGTTTTCCTATTTTTTTGTTACTGGTTATTTTTTATAAGAAACAAGATTTTGACGTTTTAACTCTGGACTAATCGTGCATTAATAAATATTTTATTATTTTACGGTTTAATGTACGGAAGTTTAGTATATACATATTTTAAAAGTCAGCTTGACGCTATATCCCGCAGTACAGCAGGGTAGGCAGAGGGAACCTAGTGTTAAGACACTCCGTTCCCCACTTTCTGCCGAATTCTGGAGGCATTGCGTGTTGAGTGACAGAACTCAACGCCGCGCTTTGCCTCGACACCAAAGCGAATAAATGAAAATATAAATTTAAATAAATATTTCACCTCCTCGAGTGAGGATCGAACCCATCGGTCGGTTTTACAGGCACACTTTGTGCCCCTGCGCCGCGACTGGCGTCATATACATATTTTATTCAATTTATATTTTTAAAAGTATTGAATATTTTTTTTCAATTACGTCTTAATAATCAAGCACCACAGACTCCACAGAGGTATATTAATAAATTCTTTATAAAAGAAAAAACTTTTTTTTTCAGAGTATCAGCCTGTTTAATATCTATGCTATTGATAGTTTACGGGAGTTTCCGTTCGTTGAATATGGAGCGTGAAGCTCGGGAGAGGGCTGAGAGGGAGCGAGAGGCGTCACTCCTCGGCGGCAAGCCGGCGACCACCTCCTCTTCTAATAGTAGTGAGTTATTGTATTTGAAATTCTTTGTATTACACCTAAGAACTTCGCTTATTTTTGTTTAGATTCAGTGCGAAATCAGTGCATGACAAATGAAAATAAAAAATTAAAATATTTTGAGAAATTTTTAATCATTATTTATTTATAATAAATGAAAAAAATAGTGATTATAATTTAGGATACAGAACATTTAAATATAGATAAACAATTATGCTATTAAAGCATAGTTTAAAATAATCTCGCAAATGTTTTAGGGGAGTATGTTTTAATGTGTAACTGAAAATTTGCATTTATTCACCACATTCTAGCCTCAATGCTATAAAAAGGAATGTCTGTATTTTTATGAATTATTTTATTTATTATATTGATATAGGGGCAGGGGCTGTAAACGAGACAGGTTGTGGGTCGATCCCCATTCTACGAAATGACATATATTAATAATATTTTTATTTTATTTCGCTCTGGTGTCCGAAGCAAAGCCCGGCGTTGAGTTCCACCACTCATCACGCAATTCTCCAGAATTCGGCGGAATAGGGGCGAAGCGTTTTAATTCCCCCTGCCTACCCTACATGCGGGATACTGCGTTGAGCTGGAAAAAAATAAAAGAAAATTTATTTACAATAATATTATGTTTTTTTTTCCAGATGTACAAACTCTAAGCACAATGCAGGCGCTGTGCTTCCCGCTGGGCTCGTCGGTGGCTTTGCTCATTATGTTCTTTTTCTTTGACTCCATGCAAACGCTCGTCGCCATTTGCACTGCAAGTGAGTATTTAATATATTATAATTTTTATTTTCTTAGTTTCACGCTGTTGTGTTGTAGGCCGAGAGAACCTGGTAACCTAGTGTTAAAACACTCTGTTCTCTATTAAGATACTTCCTTATCAAGCTTTCTGAATTCTTGGGATGTTATACACCTTTCGATCAGTTTCCATTTCGAAATTTCCAAAACGTTTATGGGTCAACTTTTAAGGTACAAGGAGTATCTAAGTGTGAATGAGGATGAAAATAAAAAAATATATGTGTATAGATAGATAAAAAAAATATAATATCATTGAAATTGTAAATTGTATTATCGTTTGAAAAACTGCGATAGTCTGCATTATAGTTTTCTTGCGTTACTGAAGTTAGAAGTATTCTAATTTACTAAATTTAATATGGTATGGTATTAATTAGCCATAACCAAAATAAAGTAATTAATGTATTCATTTTATTATTTTATTAAATAACAAATGTCTTTTTATAACGCACTGCGGTCCTTTGCACACTTTTTAAACTTGAAAGTTTCCATCTATCTTAGTATAATAATATAATTTTTACAAGAATCCGGTAATAAGGCACAAATTTTGATACTTTTTGTGTATAAATGAATATACAGATTTTAATACGTTCAATTCAAATCATAATAGCAATATATTGTAATATATTACCAAAAAATACATCGTAACACACTAGAACGAACTTGATACGCAACGAAGTCCGACTAGTTCGAATGCCGATGATATAGCACTCATTGACGAGAACCGACTGATGCTGGAGCGTAAAGTGAACCTGTGGAAGGGTACGCTTGAGAATGGCGGTGGCGGCGGAACTAAATGTGTCGAAGACCGAGGATATGGCCTGCGGGAGCCCGGACTTGGCCCGGATGCAAGTGAATTCTATGTCAGTCTCTGGAGTGAGAACTCTCGGACGCCCCAGGAAACGCTGGTTGGATGTTATGATGCAGGACATGAGAGCCGATGGTCTAACCACCGAGGACGCTAAAGACCGGGCAAAGTGGAGTAGGTTGAACAGAAAGGCAGACCCTGGCTGGAGAGGCCGGGATTAATTCCTAGAAGAAGAAGAAGAAATCCGACTAGTACGAAATCGACTAGTATCTACGTAAAATTAGACAACCGCCCTCGCTAACAATGATCACTCAACGGAATCCCATTAAAAATAGTTTTTATTACGTAATGCAGAATCTTTAGAAATCATTTAAATATAAAGGTACGGACTAGATGGAAAATAATGTACTGATTAATTAAGCTTATACTGATATATATCTATTAAAAAGTTTAAAAACATATGTCGCCAAACAATTTAGGTCAGAAAATAGCGATGTTTGTTGATATCTAGGATTGGGGACATAGTGTTTTTGTATGAAAATTGATATTGTTCCCCCGAGTTACTACAAAGAAAAATAGAATAATTGAAAAAAAGAATTATTGAAGATAGAGAAATTTATAGAAAGTTGTTTAAACAAACATAGTAACTTAACAAGTTAAAGATCAGATTCCGAAAAATATCAGCAAAATTTATAAAGTAGTCATTTAATAATGTTTTTTTTTTATTTGTTGGGGGGTTGTTTCCTAAATAAATATGTGTGTTTGTCCGTGTTGCAGTAATAGCGTGCGCGGCGCTGGCGTTCCTGCTGACGCCGCTGTGCCAGTACGTGGCGGGCGGCGGCGGCGCGCGCGCGCTGTGCGGCCGCTACTCCGCGCCCGAGCTGGCCGCGGCGCTGCTGGCCGCCGCCATCGTGGCCGTGTGGGTGCTCACGGGCCACTGGCTGCTCATGGACGCCATGGGCATGGGCCTCTGCGTCACCTTCATCGCCCTCATCCGCCTGCCCTCGCTCAAGGTGTCCACGCTGCTGCTCACGGGCCTGCTCCTCTACGACGTCTTCTGGGTGTTCTTCTCCTCCTATATATTCACCACTAACGTCATGGTTAAAGTTGCCACTAGGTAAGCTTTTTTTTTTTTCTTTTGATTGATTAGTATGCATAATACTAAATGTTAGTAGATTTCCTATTTCATTAAAAAGTTGATGTGATAAATTACATCAAATTGCTTAGATATAATTCATTGCTTTTTTGTGTTATATTCAAAATTTGCTAAAAGCTATTAATTAGATATTTTTCTTCCCTTAAAGTTTTTATTTTCTATATATTTAACTAATCAATCTCCATTGTGCCGTCAAAGTAATGATCCACTGGCCGCCTTATAGTCATAAAATATAGAGCATATAAACATACACAATAGCTAACTTCATACTTTTTCTCGTCTTAGGAAAAAAATATTATTTTTAGAAAACATGTAAAAGTTTTAACGTAGCCGGCTTCATGGAATCACGATACATAATTTTTAATTTAGCTTAATAATTACTTTGACGGTTCCCATAAGACGCGGTTTCAATGTCCGCTGCCGCGTTAAATTTTCTGTAGGTTTTCTAAAACAAAAAGTAATAACAATATTTTCTATAATAATAACATTATATTATAACAATATTTCCCAGGCCAGCAGAGAACCCGATGAACGTGGTGGCGCGCCGCCTGCAGCTGGGCGGCGCCATGCGCGACGCGCCCAAGCTGTCGCTGCCCGCCAAGCTCGTGTTCCCGTCCATGCACCACCAGGGGCACTTCTCTATGCTTGGTGAGTTGTGTGTTTCATTTTAAGAAACGTATCAAAAAGGTTCGAAGGCGTTCGGACAGTTTCTAAAAATCGTGAAATTTAGGCCGCGAATTCGTCAGATCTAAATATCCATCTTTATCTATACTTATAAAAAAATTCGAAACGCATCGGCGTTTGTACATGGAAGATAAATAAGAAAAATGTTAATTGTTTATTGTATAGAACCATTAAACATTTCGACCGGATACCCTCAAAGTGCGTCCTTTCCAATTTAAAAAAGTCACATCGTAATCGGTTAGCGGAATATTGAGTTATTCGTGCATTTGTAAGTCGTGCCTAATGCAAATTAAAGACATGTGATTTTCTCATGGATATCATTATCAGAAATGGACCAAATTAAAATGGGACCACACGGGAAGCACTAACTTTCAAATAAAAAAAAAGATCAACATCGGTTCACCCAGTCAAAAGTTTTCAGGTAACAAACAAAAAAAAAATACAGTCAAATTTATAACCTCCTTTTCTTATCGAAGTCGATTAAAAAAGCTATGGTTTTTAAAAAATGTTGTCTGTATTACTGTGCGTTTGTTCACACTAATCTCAGACTCGGCTTAACTGATTTAATTGCAGTTTTCACTATTGTATTTTGGTAGGCTTCCCTTAACATTGAGTGTTTGTTTTATTTCTATCGGTATATAAATAAAAAGTTATATCATTTTAGAATGTTGTTCAACAAAATTGTTATATATAAATATTTTATTGAAATGACTGAAACTATAATTTTCAATATAGGTATAGATATTGTTTTTCAATGATATTATTGTTAGAAAACGAAAGTAATGTATTTAATTAATTATTATGTAGTTCGAGCGAAGCCGCGAGATGGTTGGTATTTCTTGAAATATACAATTATAATTTGAAAAATTATTCATATATGCGGTGGCAAGTCATTTTTATGTTAAGTTAAAGATTATATTTTACATTTTAGTATACCTTCTCCTAGTTTTTCATGAAATATTGGCAAGTAAAAAAAAATAATTAAAAATTAAATCAGCTTCACGCTGTATCCCGCACACAGCAGGGTAGGCAGAGGGAACCTAGTGTTAAGACACTGCGTTTCCCACTTTCTGCCGAATTCTGGAGGAGTTGAGTGGCAGAACTCAACGCCGCGCTCGACACCAGAGCGAAGAAATGGAAATTTATTTATTTATTTATTTAGCTTTATTAGGGAAACAAACAGAGGAGAAAATTCACAAACATTACACATTTTAAAATAATACACATTCCAATCAAGTTTCTAATAATATAAATTTAAGTAAATATTTCATCTCTTCGAGTGGGGATCGAACCCACAACCAGTCGGTTTTACAGTCACACTTCGTGCCTCTGCGCCACGACTGGTCTCAAGTAAAAGACAAATAAATATTTAACGTAATAAATTTATACAGGTTTGGGCGACATAGTGATGCCAGGATTGCTCCTTTGCTTTGTACTGCGTTACGACGCCTACAAGAAGGCAACACTCGTCTGTCAGATGGGACAAGTGCCGGGCCCCCGGTCTATGGTGAGGGTTTATGTTGTCTTTACTAACAATTTAAATGATATTATAATTTAAATAGTGATAAGTAAATTCTCTTTTTTACATAACGTATGTCATATTATCTATATAATTTTTATTATTTCCAAAGCAAAGAAATGATAAAAGTTTATAAATATAATATCTTCGTAGAAAAAAGAGTTAGATTTCAAAAAAAATAAATTAAATCAGCTTCACGCTGTATCCAGCACTCAGCAGGATAAGCAGAGAGAACCTAGTGTTACTAGTGTTAAGACACTCCATTCCTAACTTCGCCGAATTCTAGAGGTGTTGCTTGTTGAGTGGCGAAACTCAACTCCGCGCCACCAGAGCGAAGAAACGAAAATATAAATTGCAATAAACATTTCATTTCTTCGAGAATGGATCGAACCCCCAATCAGTCGCGATTACACACTTTATGCCCTTGTGCCACAACTGACTTTAAGATAAACAATAGTCCATTGTCTGCCCAAATTAAGAGCTAGCAAATAGAATAGTCATCCCTTTTGGTGGTTATCGAACCTACGAACGTCCGGTTTGCAGTCATATGCTGTTGTACCATGATGGTCTCTTTAAATAAGATATAAATTTAGACTTTTATTAATATTGTATATATTTAAATATATGTTTATTTCCAGGGTTCCCGCCTAACCTACTTCCACTGTTCCCTACTCGGCTACTTCCTCGGCCTGCTGACGGCGACGGTGTCGGCGGAGGTGTTTAAGGCGGCGCAACCGGCTTTACTCTACCTCGTGCCTTTCACGCTCCTGCCTTTACTTACTATGGCTTATGTGAAGGTAATTACAAATACTTAGTTTTCCAGTTACGCATAGATACCAATAACGTAAACACATACTACTACAAAAATACTACTAAAGGTTAAACAACTTTGAACTTTGCCGCCAATACCTACGACTCGATTTCGGAATGAGGCGTATGCGGCGGTTTCCCTTTCATAGGTTTATGTGTGCGTGCGTCGTTCTTGACAAATGGCGTTTTATTTTGCAACGATAATTTGAAAAAAAATATATATATTGTATTATTGTAGTTAAAATTGTGGTTTCACTTAAAGAAAAGCACTGTATGACAAAAACACTCTGTATATTATGTCCTTTGATAATCATAGACATGGGTTAAAATATTAGAAAGAGATATGTTTTTTTTTTTTAAATAGTTATTAATAAATTTTATATCCAGTATTTATAATGGAAAATTGAAACTAAATGTAAAGTAACAAAGCAGGAAGAGCTAGGACAGCTGGGGCTCAGATAAGGGTCCGAAGGGAGAATTTAAAATTAAGCAAATATATTATGTTTTTTTGTATAATATTTACGAAATTTGAATATTGTAATTATCTAATGTCATCTTTCACATTATAGGGTGATCTCAGAAGAATGTGGAGCGAGCCGTTCATAGCGCCCCCCGCGGGCAAGGGGGGTGCGGACTTCGACGTGTGAACACCCCCCCCCCCCGCAACCCCTGCCACCCCGCGCACCCCCGCACGAGGCCACACTGTTAGCCAAATGCCGACATTGTATATGTTCTGACGGTCACTTCACTATATTTTAATATGTGAAGGTAAATTTGGATTAAACTATTTGTTTTAAATTAAGGATGTTCATTTTAAAAATACGTATATTTAATTTTTAATGAATCATTTATATTTCGTAAATTATTTATTGAAATATATATGTTATAATGTAATTTCAAATTGATTCTTCATAATAAATTAATACAGAGTGACTGTCAGCATATGATCTACTTCTTTAGAGTTGCTTAGTGTTCAGTAGACATTGAATGTACTGTACATTATGATGATGTAACAAACAGAATAGCCAAGTATAACTTGTGTTAAAGGGCACCCCACCCTGTATATAAATATATAGTTCACATTAAATATATGTGTTAATAGATAAATTAAATATTCCAAATAATATAAGAAATACTATCTCGGTGTCACAAATAATCTTTGAACTATGCAAACTGTAAACGCGACGGTTGTGGGTTCGATTCCCATTCGGGGGATTGTTTTATCCATTTTCTCGCTCTGCTAACGAGACAAAGTGTGGCGTTGTGTTTCGCCATTTAACACGCAATGTCTCGAATATAGGGCGGCGCGTGCTGAACGGAGTGTCTTAACACTATTTTCTTTGCCCACCCTGTTATATGCGGGATACAATGTGAAGCTGAAAGAACAATGTGTTGCTTATTTACCATTTGCACTCGGGCCTCGATGTTAATGTTATGTTTTAGATATAAAGACAAGTTTATAGGTTAGTGGCTTTTCCTTTTGTTAATATATGAGAGAAAGTTACACACAGGGTAACTTTTCATGGGAAAACATCTAAATGTTGCAAGAAGAGATTTAAATATTGTAAACACTAAGTTAGTATAGATAATAAAATTTAGATAAAGTATTTAATCGAACTTTTAGGGCGAATCAATTGTTTATTATTATAAATAAACTTTTTTTATAGCTGTTTTTCCACTGTTAGGTCTCTTCTTACAGTGATTAGAATATTGGCGGCATGCACTCATGATTTAGACTATTATTATACTTCCCAAATACTCAGATGCGGTAGTGTTGCAGTGTTTTAATAAAAAAAAATATGAGAAAACTCAATTTAGATACTTCAATTGATCTAATGTTAAAGATTTCCTATGAATGTTTCTATGAATTTTTACATGAAAGATTTTTTTGTAAATAAAAACAAATCCATATGTTCCGACTTAAACTTATATAAACGTGACCACGGACTAGTGCTATCTTAAAGAGTGAAGAACCATAAATATATGTAAAAATAGCGAAAATCAAAAATCTAATTGATATGACTATGA
Source organism: Heliconius himera (assembly GCA_021202915.1). Taxonomy (NCBI): domain Eukaryota; kingdom Metazoa; phylum Arthropoda; class Insecta; order Lepidoptera; family Nymphalidae; genus Heliconius; species Heliconius himera. Next base: position 47,117 of record JAJHJA010000199.1, read on the forward strand.
AAGTAAGGTGCCAAATATCTATCTATCAATGCTTTTTTAAAGCATTCGAAGCGGCGTCCCATGATATTACATTTGGTACAACTTATCCTACTTTATTCATACTGTTTATTTCTTCCAGTGAGTACTAAATTTTTTTTTTACATACGTTTCTAATGCCTTTTTATAATAAGATTCTATCATTACTTATCGAAAATGAACCAAATATTAGAAGAACACTTAGGTTCAGAACATTCACTAGTATATATATATTATATATTTATATAAGATTTTCTACAACTATTTTTTTTTATTTGTATCGCCTTGTGTGAATCTCAATTGATTATATTTCATTTTAATCATTGAATTTAAATGAAAAAATATGAACAAACCCAGTGACTGACTCAGAATGTTATATTTTCATGAAAAACCTGGCGACGTAATAAGTGAAACAAGTTAATATGAAAGATTTATAACAAATACATTATAAATAAATAAGACATTGTAAATGTGAACTTGTATTCTTGTAGTGTCATTTTCTAATCTACGGTTATTTTACTGTGAACAAACTTTGTTATCACTGCCTTAGACTGATGTTTTCAATGAAGATTTTTTCTATACGTTAATGGAGTATTATAGAAAAATATTAGTCTATTTAGAACTTAGGCCACTGTTGTTTATTATATCAACAGCTGTTGTTGTAAAGAAATTGATTGAATTTAAATTAAAAAGAAAAAAAATGTTATGTTAGATTTAAGCGTCAGTAGCGGAAGTGATTTGAATTTTTGTAAGATTTTTTTTTTACTAACTTCCTCCTTTTTACTTTTAATATATTATTATTAAGTTTACCGCGTGAGTGTTGTAACGACTAATAATGAACAGTATTGTTTTGTAATGGAAAAGTGATATAATTTTATTGAGGCTTATGACCTATATATGTGATGGTTTTCGAATTGTTTTTTTTTTTCAATATTTTGTGTTGAAGGAATGTTGTCTGGTTAAGCTAAATATTAAGAATATAAAAAAAAACTTGTTTCGAAACAACAAAATCTTGAAAGGTTCCCATACGGTCGATTGCGCCGAAATTATATACTCAATTGATGACTATTAATTAAGTGATTTGTTTTTGGACGTTTTTATAAAATATTTCCATGTTTTTCCATTTATTGTGTATATAAATGAATATATTTGTGAATTCGACGTTAAACGGTTTATCACTATCTCATCACATCTCAAAAAGTTATGTATATATATTGCCCTCACATGACATTCTACTTATCCACAGATATGGAAAATGCATTTAATATTTTTATATGTATATGTAATATTGACAACGATACTTAATAAAAATATTAAATGATAAATGTGTTTTATTTCTCACTTTATTATAAATAAATTAAAATAAATCAGCTTCACGCTGTATCCCGCACACTGCAGGGTAGGCAGAGGGAACCTAGTTCTCAGCTCAACTGGCCGCAAATATTTTTCCAAACCCGTATTCTACATATCACATCCACAATATTACAACAATGAGGCCATTCGTGGCGCAGGGGCACAAGTGCGTGATTTTAAACGCAACAGGGTGTGGATTCGAATTCCACTGCATTGGTGACGAGGAAAGGTGCGGTGTTCGGCGGATAATGGCAACAGAAGTCTCTTAATGGGAACGGGGTGACTTAAAACTAGGTTCACAGGTTCCCTCTCGCTACCCTGCTATATTTGGGGTAAAGCGTGAAGTTAAAAAAAATAATTAAAGGTAGGTGAAGACCCCGGTTGACTTTCGAAAACACAGTATCAAAGGTATTGGAGGAAGGTCACGTTAAAAGCAAAACGATCCCCGGAGGGCATGTATGCAGAGGTTGATGACAGTGGACGAGGCGAAAGAGGTATGTAGAGACCGTAGCGTTTGGCGCTGCGTTCTCTCTGACTACCTCGCTAGGGATAAAGCGTGAAGTTAAGTTAATTAAGTAAATAATGGCAGGAACAGTAACATCAATTTTCCTTAACTAATGCAAATAAACTTAAAGAAAAACGGATGCCCCATTTGTTTATTCTAGGCGTTCTATCCTATGGAATGATAGGCCGATATTTATTGTGGGATCGATCTGTAAACTTAGAGCTCGAGAGTCCTTGTGAGGTATTTTTAGATTCAGGGATTCTTATGAAGATGAATATGCTTTGCAATAATATATTATAATATTCTATTTGTCCAACAGTATATTAAATGTTATAATAGAAATAGTGATCGACACACGATAGGAATGACTGAACGAGAAAAAGAAAATAGGCTTGTAACGCCAAGGCATCGCCTCAAAAAAGTTTAAAAAATTATATTATAGGTTTAATTCAGCGTTGCCAGCATCTCGATTTTTGGCCTCATAATTAAATATCGCGATCGGGACAGACATAGTCCAGGTTTTTATAGATTATTCCACAATTGTGCGGGATATAGCGTGAAGCTTATTTTTTTTTTAAATTTATATTCTATTAATTATTTCAACGTTTTTTATTTGACAAAGATATTGAAACTTACGAGCGAAAGCTATTTCATCATCAAGGAAATTTAATGAAGATAAGCTTTGATTTTTATTGCATGTAAATTGGACGTATACTTTTAGGAAAAATGTAATATTAAAATAATTCAACGCTCTGTTTACGGCCGCAAGCCTAGGTTCGAGTCCCGCGGGAGAAACTTTGAAGCTGATGACATCGTCTAAAGCAGCCACGTAGTGCTTGCACTTAGAATTACGAAAAATGATTGATATAAATTATATAATTAATCTGTGGGCAAATGCAGCATAATAAAATAATTGTAGATAGTATACGGGCGAAGCCGCTAGTGGGCCCCTAGTCTTATAAAAATAAACCATACATGGAATATGATTTTATATTTTTTTTTCAGTATAATAAAACCACCATCTTCGTGAACTAAATGTTTTATTGTTGTTTTCTTATGTATATTTTAGTACAATAAAGAATATTATATATAAAAATATTTATAACTACGTTCTTAGGCTTAGTTGATTTCTATAAATGCAATAAAAATTACTCGGAGTGGTAATCGAACCCACAAACAACATATTTACAGTTAGATTCTGTTCCACTATACCACAACCGCTTCATTATAATGATGAATTTATAGGAGTAAACTTGCTAGGCAAAAAAGAACTGAAAGTTTTTTTTTTAGAAAAACTGAAAGCCGATATTTATTGTCCATATTAAAAATTTTGTTATTTTACTCATCTCTTAATTTCTTCAATTTCTTAGCGCATCAGAGGGTGGTTTTTGTGAAAAAAAAACTTCATATTAAAAGTATAATTGTTTTTACTTCAACTAGTTGTCTACTACTTATTTTATTACAGACTTAACTATTCTATAGACAACTGTAAGATCTAATCTAGACTTACCAGAACCAGAATACCACTATTCTGATTCCTTTCTAAGAAAGGTAACGAAAAGAAATGAAATATTATTTATATTAATATTATTACTATGTTACATGTGGTCATCGGTAGGACAATCGCTCACAATTACACATTGAAGGGACATTGTTTTTTTTATCTTCATAGTGATCATAGAGTAACGACACTCCGTTCCCCACGCGCCACCTCGTTACCGGAGCGAGGAAATGCAAAAGTCAATATTTCATTCTACCAAGTGGGAATCGAACCTAACTTGTTTGCTTGTGTACCTGCACCTCGACGGCCTCAAATAATAATACTTAAGAGTATTTGATAAAAATAAATAAATCAGCTTTACGCTGTATCCTGCACACAGCAGTGTAGGCAGAGGGAAACTAGTGTTAAGACACTCCATTTCTCACTTTCTGTCGAATACTGGAGGCATTGGGAAGGGAATTGCCTCGATACCAGAGCGAAGAAATGGAAATATAATTTTAAGTAAATATTTCATCTCCTCGAGTCACAGTTGAACCCGCAACCAGTCGGTTTTACAGTCACACCTTATGCCCTTGCGCCACGACTGGCCTATTAGATTAGATGAGTATTAGATATTATTCTAAACGCTTTGTTTTCAATGCCAGATCTAATTTTACTGCTTCCAAGTTGATTACTGCTGCTTGGTGCTCGAGTAGAGCTGTTTGGAGCTGCAAATAAGAACATAGAATTTGACTCTGCGTTCAATTTAACTTAAAATATTTTATTATTTAGGATGTATATATATTTTTTACCTTTGCCTTTAAAATTTTACATTCTACATCATATATTTGTTGTAATTGTAAGCTATTTAGAAGAAGATCTGCTCTCAATTGCATGGAATCATCATCACTCGTAGTATGTTGTATATTCGTAAATATATCTTCAATAGTGTCACCTAAAAATTTTATATTAATTTTAAAAACAATACAATTATACGGGTGGAAGTGTCAGCGCTCCTAATACAGGAACAGCATATAAGGTAAAATTCAATTCAAATTCAAATTCAAATTTTTTTTTTCATTTCACGATGTTTATCCATATCTGTATTTCGTTTGACGCAGTTACGCATAGATAACATAACATAAACACATACAACTACAAAAATACTATTAAAGGTTAATCAACTTTGAACTTTGCCGTCAATACCTACGACTCGATTTCGGAATGAGGCGTAGTAACTGTATTAGGCTTTAATAGAGTACTTAAAACTGTGGTTTCCTTAAAAGTGGTACTGACGCTTCCATCTTGTATAACTAAATTTAATTAAAACAGGCCATTGTGGTACAGCATCTGACTGAAAACGTGATGCCCGTATTTTAGATTCCCACTTCAGAGAATTTATTATATTCATTTTCACACTCTGCTAACAAGACGAAGTGTTGGTGTTGAGTGCTGCCACTTGCTATATCTCGAAAAGTTTTTTCCAGATCGATACGACATGGGTACCTTCACGAAATGGGGACAGATGGTCTCCACCTTAAAGGCTGGCAATGCACCTGTAGCTCCTCTGGTGTTGCACGGGGTTGTGGGCGGTGGATATACTTACCATCAGGTGACCCGAACGCTCGTTTGCCTTGTTTTTTATTTTTCATTTAAAAAAATTTGGGGGTAAGCTATATGAGTGAAGTTAAAAATAAAAAAAACCGACTAAGTACAAGTCAGACTCGTGCAGGAAGGATTCCGTAACATTATCTATAAAAACAAAAGCTTATGTCTTTACAGATAATTATATAGGAACCCCCTTGTATGTTTATTTTAATAAGATTTTTAGTCTTTGTTGATATAACGGTAACAATTTTAACTGTTTAATTTTCACAGTTCATGGTGACAGATCAACACACAGACAGCCGGATAACCAACTTTGGGCCCCATTGTACCCTTTGGGTAGAGAACCTTAAAAATGGTAAAAAACTAAATCTGCATATCCATTAAATAATCTTACCATTACTATTCTCAGTTTTTATTTGTAATGAGTCATCTGGTTCAATCTCTATATGAAAAGATAGGTGGTTGGTCTCTAGATGTGGATTTTGGTTCATACAAGTGTCTGTATTTTTATTAGTTCTGTCATTACATTCCAAGTGATTATTTACTTTCTGTGTAAATTCTGGAACAGGCTGTAAAATAAAATTAAATTATATTCATAAGTTATATTGATAATATGTTGTATAAATATTTTGAAATAGATATATTTTGTTCTCACAATATGAAAAAAATGTATTCATTTAAATAAAACATATTGATATAAATACTAAAAATATAAAATTTAAATAATAATTTAATTTAAAAACTTAATTAACATTAAGAAATATAGTGGGTATGTAATGCCTTAATTAACCAGTTAAACATTAGTGGAGTTGGTACTTGTATAAAATACAAGAATAATATGTAAACAAAAAAAAATATACTACAATATCTTCATTGATTGCCTAACAATTCTTCCATAATATCAGGCAGTGGATCTTCAGTGGTTTTCTTCTATACTTTCAAAAGATCTCAAGCCATCTTTCACACTATACTCGATTCACTAAGGCATGAGATAAAAGGTAAACATGTCAAAAAAAGGTTCTTTTACATGACAGGTTTGATGGAGTTATTATATTAATTAAAAAAAATATATTTTAAGTATTAATTCGCTAATCACACTGTAAATAGCCATAAAATTTATTACAATATTATCTTATAATTGAAATAGAATACCAGTAAGGCGGGGAGAATTTTTTTCTACAAAATTCATATTTTTTTCTATCCTAAAATATATAATTATTTGCCCACTGTATATAGTAAATAAAAAGAAGTAATTAAGTTAAAAGAAACGAAACGAAAAGTAGTAAGTAAAAAGGAACAATAATAAAAAATAAGCATGAAATTAAATTGTTACTAGCCGATGCAATAAAAATTACAACAGTAGAAGCTTGGCTGCATTGACCATTTGATAAAAGAAGAGCAATAGATGAAAAAACTTGCTCATTTAATAGATAATGGTGGACCGTTTCGTCATTAATATTGGTGACAGTTTCTCAGACTCGTCCGATTTCTGATAAATAGTTGAATAATACATATATTTAGTTTTATTATTCTAATAGTTAAGTAACTTTTAGTAAAACTTGTACATTTTAATTTTATTTTTTTGCTATTCTCATTTTATACAAAGATATTTTATATATAACATTCAAGCACAACAAGCAATAATGTTGTATATAGAAAACTCCACGTTAAATAAATTAAATACAAATAAAAAAATACAATCAAGTTTGAGAAACAGATTTTTTTTTGTTTACATTTTTTGTCATGCCATAATGAATCGAGTATAGGTACTTACATCTAATAAAGTTTTTTTTTAATTTAGAACTTAATCTCCTCGTATATATAAAAGTAAATATGTATAAACTAATCATACCTTATTAATATTAGTATCATTGTCACACTCTTTTTGACTAAATAAACAAGACTCTTCCTTAGCCTCTTGTGATTTTTCATTTGTGTTATTACAAGCAATCTGTAGAATTAAAAAGTTTTTAAGTTTATCTTGTGTAAATAATATTCATATAATTACAGTAAATTTGTAAGATTATTTATATTGTTTTATGTCAAACATGCCTCTTCCACCATCCTTAGAATTGTTTCCTTTTGTATAGGTAATGTTGCAGGAGATTTGCTTACATTCTTAACATCTCTTTTAGCAGCCAGCATCCTGCGTGTTTGAGCCTTTATATTATCCCAAGCGGTCTTTAAAACTGCATGATCACGCTAAAAATTAAATATTTAATACATTAAATGTTTTTATAAATAAATATGGTGGTTCTGCGTATGAAAATAAAATAATTGTTAATACCTTATATACATTAATGACGCGGTTAAATTCTTTTTCAATTAAAAGCCAGGCTTCTTTCTTTTTCAAAATGGATTTTGTATCCGTGGCTTTATTTTCAATTACATCTTTCCTTTTGTTTACAAGCTTGGTTAAAATATTTTTTTCTTCACCAGTAAAATTAGGCACTCTCGTCCTTTTAATTGTAATGTCTTGTAAACTCTGAAATGGTTAGCAATATAAGAAATATATTAAACGCAAAATTTAATTATTTTTATGATGAAAAATGTAAGTAAGAAAATACCATTATTTATAAATGTTTACTATTTTGTTTATTATTTTTCAGTTTACAAATTCCGCCACAAAAAGCAACAAATAGCGTTTGACATGTCTTGTCAAGTTAAATGGGATTTAAAATTTAACAAGTGCCTATTAAGTAACTGACCGTGTTTTGGTTAAAAATATTACATTTTTCCCTCTTCTCGACATTATATTTTTATTTGAGTAGATTAAATAATATAAAATTTTAAATTATTTATAGTTTCGTAATCTATATTGTACTTTGCACACACTACTGTCATTTAAGTCATCGTTAACTAATTGAGATTAATTATATAAATGTATGGCATACAAAACGTCACTAAACTTTTTTTAATGTCATTTACTTAATCTTAATTAACGAATTTAATGGAAATTTATTGGCGAGGCGGCATTATCAAATTGTAGAAATAATAAATACATTGAAACATATTTGAAAATGGTAAGTTTTATTTTTTTATCTACGTAAAAAGTTTAATGTTTTTTTACTTAAACAATATATTTTTATACTTGCTTTTATTTATAGAGCTTAGAAGAACCTGTAATTAAAAGAGCTAGAGTGCCAAATTTTACAGTTGAAGAAAAAACAATTTTAATCAATTTGGTTAATAAAAGAAAAGAAATTATTGAAAGTAAATATACAGATACGAAATCAATTATTAAAAAGAAAGAAGCCTGGATGTTGATCGAAAAGGAATTTAACAGTGAGATTAATGTTTACAAGGTACATCTGTTAAATTAAATGATACTCATATGATATATCGTACCTATTTACAACTAAGTATTAATAAGTCAAGAATTTTTTCCAGCGTGATCACACAGTTTTAAAGAGAGCTTGGGATAATTTAAAGGCGCAAACACGCAAGATGCGTGCCTCTAAAGGGGACGATAATACGAAGTCAGGAGGAAGTTCACCAATACAGGCACCACCCCCACAGAAACAAACTGTTATAAACATGGTTCTAGAGGTATGTTTCAAATAACTTTAATTTTATTCCCAGGTTCCGTTCTTTCAAATGTTATATATACCTACAACATAAGTTTTAAATATTTTTAATTTACAGCCTATTCCAACACTAACAGGTGAGGTGGATAATGACTTTGATTCGGATGGGATAGCTTATAAAAATATGTCCACAGAACAAAATGACCAACTAATATCTTCAGCCCAAATATCAGGCATAGATTTTGAACCAAATGACTCTTCTCATATGAAATTTGAGGATAGCAATGGTAATATTAATTTTATATATAAAAAAAATAAAATTAGTCTAATACTTGTATCACTATTCAAGTAATATTTTTCCAGATGAAAGTTGTGATAATCTACATCCACATACCGCAAGAAATAATGATCTCATACACAGAGAGGCAGATCTTCGTCTACAATCTTTACAAATAAAAAATAAACTTGAACAACAAATTTTAAAAACAAAGGTATATTATGTAAATATAATTTAATATGATATTTTATGTTAATGTATTACAGACAGTATTAAATAATTTATTTTAAATTACAGCTACAGACTGCTCTGCTTCATCAACAAGCCGCTGAAGTCCACTTAGAAGCAGCAAAATTAGAGCTTGCTTATCAAAAAAAACGTATGAAAGACTAGCTTGACATTATTAACTGTTATTTACTGTACATATTATTTTAATAAATATATTTATTTGAAAAGAAAAAAAATGAGTTATTTAATCTGCAACGCTATATTTATTTTGATTAATTTGTTATTGTACAATTATCTTAGTAATGAAACAAAAATGCAATATGATTATGATAAAACTATTAAGTAGTGTGGACTTGAAAAAAAACAATTACAAAAAGACTCTTCATTGTTATTTTGAATTAAAATAATGTATTAGACTGTTATTAGATTGATATATTATATTAATTTAGGGTGTTAGGTATTCCTATCCAACCATTTGTTCTATAATTCATATAATAGTAGACTAAAATGTCTAGAATTTTTTTTTTTTTTTACTTTTGTTATACATATGTGTTCTTAGATATTTTTGAAACAAAATAATGGTTTTTACACAGTTTAGTCAAGCTGTTATGTGTCACATGATATGCAGCTGCAACACAATGCAATCATTAATTTAATATCCGTTACATATTACCTATTATTTATATATTGATATAACATATTTAAGTTACACACCTAAATAAAATGAAAAAATCAAAGTCAATAAAATTTGTAGCATTCATTTATTAGAATTGATAGCATTATTAGTATCCCTTTTCTCTATAAATCTCAGTTGCTTCTTTTTCATTCTCTTCAGTTTGGCTGTGTTTGTTATAACTTGTACTATTTCTGATTTCTTTTTGTTTTCCTCTGCTCTCTTTATATTTTCTCTCCTTCTTTCCTTTTTGGTCTGTTCTTTTTCTTTTATTTGTTCTAGAAGCTGTTTAGATAAATCTTTTGTTCTTTTCAGTTCTATTCGTAAAGCAGTTTTCTTTTGAAAATCTGGCCTAATTCCTTTAGTTTTTACAACCTTGGAAAACCTGAAATATATATAACATTAATAGTAATAGAACAAATTCATCAAGTAAGTTGAGTAAAATAAATAGTTCGAGTTCATATTAAAATCCAAGAGGACACAATCTAAAACTAACTAGTATAAGAATTTAATTTTACTTTTCTTTTTTGGTCTTCCAAAACCGCCCTGATTTAGGTTTTCCCCTTATTTCATCATTTTTATTTATTTTACTTTGGTTTTTATTGGATACATCTGTACTAGAATTTACAATAGAAACTTTATCTTCACTGCTACCATTTTTCTTTATACCTTCTAATATAGATAAAACTTTACTATCAGTATCTGTAGACATTATGAAATAATATAAGAAGGGAAAGAAAAGAATTATAAATAATAACTGTTTGAAAAACTAAATCACTATCCCACGTGCTGAATGTTTTTATTTGACAGTATGACATTTGACTTTGACAGTCGCCTCTTCTGTTTCTTTATCATTATGGCTTTTAGGCGTGACAGTTAAACACACTGTATTGTTTTCAAACAAGGCGCAGTTCAATTCTGCCTGGTTTATCGACCATGTCATTAGAGTTCATGTGATTACTTCTAAAGACCCTTACGGCTCTCCTTAGAACTTCTAAAGTAGGATTAAACTCCTACGCCCTGGAGGACGAGCGTCAACTACGCGTAGACCTTAAGGGTATTCCGAAAGAAATTCAGACAGAGACCATTTTTTGTGGCGTAGAATCTCAACATCTCCCCATTTAAGTGGTTCCCGGGCAGTGTCACCACTGCCAACTATATGTCCATTCAGCCAAATACTGTCATGCCAAGCCAAGGTTTGTAAAATGTTTAGACGATCACACAACCATTGACTGTCCGCTCAAGGCCACAGATCCGGCCATGCATCCCAGCTGCGTCTTGCTTGAGACTCAAGGCCACCCCACAATCTACCGTGGATGCTCCAGGACTCCACGCAAGATCGGCGAGAAGGGCGGTAGGACGCATAAGGCTTCGAGGCCTTCCCCTCCAGCGCTAAACCCGTCAGGCACTCATCCTTCTGCCCACGTAAGATCAAAGTACGTGTCACCACCACTACCTTCCACCAATGCGTGGAACAAACCTTTAACGCAGATCCTTACCGCAAAGTAATAATTACGGTTATTGACTGACTTACGCCTGCCTTCATCGTCAAAGACATCGGCGAATTCACAAATACAACATCAGCAAAACGTCAACAATGCGCAAATCCCGGAGCCGATGACATCAAAACACCGTATCGAGTTACGAGGTCCGGTGAAACTACAACACCATGGATCAATTTAGTTTATAGGTATAATATATTATATAGTGGTATTGCACAATATATTATTTATAAATATAATTTTAAACACCATATATCAGCATCTTAAATTTATTCGCTACAAATGCAATTGTAAAAAAAATATATTTGTAAAAACAAAAACCCCGACTGCCTAAAACTGAAAAGAAAATAAATAAGTCCAATTTATTTAATTAACTTTATCAGTTAAATATAGAGAAAATTACTCTTAAAAACTTGAATTAACGTTATAAAAGTATATCTAATTAGATAAACCACTTCAGTAACACCTAAGATATCATACCATAACAATACCATACCTTATAACAAATCGCCATTTTAGAATTATATATTAAGATATAAAGAAAGAAATTAATATACAGTAGAAACTCTATTATCCGGCGCTCAGTTATACGGATTCGCGATTATCTGGACTACAGACCAACTGTATTAAATGTCGTAAGTCGTATCAATGCAAGCATGAACGTGTCGAATCTGGCATCACCCCACTCGCGCTGCGTCCCATCGTCGTACATCTTAAGATATCTTAATAAACATCGATTTTCACTTTATGTATTAGTTGTTTTAATTAAATTTATATCACAACGTATGTGCATACTTACATATTCTAAATACCCTATGACCCAATTTTCCGAATGCCTACCAACAACAATTAGTCCGGTTAATCGAGTTTCTACTGTATTAAGATTATTATATATTAAATTAATAAAAAATAATGAACGTTGTAATCTCATCAACATATTATTATGATTGTTAGGCGAACCAACAAATCAGACACAAAATCCAGCTTTTACAATAAATTTATTTACACTTGTTATATACACATATACTCTCGTAGTCACAATATTGAAATATGAATTGTAATGACAAGTTGTCTTGACAATATCTTAGAACGTAATGAACATGAGTGCCTTTTTTTTTTTTTTTTTCGAATGGACTTAAATGCTGTTGACCTGGAATGGTCTTGACAGCATCACCGGGCTGGGAGGGGCGAGTGTAGCTCGCCCCTGAAGATAAGAATTACGAGCTTTGATGGACGCTCGTGAAGTGATAGCGATCGCGGGGGAATGACCCGCGTACGCTAATCATGGTGGGTTTCGTCCATTGGGCCCCGCCGCGCCGAGGCGCGGGCGTGCCGTTAGATATGACTGGCCTCGCCGCCTCTTACGGCGGCGGAGAGTGGGACGTGGGACTGAGGAGTGGATCCTCCCAATGTATTGGGCGTTGGCAGCAGTGATGGGATCGTCGGGGTCCAGAAGCACGCTTCGAGGGCTTCGAAGACGTGGATGTGGGTGAGGAGCGTACTTACACGCTTCGACAATGAGTGGGTTGGAGTGGGAATCTGCACGCTCGTAGTAGCGCTTGGCCAGGCGCTTGCAGAATTCCTTGAGCGATTCTAGCTCGAAATCTTTGTGTAGGTCAACGTTGCGTACGTACCATGGGCATCCGGATGCCATTCATAGGAACTTATTTTGAACACTCTGAAAGAGGTCTATCTTGGTGTGTGCGAACACGACACAAGCATAGGTCATGACGGGACGGATGCAAGTTTTGTACAATGTCAGCTTGTTGCGAAGTGACATTTTACTCCGCTTGCAGATGAGCGGATACAGCCTGTTCATGACGTATGTGGCTTTGTTCCTGACATACGTGATGTGCGGCCGGAAGGAGAGTTTCGAATCTAGTACGACGCCTAGGTATTTGACCTTGGGTTCCCAGGGGATCGGTTTGCCTTGCAGGTAAATAGTCGAGACGGTCTCGTAACGCTTACGAGGAAAGAGGACGGCTACGCTTTTCTCCGGGTTAACCTCGAACCGCCACTTGCTGAACCAATCGCCTAGGGCGTCGGCAGCTCGTTGCAGTCTTTCGGCTAGGATCCAAGCGGAGCGATCCGTGGTGTAAAGGGCGGTGTCGTCGGCATACATCGCAAGTTCGACTTTATCGGTACGCGGAATGTCGCTAGTGTAAAGCGCGTATAGTAACGGTGAAAGAGTGGAGCCTTGCGGGACTCCGGCGCGAACGGGTCTAGGGGACGATAGGGTCCCTTCTAATCTATATCGGAACGTGCGATTCGACAGGTATTCCCGAATGATGTGAACGAGAGAGTCTGGCAGAGCCATACGACGGAGCTTGAAGAGTAGGCCGTTGTGCCAGACCTTGTCGAAGGCTTTGGCGATGTCTAAGAAAATGGCCGCCGTGTCACTACGAATCGATCTACGGACGTTATATTTCGCGATATGTTCGGTAAGCCGGTGAACTTGGTGTATGGACGAGTGGTGGGATCTAAAACCGAACTGTTCGTTGATGAACAGTTGTTTTGCCTCGACTATTTCCTTTAATCTACTGAGAACGATTCTCTCGTAGATTTTCCCTAAACTGCTAATAAGACTGATGGGTCTGTAGCTGGAGGGAAGGTTGGCGGGTTTTTTGGGCTTGCGAATGCCTATAACTATTGCTTCCTTCCATTCGGTAGGAAAGGAGCAACCTGTTAAAAGAGCATTGAAAATCATGACTAGTAATGATACGAAGTGAATCGGAAGGGACTTTAAAACTTTATTAGGGATTTTGTCGGGCTCCGGGGCCTTTTTTGGGTTTAGGTCCTTGAGAATGGACTTAACCTCTTCTACGTCCGTGGGGCGAACCAGTTCGCCAGTCGGGGGCATCGAAGCCCACTCTGTGACCTCGGAGTCCACTTCCGTCAAGTGATCCGGGTCACATGGTAGGGTGCTCGGTGAGCATTGTGCCTCTAGGCTGTCCGCTAGGCACTCTGCCTTTTCATTGTCGTCGGCCGCTATCGTGTTGTCGGGTTTTGTAAGCGGAGGCATCGTCGCCACTGTGTCGGATCGAAAGGTTCTCGACAGCGCCCAGTACGCCTGGGATGATGGCGAGAGCCCTTCGAGTCGACTATCCCAAGACTCACCTCTGAGCTGTTCAAATTGGGATTTGACTTGCCTCCTAAGATTATTTAATTTCCTACTGTTTGCGGCATTCGGGCACGCATCGTGAGCTCTAGTAGCTAAGTTTTTACGTCGAACTAGCTCCCTGAGCTTCCCTGAGATCTCAAATCTACCTTCAGGCAGATCTGGGACCTCTTTCGAGCAGCTGAGGAGAGCTTCTTGAATAATCGTCGTGAATTTGGATGCGGCTTCCTTGGCGACATCTACTGAGTCTGTAATGCCAGGGATGAGATCGATGAGTGGAGAATCGTCCGCTTTGATGAGTTTAGCGAACTTTTTCCAATTGATGATAGTTTTGGTGGGTGGCCCTGAAGGGGAGTCTGTGCCTATTTTGAAAACAACTGGGCGATGGTCTGAGTCTAGTTCCGATAGTGATTCTATAGACCGCAGCCTGAGGGCGACGTTCTTTAGAATCACTATATCCAGTACTTCTGGGTGGCCGTGATTACCGGTGGGAAACCGGGAAGGTGTCGGTGGACCTATTATGGAGAGATTGTACCTGTCCGCGAGGCGTTCTAATAGATGTCCTCGTGGACATGTCTTGGTAGAATTCCAGATGGTGTTTTTACAATTAAGGTCTCCGGTCAGAAGGACGGAGTCTCCCATATTGAGGAGTAAACGAATGTCATTCTCTAGAATTGGTTTAGAAGAAGAATGATATACAGAAGCTATGATGATTGGCTGATGGCCTGTGAGAAAGATCTGGCAGATAGACGCTTCGATGTTTTCGAGTGCCGCTGGTGGGTCTAATGGGACACAGTGGAGTGTCTTTTTGTAATAGATTAGGGTGCCTCCGCCTTTAGTGGCGAGTCTGTCGTTACGGACGAGTCTATAATTTGCAATTTTCGGATCGCGAATACTAGGTTTTAAGAATGACTCCTGTACGCACAGGATGTCAAGTTGATGCGCGGTAATGAAATCGCGGATTAGGTCACGTTGGCCGGCGACACTGTTAGCGTTAAACGTCGCGATGCTTAGGGCTCTAGGTTTGATACGCGCAAGGCGCGCGTCAGCGAGCAATAAACATGAGTGCCGTGTCGTTTGTGCTTATATTGGAAATCCACCGGAAAAGACGCAGCACACTACCGCCACTTAATACAATCGATAATGGAAACAATGTGACACCTATTACTAGATTATAAGTAACTTATGCTAACATGATATATGTAATCAATATTAAATATGTATAAAAAAGACATTTTTAAAGTAATATATGAGTTTCTAGGCTTAAGAATATTGGTGCCTTATTTTATTAGTTACGAAACGTAAACGAATAATACATTTGTATTTTTTTGTTTTTTTTTTATGGACAAGGACAAAGCAAACGAGCTTCGGGTAAGTGACTACCGTCGTTCACGACCCCGTGCAACACCAGAGGAGCTACAGGTGCGTTGCCGGCCTTCAAGGTGGAGATAGACGTGCTTTTTGAAGGTACTCATGTCATATCGACCTGGAAACACTGCCGCAGGTAGGCCATATAGTTCCGTGGCGCGTGGAAGGAAGTTTCTAAGATACCGCACAGTAGTGGATTGCCACGTATCCAGGTGGTGTGGATGATATTTTAGACGGACTGTGCGGTTACAAAATTCGGCGGCAGGTAACAGGTCAAACAGTTCTTCAGAACACTCCCCATGTAAATGCGTTAGAGAACGCACAGCGAGGAGACGTCTCTGCGCAAAGCCAAAGTCTCAAGCCTTTCACAGATCAATTGGTCCCCAATGATTCGAATGGCTCTACGTTAGTACTAATAAAAAAAATAATTAGATGAATGGCTCAAAACTTTAAGCCTGTAGTATAATATCAAAAGTTTGGTAATCATTAAATATTACTTTAAATTTATCATTTGTATATGGAATGTTTAAAGATAGGATACATTTAGAAAATTATAGACATTAATAGATAATTAGTAATTCTATTTTTACTTCGGTGGTGGTGTATAACGAGCACTGAACCGTATAGTGATATATAAAAAACCGAATAAAAGAATTATACGGTACATACTGATCCATATCGTACTTTTTGAATTGATTAGTTGTCAAGAATGATTTATCTGTGTATAACTGTCACTATGACAAATGTTTATCAATAGCGGTGGCCGATGACCAATTTTATGTGATTCATATTCTAAATGCTAATAAATTAATCTGATCTTTGTTGAAAGCATTGTTTTTATTATTAATTATTATTAGTACGCTTGTATACAACACCTATAATAAAAAATAAACATATAGAATGCCTGTAAGTATATTTCCAAAAGTGTTTCCTAAAGGATAATATGAGTCTAAAACTTTATGATATTTACAGGCCTATCACTCAACGTTAGTAGAATATACGCAGTCCGTCGGCAATTTAGCCCTACTGCCTATCCGTACTACCTTCCGAGGACCTGCACCGTTAAGCCCTAAAATAGAACTAGATATAATTGATGAAGCACTTAATTATTTTAAAGCAAACGTATTTTTTAGATTCTATGAGATTAAGGTAACTTTATTTGAAATACATCTATATTCTATGATTTCCTTATTAGCGTTGTAATAATCTTGACAATAAAGAGAACATTTACTTCTATGTATATTTTTGCTGTAAGATTACTTTCCTTTACAGTCTGATTCTGACAGAGTGCTCATTTATTTGACTCTTTATATTTCTGAATGTCTGAAGAGATTACAAAAATGCTCTAACAAAAATCAAGGCCAGCAAGAAATGTACATGTTGGCTATATCTAAGTTTGACATTCCAGGAGAACCAGGATTTCCATTAAATTCTGTTTATGCTAAGCCTTCTAGTCCTCAAGAATCAGGTTTCTATATTATATTTAAATATGTTTGTTTTTTCACACCATCACATATATAGGACAGTATGCAGAGAGAAAATAGTGTTAAAAAACTCTGTTGCCCACTTGCCACCCCATATTCAAAACATTGAATGTTGAGTATCTTGTTATAGGAGTAGGACATGAAGATAAATTATTATCCCAAGTGGGAATTGAACCTACAATTATCTCATTTACGGTTGTGTTGCTGTGCTACATCAGCCTCATTACAGTTAAATATGATAATTAGTACTTTGTCTATTATGTATTGTATAATTTTTGTGTTTATGTTTTATTGCTTATATTTGTATGGCATTTTCAGATTTGATGAGACAGTATTTGCAACAATTGAGACATGAAACAGGGGGTAGAGTATGTGAAAAGGTAATTATTTTATATTACAAATATTTTTTCATTATTTATAATGCATATATATTAGGCATTTAATTTTATCTTCCTTTTGTTTAAATTTATATTTTTCTAGGTGGTCATTGAATCAGCATCAGTACTATTTAATTTTATTGTGCATGTGCCAACACTTATGCTAATTGACCTACTTTTCTAGGGTTCTGTATCAGAGTGGCAAGAATACATAATCCTTATTGATTTGTTGTGTCTATAAACTAAGTATGACAGTTACATCTGTGTGTGCACCGGCGTCAGTGTGTGGAAATCATCATAACACTTAGTTTCTAAGAGTGGAGAAATAAAAATAATTCTTCGCATAACGTTTCTGAGATCCCATAATTTAGTTTTATTTATTTTATTCAACATACTAAAGGGCACTATAAGCTGCCAATATTTATTTACTTGGACACATGATATGTGTTACATTTATTCATGCGCAAAATAATATGAAATCATTAGCAACCACATTATTGCCTGCTTGGTCTACTTAATTATTAATTTACAAATCTGTATTACTTTTTTTTTGTATTACTTTTGCAGTGTTGAGTTCTACAACTCAACAAGCAATTCCTCCAGATATTATATATTACTTTATATGTATATATTTCTCTCTCTTCTTTCTTTCTTCTCTCCAGATATTATATATATTTATATTGCCTTTTTAATCTTAATATCATTTTAAAAACAATAACTACACCTATATTAAAAAAAAATCTGTTGATTCAAAAAAACAGTTATTTATAGCAATTTTGTTAAAAAAACATTACTTTTAAATGGTGTAACTTTTTAAATTATAATATAAGGTGTTAGGTGATTGAAATAAAACAAACACTAAATGTTAAGGGAAGCTTGTCAAATTATAATAGTGAAAAATTGCTATTAAATTGCATAACGTTTCTGAGATTACCATGAATAAACACACAAACAGACCAAAAAAAATAAATAATTGTTTTCAGTTCTATTATATTGATAATTGCTCCCAATAATAGTTTTTCTGGTATATCTTCCATGTACAGGCAGTATAGATTCAAATATATAAGTGAAATTTATCTATTGATATCTCTAAAAAATATCTATTGATATATCTTTGATTATATATTTTTTTAAAGTAAATAATTTTTATTTTAAGGTATTTGCAACTGAAGATGGAAAACCTAGTAAATGGTGGCTGTGCTTCGCCAAGAGGAAATTCATGGACAAGTCTCTCTCAGGGCCAGGGCAATAAAAAACATTTAAATTTACGTATTTGTATTTAATAAAAGAATAATACAATAAATAGTAATTCTTAATACAATTACATTCTCTATATATGGGACATTTTTGATTATGATACATACTTTTATCTATAAACTCTGAAATATATGTTACTTATTCACTAAAAAAGTGTGTTTTTTTTACATAGCTGCAAGTTTTAAAGCTTCTCATAAAATATGATATATCGTCGGCTTAGAATTTAAACCTGCTAACAGTTAATCAATTTCTCAGGAGATTAAACATATATATATATTATTAGGCCTTTAAAATTTAGAAAAATTTATTTGTATTAAACGGTTTGATGGAAACGGTTTAAGCAGGAGTACACTCTAAGCCGACGATATGCTAAATATATTTATAAATGAGATAACCATTTGCCTCATTGTACATTTAGGATATGAAAATGACATTGATGTAAATAAGGCACTAATTTCATTTTGGTACAAAATTCAATCAATAAAATTCTGCAACCTATTATAAGTTTGCTATAACAGATATTTAAAAAAAATAATACAAGAGTTGCCTGAAAGAGATTGCTCTCTTACGCCCTTATTAATAATCTATCTCCAACGTCAATCTTCGATTGTTCCATATATCTATCCAATCTCTAGATTAGCAATAAGGCCGTCTATATTGCTATTTTATTTATAATTGTAAATTTTATTTCGTATACAATAAAGAGTATTTTATTTTAGTAACAAATAAGTTCAGAAGTATTTAGTAGGTAGGTAGTAGGATAGAAATGTATAAAATTTATAATAATTGAATCTCACACAAGATAACTATGTTACAATAAAATATAATCGAAAATCAATCTATGTTATAATAAAATGTAGACATATATATTGACAAAAGTAACTGTTGAGTTCTTGTATTTCTAGGTAGTAGTAGCTAGCTTCTTAGCATTTAACAGTTGTCTATTTATATGAAAAAAAAGAGCATTTTGTGCAATACGCCTGTTCCTATTAACATTGTCGGATGTCGAACATCGACCACTTTAAAGGAGACCCTACAAAGTTTAAAATGTTAAGAAAAAAATCATATACATTCGTGGTTAAAGAAAATCTATAGAACTTTCATATTTAAGCTCTGTAGATTATTATGTTAAATTTTGTACATTTTCATAACATTTTAAACTTTAAGGGTTGTCTTTTAGTTCTCGTTTTTCACATCCGCCAATGTTAACAGGACCGGCGAACTGTGTGAATAAATCACACTCCATATTCTTTAATAAGTTGTCCTGCAATAACTAGCCTTTGTATTTCCGAAGTACCTTCGTATATTTCTGTGATTCTTGCATCGCGGTAGTGCCGTTCCGCTGGCATGTCGGACACATAGCCCATACCACCTAGAATCTGTAAGAAGAAAAATGATTCTATAAATAATCGGCTTAAATTAGTAATTGAGGCTATCATGGTGCAGCGGCACAATGCCTGGTTGTAAACGCAACGGTTGTGGGTTCTCTCGTCTGAGGAATAGTCATTTCCAACTTGGCTCTGGTCAAAAGACAAAGAGTTCCACCACCCACCATGTCTCGAAAATTAGGCGGAAAGTGGGGAATGGAGTGTCTTAACACTCGGTTGCCTCTGCTTGCCCTGCCGCCTTGAATGTAGGTCTACTGATCTTGTTTATTCGGCAAAAAAATGTGCAGACATTTACAGCTAACTTCAAGACGGCCACGAGTCGTTGACCGCACTGCACTTATTTTGACCATTTTACGACTAAATTGATTGTAGCTTGCGTTGTGACTTAAATGAACACAGTGCGACATACGTCTTTGGATATTTGAAGATAAATGGGGACTCAAAATTCTATTCCTTAACAAATACATTAAACATAGCTTGTATTGTATATTTCCATTTATTCGCTCTGGTGTCGAGGACAAGCGAGGCGTTGAGTTCTGCCACTCAACACGCAATGCCTCCAGAATTCGGCAGAAAGTGGGGAACGGAGTGTCTTAACACTATGTTCTCACATTGCAGGGTAGGCAGAGGCATACCCTGCAGTGTGCGGGATACAGCGTGAAGCTGATTTATTATTTTTAAGCTTGTATTGCTGTTGTATTTTTACAAACCGATTATCTAGTCACAAATCGCCCCTTGAAATGGTACAAATTGTACGAGACGCAGAACTGATCGAAATTTGTTTCTGAAAGTGGAAAGTTCTTTGTCTGGCGTAGTGTCCATGTACTACCGTGAGTTACCGTACAAGAAGTATTGACGTATTGACATTTTTATATTATTTCCAAATAATTAAATTGATGTTCACATTTCCAAACTATATAGCTTAGACACCATATATGGGCTCAGTGTGTCATATATGAAGTAAGCAAGTAAAAAAATATATTTCTTGCCAAATATTGGATTATATATGTTTTTCATCATAAAAAAATTGCTTCATAAGGTTAACTCAATATTATATAAAATTAGCGATCCACTCGCGGCTTCGCCCGCATACCACCTATAATACTTTTCTTATGCTGCATTTGCCAACTGATTGATACATTCAATGACGAACACTACGTGGCTGTATAACATACCAACTAAGCTTAAAAAAGTAGTTCTAAGTAATTTTAATATATATACACCACAAAAATATTAAATCGTTATATTCCATTTATAGTTTATTTTTATAAGTCTAGGGGCCCACTAGCGGCTTCGCCCGCATACTATCTACAATTCTTTTATTATGCTGCATTTGCCAACAGATTAATTATATAATTTATACATTCAAGTGCAAGCACTAGGTAGCTGCTTTAGACGACGTTATCAGTGGCAAGGGCGGCCCCCCGCGGCACTCGATCCAAGGCTTGCGGCCGTAAACAGTAGCTCAAGCACGAAAAACTATCGAAAAAGTATTCGTATCGTCATCGAGAGCAATTTGTATAGGAATTGAACAGCGCCCCTAGCGTGCGTAAAGGGAACTAGCTCATGCCAGCACGAACCATTTTTTGTATCGTGTTACGTTCGACTATCGAGATACTCGAACGCAGTAAACCAAATTGGTAGCACGAAGGCCCGTTTTGACGTACGGTATCGAAAACGTCGAAGATTGGTCATCGAGTGCGTCGGGACTTTATTCGGCTAATATTTGTCAGTGAGAGCACTCTCGTTACATAGTAAATCACAGTTTTAAAAATATTTGTAATGTTATTGGGAATTCTTTTTGATTTTTTTTACTTGTACATGTTTTTAGAATATTGTTTAGTAATTTTAGCAATAATTAAGTAACGTCCACTATGCAAAGGCAGCCGCTATACGAATCACCACTATTACATTTATTCATTAATTCTTTCCACTTCCTTTGAATAAAATGGCGACCTCGTGGACCTCCTGAGGGCTTAGATAAATCGCCATTCCTAAAATACGAATTTCATAATACCTTACTTATATTATTAGATGTTTTTATTTTTAAGACTAAGTACAACTTGCAGCGGCACGAGGAGTGACTGCAAAACCGACTGGTTGTGGGTTCGATCCCCACTCGAGGAGATGAAATATTTACTTAAATTTATATTTCCATTTCTTCGCTCTAGTGTCGAGGCAAAGCGCGGCGTTGAGTTCCGCCACTCAACACACAATGCCTCCAGAGCTTGGTGGAAAGTGGGGAACGGAGTGTCTTAACACTACGTTCCAGAGGGAACGTAGTGTTAAGACACTCCGTTCCCCACTATTGTAGGCAGAGGCCTACCCTGTTGTGTGCGGGATACAGCGTGAAGCTGATTATTAAAAAATAATAATGAAAACGAGCTACCTACAATATTTAACGATGGTGGAATTCATGGAAGCGTGAGTATAGATTTAGTATGAATTAATTTTATATTTAAATAAGTTGTACTTAAAAAAAAAAATAGCTTCGAAAAATTAATTAAAAAATCAAAAAATTAAACAAAAAATTAATTAAAATATAAATGTAAATAAATATTTCTTTTCCTCAAGTGAGAATCGAACCCACAACCAGTCGGTTTTACAGTCACACTGAATTAATTTTATATTTAAATAAGTTGTACTTAAAAAAAAAATTAGCTTCAAAAAATTAATTAAAAAATCAAAAAATTAACCAAAAAATTAATTAAAATATAAATGTAAATAAATATTTCTTTTCCTCAAGTGAGAATCGAACCCACAACCAGTCGGTTTTACAGTCACACCTTGTGCCGCTGCGCCACGAGTGACAAATACAAACTTAGCTATGATTGGCGGGGCGTCAAGTGGATTCGTTTAAAAACCGCAAGATATATATTGTTTTAAATCTACAAAAAGATTGAATTTCTTCCAATCTTGATACCTTACTTATATATTTTGTAATATTTTTATAGATTTTTCTTCATTTTCAACGTAAATTGTAATGTAAATTAAGATAAATAAATATTTTGATTGAATGTTTTAACATTCACCATTTTATTTGGTTTTTGAACGTCCATTTCATTCGCTCAGTGACATCTCTAAGTCTCGTTAGCATGACGTCACCTACTTAATCCTATCGAGTCCTCGATAGTCGATACACTATGGTTCGTGCTTCGAACTTTGTAATCGTATCGTCACCTCGAAACGTTTACGATACGGACTCGAATATTTTTCGTGCTCGACCCACAGAGCGTTGAATTATTTGAATTTTACGTTTTCTCGTAAAGTATACATAGTAATTATATGATATAAAAACTGAAGATTATCTTCATTAAATTTCCTTAATTATAAAATAACGTTCGTTCGTAAGTCTCAATGTATATGTGAAATAAAAATTGATGATATATCACCTTATAATTCTCAATTATTTTTTGTCGCAAAATGCCTTATTGTGACTTATTTATAAGAGACTAGCGGACCCGGACGCGGCTTCGCCCGCTTAAACTTTACGAATGCTTATAGATATATTTAGGAAATTGTTTTTGAAAATATCTAACTTATTTAAATGACAAAAATATCAGTAGACGTAACCATAGTAAAATATTAATAAAAAAACTAAACAAAACCAGCTACATTATTAATAATTTTGTCTCTATCTGTCTTTCTATTTCCCCGAGCTAATATCCAGAATAACTGAACTAATTTTTATTGGACTTTCAGTGATCGATTTTACTGATTTACCCGGGAAAACTCTTTTTACTCGTTTTCCTTGCGCGCGTACATAGATACTATATGAAATAACTAAAGTCCTTTCTACATTAAATATGATAAGTTTTGCGAGCAATATCAAATAAAATCCCAGAAAACTAAAACCACAATTTATTAAGTGTATAACAACGGTAAAGATAACCATCCAACCAAGATGAAATAACCAACAATTCTCTCCTTAATACTTAAATAATATTACACCGATGCCGCGCAGGGCCGCAACTTACACCACACCAAGAAATTTATGAAAATCTAACTAATCTGCTCCTCGAATAAGCGAAGAACCAAAGAAAAGTATAAATTAATTATAAACAGCAAATAATTACATAAAAATTAACAGTAGTTCGAAAATGTATGAAAATTTACAAAACCGTCAAAGTCATCTGCCCGTTCGCGTCGGTCATACTATGCCGCTCGTAGCTCGCTAGGTTATTTCGAATCAGTGACATCTCCTTAATTATTTATTAGAATGTTATACAGTGAACTATAATTTCAATCCAGATGAAATGCTAAAAGTGACTATTATATTCATTTTCATAAGGATCAATATCAAATTATAGAAAATACATACAACAAAAACCCGATAAATATAAAGTAAATTAATTAAAATGGTTACTTGTTGTTACTGTGTTACTTTGCTCAAGCTTCAGAGATAAATATGGTATGTGTATCGCGGACTTTTTTAAACATTATTTAAAGGACAATATTTTTGTAAAACATTATTTTTATGTATCTCATAAGGTTGAGTCGGCGCACGCCATGTATGCGTTAAGCAAGCTCATTTTGGGTGACGTTTGCTTATACCAACAAATAAACTTTGCAAACCGTTGCTTAGCAACGGTCGGTTGTTATTAACATGGCGGAATAAATTGGCTGTCAAGTTGAAAAATATTTTAATATATTAGTATATATCGACAATATTACAAATATGAGAAAAAAAAGTAACCTATGTTCATCCGAAGACCCTCAAGTATCTCTGTATGAGTATTTTATTACAATTGAATTAGCGGTTTGGCCCTGATTGCGGCACAGACAGACAGACAGACAGACAGACAGACAGAGTTACTTTCGAATTTATAATATAGGTATGGATAGATATTTTTTTTAGAACTAATAAAATTTAATGTTTTTGTCATACAACATACTGACATATAATTAAGTTTAACTATTATTGACTATACAGTGCTCGCGCATAAGGCAATTAGAATGTATTCCTTATTATTGTTATTTCGTTCTTTAAGGCTCACTAAGACTGACACTGTAATGTTATATAGCCTATAGCATTGTTGTAGAATGCAGTTTTCATACAAAATAAAAAAAAGTTAATTGGATCAGTAGATCCAGAGATCTTAGCATTTAAACAAACAAACTCTTCCGCTTTATTATATTAGTATAAATGGATTCTATTTAGTAAAATACAAAACAATGTTATTGTTATGTACTAATATTTTTTTCTGAATAATTATTTTCCATGTATATTTTAATATTTTACATTAAAAAAAAATAATGAAGAAATATTAATGTATAGTACTTATAATTTATTGTATGCAGCAGCTATATTAACTGTATACTTACCTACAACTGTCAGGTAAATTTGGGTAACAAGTTCAAAGATCAATTATGTAAAAAGGTAGTAATTGGATTAGACGTCCAGTGGAACAGCATCTGATGAAAAATGATGTTGGCTCCTCATCCAAATAGCATGGCCTTATGTAAGACAAAGTGGCGTTAAACTATCGATACTCAAAATTTTGGCAAAGTGGACATGGAAAGTGGACAACACACTGTGTCCCGCATATAGGAATATGCGGGATACAGCTTGATGATAAACAAAACCAAATATATTTTTTAATTACCTGTATACATTGATGAGACGTAAACGTAGCAGCCTCGGATGCCGCCAACTTCGCCATGGCTGCCTCTTTTGTGTAAGGTTTCTTATTGTCTTTCAACCAAGCAGCCCTCCAAGTGAGCAGCCTGGCTGATTCTAATTGGAGAGCCATATCTGCAAGTTTGTTCTGTATAGCCTGTAACTTTGTGATTGGTTTTCCAAATGCCGTTCTTTTTGATGCATAATCCACAGCTACGTCTAATGATGCCTAAAATTTGAATAAATTATAATTATAAATTATTTTTAGGCCAGTTGTAGTGCAGGGGCACAAAGTGTGACTGTAAAATCGATTAGTTGTGGGTTCGATCTCCACTATGGAAATGAAATATTTATTTACATTTATATTTTCACTTCTATACTCTGGTGTCGAGGCAAAAGCGCGGCGAGTGAGTTCCGCCACTCAACACGCAATGCCTCCAGAACTCGGCGGAAAGTGAGGAACAGAATGTCTTAATACTAGGTTCAATATGTGTGGGGTTACAGCTACCTTGCTGTGTGGGGGTACAGCTCACGCTGTAGTTGGTTATTTAATTTTAATTTTTTTTTTAATATTTTTTAGCTTCGAGCTGTATATCGCATATGATGGTATATAGAACATAGCGTTAAGAGACTTTGTTTCCCCAGCATTGTTAACTTTTCAAGTATATTAGTCATATCGTAATGACTCAAAAGTTCGGCAGAAAGTGGGGAGCGGAAGTGTCTAATTGGGTTTCCTCTGTCTATCCTACTATATATGGGATACAGCGTAACAATACAAAAAAAAAAATCCTTCTACAGTATAAAAAATGTTGCTTTATACCGAAATACTCAGAAGTTTTAATGGCATCTTCAGTTTTTCACTAATAAATAAGGTGACTATACAATATTAAGATTAGTAGTATATTAGTGCAGTTCAAGTAGGCAAAACTTTAAGCTGAGTATTAGTATTCAACACTTGTATCCTTCCATGTCTAACTTATGGGTGTGAAACTTGGGCAATGACAAAATCTCTCAGGGAGAAGCTTGCAATTTGTCAAAGAGCGATGGAACGCAGCATGACCGGATCCAAACGTCAAAACAGAATCAGAAACACCGACCTCAGGATGAAAACTAAACTAACCGACATCCTCGAACAAATTGACCAACAAAAATGGAGATGGACCGGTCACATGATAAGGGACAAGTCTGGAAAATGGAGCAAGTCAATAACGGACTGGTACCCAAGAGATGAAAAAAGGAATCGTGGAAGACAATGCATGAGATGGGAAGAGGACCTGAAAAGGACTGCTGGCCCAAGATGGAGACGGGTGACTCAGGACAGGCAGCAGTGGAAGTTGTTGGAGGAGGCCTATGCCAAAAGGCACACCCAGATAAGAGATCTATTATAGCAGGCAACAGAGTTGTTTAAATATAGGAAAAAATTGTTATCTTATTTGGGAATAAAAGGCTTTTCAATTCAATTCAATTAGTATCGTACATTAAAAAAAAATTCTACCTGTGCTATACCTAATGCCTGAGAAGCTATACCTATCCTTCCTGCATCTAACGTCATCATGGCAATTTTGAAGCCAGATCCTGGCTCACCAAGAATATTTTCCTTAGGAATTGCACAGTCTTCAAATATGAGTGAACAAGTTGAGGATCCTCTAATTCCCAGCTTGTCTTCCTTTTTACCTAACTCTAATCCATTTATTGGTTTAGGTACAATAAATGCAGATATGCCTTTATGTTTCAGACTTTTGTCTGTAGTAGCAAAAACAACTGATGCTTTACTCTCATAACCATTAGTTATCCAGCATTTGGTGCCATTAAGAATCCACTTGTCACCAGCATCTTTAGCTGTGGTAGATGCGGCACCCGCATCTGATCCATTACCAGGTTCAGACAGGGCAAAGCAACCAACTATGTCTCCTAAATTAAATAAATAAATAAATTAGTACTGATTTACATTTACACAGACTTTAAAAAGTAATGAAAATATTTTAAGCATCGAGAAATTATAAATATTTTTTGATAAGTAAATAATTTGCCTAATATCCCACTACATTTACATTTATATATTTAATAAAGGCAGTTAATTTTATAAAATAAAATGAATACCACACCTGTACAAAATGGTGTTACAAATTCCTGCTTTTGCTTTTCATTCCCCCAGTGGGTAACAGGACCTAGGTAGAGAGAATTATTTACAGACATTATCACACCAGCTGATGCACAACCTCTGGAAATTTCTTCCAACGCTATTGCATATGCAAGATAATCTAACCCTGACCCTCCCAACTCCTCAGGTGTAGCTATTGCCATAAGTCCTAGTTCTCCCATATTTTTAATAGCAACTTCTGGATATAAATGGTCACGATCATATTTAGCAGCATTAGGCTTTAATTCTTGTTCAGCAAAATCTCGACATGTTTTGTATAACATTTGATATGTATCTGGTAAAGCTGATAGTGAAGCTATACATCTGGACCCACGTAAGGTTGACGGCACTAAAAAAAAATATAAAAAGACTTATTGAAAACGAACAATATTATTTTAATGAATAGTTATTTTTTAATATCTTTTAGTTGTTTTAACTAACCAAATGAGAAAGATTTTGATAACAAATTCAGCATGTTGAACTTAATACATAAAAAATACAAATAAAAAAAAATTAAATACTATAAAAACCTGTTTAAACTTTGATAATTTAATGTATTGTTTTGAAGTTTGGACTTTCAACAGTTCAGAAAGTTTAGAAACCATTTATATAACACTAAATAAAAAAATATATTTAAATTACCTATTTAATCTGAACTACATATAATAATACGGTACTATTACTATATATTATATAGTATATAATATATATTATATTGTGATATAAAAATAAATTAAAAACAACAACGAAAACAATTACAGTTTTACTCATTTTATTTTCGGACATAATATTTTTAGTTTAAAAAATGAAAACACATATAAAATTTGTATATTTTAAGACAAAGCAAAATACGATAGAGTAGGGTATGCTTATAGTATTTATAAATAATTCAGGCGTTTGCTCATTGCAAAATAGACGAAAATAATATAATCTGTAATTATTTATAAACTTCATTGTCATTAATTTTATTGGTGACAATTGTCACTGTCAAACAAAAACCAAAAACATAAGCGTTCCGAAAAAAATAATTACAATGATAAAATGGAGATATTCTTAAGATTTGTGCCCACAAATCCATTAAGATTAACAGCATCTAGGATACTCTTAACTCATGTTGCTCATTATACTCGGTAAGTAGCAAAAAATCGATAAATTTACATAACTTAAGTATATTACGTACTTAACCTATGATTATTTTTGTCTTTATAGACTTGCTGAAGTAGGAAAATTAGAAGCGCCAAAGGCATCTGGTAAATATGAAACAGGTCAATTAATATTACACAAAGTGTTTGGATATCGAGGAGTTATACTGTTTCCATGGTTAGCGCGAGTGTATGATAGAGATGCTTCTAATAAAAAGGAAAACGTAGAAACCTCAGGAAGTGCTGATGCTTCGAGAGACTCTCTTTCTAACGTTGGCAAGGAAGTTAAAGGCAGAACGCATACATTTTATCAAGTTTTAATTGACACTAGAGATGCTCCTTACATAGTAAGTTTATCTTTATCTTTTAATTCTTGCTGAAAAACTTCTTTGATGCCTTTTTACAACATGAGAAGGAAATTAATTTTATTTTTCTTTGCATAAGTTATTAATGGTTAACGTAAGTGAACTACACTAAATTAATGACTAATATAATCATTAATATAATTCAGTCTACAAAGAGTACTGTACAAATTAAATAAATTCAATTAATTATAATAATATTGTAACTGTAAGGAAATAGATCATGGTCACATGTAATTACATGTTGAGATTATTTTGTATATTATAATTAGCAAATACAAATTTATTGCAGTTGTTTTATTATTTGCTTTAAGGTAAAATTTCTTGATTCTGATTTTCAATATGTATTATTTCATAACAGTGCATAAATAAATTTACAAAGTTTACAAGATATCTTCAATCTTGGCTTAGGTTTTGAAATGTACCTTTCTTTTCCACTTTGACAAAGGATGAATTTAGTGCTGATTATAGATTTGAATTTTTACAAGTAGGAGCATAATAATTCATAAAGATAAACCATTTGATAACATTTCTGGGAAGAAGACGAAATGGAAGTTAAACTATGTTTTTAACTACACCTTTCATAAGAGTAATGTTATTTGTGAAAATATAATTTGTACTATTCTATATAAAAGATTTTAACAATAATTTTCATATCATATTATATATTATATGCTTGTGTTTTTGTTAATATAATTAATTTCCTCATAATTATATAATGTAAGATTAGTGCATATTTCTGAAAATATAATAATTAAATATAATCTGTTTTTGAACGTGCAAACACACATCGACATGACACCTGAATGGAAAAAGAAGGTATATTTAGGATTAAATTGAACTTTGTGATAATAAGACTAATCTTATATATAAATTGTAGTATTCTTTAGTTCTTCATACATTTTGATAAACTCATGGATAAATTAGTTACAAAAAATATATATTTCTATAACCATAGTTGTCTGTAACAAAAAAAATAATTCTTAATGTCTTATGTCATTTTTGTTATGTTACGACAATTCCATTGTGATTAACTAATTAAGTGTATCTTGGTTATATGTTGACGTAACTATAACCATATTTGTTTGGTAATCAGTACCTATAATATGTAACTAAAAAGCAAAAGAGTATTTTGTTAGTATATATACAGGGTATATTATATTAACAAAATTCTCTATTGCTTTAAACATAACAGTTGATTTTTTGTCTTAAATTTGATATGTTTAGACTTGTGAGTGTTATGTATAATATATAGACAAGAAACAAAGACTGGAAAGTGAAAAATGAAAATATTTTACATTCAGTCTTGGAAAGTTAATGATTTTTTTAATGAAAATAAATACAAAAAATGGTATTTTTTTGTAATACCATTATTAAGAGTTATATTTACTCCTTCTGGATCCACTTGGGCCACACAAACTGACCACATCTACAAAAAAACTAAATACACACCTATTCATATATATCTTGAATATATGTATTTAAATAATAAGCTAACAATAATATCAAAGGTTCTTTCAGCGTGCTCAAACCGAAGCAGTGACATTCCTCGGTAACCAAGAGTCCAGTCGTAGTTTGTATGCAATACCTGGTCTGGACTATGTGGCTCATGATGATATAATACCTTATACCTCAGTGGAACGTGTTCCACTACAGCATGAGCTCTTCGACAAGTTTCTTATGCATAATCCTGATAAAGGTAAAGTATTGTTTAAAATTACTATTTTTTTAATATAAATATGCTGTTCACATGCTAAGTACTATAAATATTTATATTAATAATATTTATATTAATAATGAAACATTTTAATTCGTGACAAATCAGTATAATGCTTTTAAAATGTTATCTTATTCTAATAACTTACGCGATTGTTGTTGGTTCGATTCCAACTCGGGGGCATGAATTTATGAATATTTTTATTTCTTTCATTTCACTCTGGCACTAAAGCAAAGCGCGGCGTTGAGTTTCGCCACTCAACATGCTATGCCTTAAAAATTCTGTAAGAAATAGAGAACGGAGAAGGGGACCTAGTGTTAATAACACTAGGTTCCCTCTGCCTACCTAAAGTGTGAAGCTGACAAAAAATCTAATTATACATATTATAACTTGGCGTTCTGACAGTGTAATTATTACGTCACTATACGGCGTCGTAACCAATAGAAGAGATAACTTTTAATTGGCAGGAAATCAATTTAAATGTTGTGGTCAATACGTGAAGCATCTACCGCATTTTTTAGTAAATAAGTATGTATATTAAATATTTTATTAAATTCTTTCTATATTTCATCTACGAAATATACACTAAAAGGGCAAACAATGTACAATTTATATGAAGCTATTAGGGGCTGTCCATTAATCACGAAATCACCTTTTTATCTCCTCGCTCTTTTAACGAAGCAAAGCGCGGCGTCAAAAATATTTAAGGCTATCTAAAAATTTAATTATATAGCCTATAGCACTCCTGAAAAATGTAGCTTTCATACAAAATAAACAAAAAGTAAATCCGACTAATAGATTCAGAGATTAAACAAACAAACAAGCAAATAAAGAAACAAACTTTACCACTTTATTATATTTGTATAGACTATATATATATCTCTATGTAATCTATACGTTACAGACCCGCCATTCATAGCTCAAGAGACTTTACGAGCGTGGCAGAAGAAAAACCACCCGTGGCTGGAGCTCAGCGACGTGCACCGCGAGACCACAGAGGGCGTGCGCGTCACAGTCATACCGTTTTATATGGGAAGTCGGGAGTCGCAGAATTCTGCTGTTTACTGGGTAATCATGTGCTTATTTAGTAGATATGGAATGTAAAGTACGGTCGACGAGTCGTGGTCGCCCTGAAGTTAGGTTTTTGTAATTTTGCGCGTTGTGTGGGAAGAAAATAATTTATAGCTAACTTCATAGCGGTCACGTCTAGTTGACTGTTTGCGATGATTATTGTCGTTGTTCCGTAGCGGCACAGCGGTTGAGGGTTTGATTTCCATTTAGAGGAATATTTACATTTGTCCTTATTCTATCCGTATAATACAAAACAAAGTTCTTTATTCAGTGCCGTTTAACAAAAGGCAATGTCTCGAAACTTGAGGAATGGAGTGTCTTAAAACTAGGTTCCTTCTTAAATTAATATTTTCATATTAAAATATATTAATAGGCTATAAATTTCTAAATGGTGGTAATAAAAATCGTTTAGTTGTTTATTTTGACCATTTTCGAGTTTATAGTATAAATTTTGTACGTATGTGCTCTAATAAAATGTGTCTTAACACTAGCTACTACAAATCAACAATGTATGTGCCCACAGTGGCGCTACTGCATCCGGCTGGAGAACCTGGGCGCGCAGTCGGTGCAGCTGCGCGAGCGCCACTGGCGCATCTTCTCGCTGAGCGGCACGCTGGAGACGGTGCGCGGGCGCGGCGTGGTGGGGCAGGAGCCCCTCCTCGCGCGCCACGCGCCCGCCTTCCAGTACAGCAGCCACGTCAGCCTGCAGGCGCCCAGCGGACACATGTGGTACTTGTATATGTTTACCTTGTTATATATTTATATAGCATTACACTTTTTCGTTTTGTGTAATACAAAAAGTGTGATAGCCGTTCATTATTTTATATATATTTTCTATTATTTTGAAACTAGACATTGAGGCCATTCGTGGCGCTGAGTAATAAAGACAGGTTGTGAGTTCGATTTCCACTCAAGCTATTAAAATATTTTATGCATTTCTTCGCTCTAATTTCGAGGTTAAGTGAGGCGTTAAATTCCACCTAGCAACACCTCCAGAATTCAACGGACAGTGGGAAGCAGAGTGTATCAACACTACTAGGCTAAGATTTGAAATTAGAATACCAAAAATGATTATTTAAAACAGGGGAACGTTCAGAATGGAGCGCGAGGACGGCTACACGTTCGACTGCCGCATCCCGCCCTTCTCGTTGGAGAGCAAGCCCGACGAGGGCGCCCCCGTCGCGCCCTCCGCCGCCGCGTGACACGCCACACAGACTAAAAATGATAAATTGCAAAATAATGTATTAAAAATAAACTGCTTAAATCATTATTTTATGTATTTGACATATTGAGGCCTCGTTAGTTGTGTTTTTTTTTTCATTTCACATACAATCTAAGGAAAATTGTTTAGAATGGTGGCTTTTGATTAAATTTATTCTTCTTTATGGCTTTAAAGCGTGCCATATGTTTTGGTTAAGGCTTAATTTGAAATATAATTGGAGAATGTCTTTTGGATACTCATAAAGTTTTTAATGTAATAATAGAGATTAAATCTCTTTAGCTAAATGTGTGTTATATATTTATGTAAATTTCAAATAAATTTGTTTTAAGTATGATAATATATAGAAATTTGACAACTTATCATTTTTAATGGACGACCTACCTTTTGACGTGTTGCTATGACGTTTTACGCCCAAATCATTATTGTTAGCTTAACAATTATATTTATTATTAGCTTATTAGTTTTGAGCTTGAGCTTGAGCATGAGCTTATAAGCCATTGTGCTAGGCTGTAATAAAGAAATTCTTAGTTGTTGTAACAAATTTCTAGATCTTTAATAAATTACAGTATTCTGTTAATCTGAATTTTATTTTTGAAGTTATCGTTTAGTTTTTATATTTGTTAATTTTAAAATATTTTGACAATAAATGCAGTTAAAATTATAGATATATCCGAAAAATTCACTATAATAATAATTTATTTAATAGATACCAAATTGTAAGATACAAAACAAAGAAAGATCAATGTCAACATTACTAAAACGAACATATTTTTTTCTTTTCTCAAAAATGATATAAACATATTTCATGAATTCTGGTAATATAAAAAAGTTGGTTTTATGATAGAATCAGTAAAAGGCAGACAAAAAAATGGCGACTAATTTGTTCACTCTCAATACCATCGAAATACTTATAACTACTATTTCTAATAATACACTTTTACTTGAACAAACGTAAGGTAACCAAAAGTAGTTATCAATTTCATTCTTCTAAATACTTTAAAGTTCATGCAACTGGGAGTGTGGAACTGGAAACAAAAAAAAGTATACCTATACAGGGTGGAAGTATCAGGACCACATTAAATGAAACCACAGTTTTAACTACTCTATAAAAGCCTAATATAATTCAGAAAAAAATAAATTCTCAAAAATGAAAAAGTTTTTTTTTCAAACAAAATAAATAATAAAATTGTCATTTTAAAACAAAACGCCATTTGTAAGGATGACGCACGCACACATAAACCTATCAAAGGAACACCGCCGCACACGCTTCATTTCGAAATCGAGTCGTATGTATTTGCGATAAAGTTCAAAGTTGTTTAACCTTTAGTAGTATTTTTGTAGTAGTAAGTGTTTATGTTATTGGGATCTATACGTAATCGCGTCACACGAAATACAGGTATGGATAAAAATCGTGAAATGAAAAAAAAATCCTACGTCCAATCTGTTGAGG
The DNA here is from genome assembly GCA_021202915.1 of Heliconius himera. Taxonomy (NCBI): domain Eukaryota; kingdom Metazoa; phylum Arthropoda; class Insecta; order Lepidoptera; family Nymphalidae; genus Heliconius; species Heliconius himera. The sequence goes on from JAJHJA010000199.1 coordinate 82,001, forward strand.
CATCTTGATTAATTTCTTTAGGTATAGGTTTGAAATATTTTACCCTATATGCTGTTTCCGTAAATGGAGCGCTGCCTCTTCCACCCTGTATATAAATACATATGTAGATCCAAATAGATCTCAATTTTAATCGTGCACTACTACTTTAAACAACTAGGTTATTTAAAAAAACATTTTCAATGAGTGTAATACAATACTTGATCAGGAAACGTATAAAAAATTCAACGTAGTGGGATTTGAACCCGGGCCTCTTGGAAACAGTCCAATTGTTAAAAAAAAATGTAATACAATAATGAGAGTCATGTTAAGAACATGTAATGAATGAAATAAAACACATATTAAATATAACTAAGCTTTAATATCTTAATTAAAATTAAAATTTAAAATCACATTACACCCCTAAACTAAGCTGTACAATAAATTTGTACACGATCTCTATATATAAGTTAGTTTTGCAATGACAAAAAAATCTACAACGGGCATCGATAACAATACGTAAGATGGAGTTTCCATAATTAATTCTTGGTTATATATAGTACGATCGACGAGTCGTGGCCGCCTTTAAGTTTTTATGAACTTTTGCGTATTTTTTTATTTAATTAAATACTATAGTAGCCTAATAAATAATTTATGTAGTGTATTTTTTTTCTTCAATTCTCTTTTCATATTATTTAAAGTTTATATTCTTATACGCCTAGAAAAACCTACAATGACCATTTTTGTATTAAGCGATCTCTCATGTTTACTTGATATTCGATTTGCCTTCACCATACATCTATTGGACTATCGATATAAAATGTTCTATAGCTAGAGTACTTATAAATAACAATAATTTTGTTTTAAAAAATGACCTTATAGTGTTCATCTAAAAAAACATGTTTCCTAATATAACAAAAAATATTCAACAATAATAAAAAAAGCAAAAGAAAGGATTTTTTTGTAACGTTTATCAATATAATTAAATATTAAAAATAAACAGAATTAGAAAAAAAGTACTCTAAAAAAAATCAGCTTCACGCTGTATCCCGCACACTGCAGGGTACCCAACTTTCTGCCGAATTCTAAAGGCATTGCGTGTTGAGTGGCAGAACTCAACGCCGCGCTTGTCCTCGACACCAGAGCGAAGAAATGGAAATATAAATTTAAGTAAATATTTCATCTCTTCGAGTGGGGATCGAACCCACAACCAGTCGGTTTTTACAGTCACACTTTGCGCCCCTGCGCAACGACTGGCCTCAGAAAGAAAAAGAAGTACTCTAGCCACAGTAAAACGCTCTTACGATACAAAGGCACTTTATTATTTCTTTGGTTTAGCACTAATGTATCGATATAGGATCACATGACTATTTACAAACATATCTACATAAATACATGCACATAATTTACAATATTCTTTAGCGTGTTTTTTTTTTTCATTTATTATTAAATATCTTGACTTAATTTAAATTTAATCTACGACAATTCATAAATAGGTTATCTAACAAACAAGCTTAATTATGGAGTTTAGGATTTTTATTACGTAAGCAAGATTAGAAATATTTAGTTTCTCGTGTCCAAATGGCCAATAAAATTGCAACTTTTGTCTGATGATTGAGGTTTATCACTTGATGTTTACTAGTTGACGTCGCTGATTCTGAATATACCCTAATATATTTTAAATTAGGTTTACAAAAATTAATTTGATTACCAGATAAAAATGAAAAATTAAGGCTTTGGATTCCTCAAATATAATGCAAAATATGCCCTAAAATTCTTTTTCTCAAATAAGAAAAGGAATAGATTTAGATACGAAACTGCTATGATCTGGATAAAACCCGTGAACCACCACGACGACAATTATTTTTTGTTTCGTTAACATAACTGGCATTAATCAGAAAAATCGAGCCAAGTTGTAATTAATATCCTTTCTTGCGGTCTGCATAAAGAAGGGTTTTAAATCAAATCAAATCAGCTTCACGCTGTATCCCGCACACAGCAGGGTTAGGCAGAGGGAACCTAGTGTTAAGACATTCCGTTCCCCACTTTCTGCTGAATTCTGGAGGCATTGCGTGTTGAGTGGAAGGACTCAACGCCGCGCTTAACCTCGACACCAGAGCAAAGAAATGGAAATATAAATTTAAGTAAATATTTCATCTCCTCGAGTGGGGATCGAACCCACAACCAGTCGGTTTTACAGTCACACCTCGTGCCGCTGCGCCACGACTGGCCTCCTAGAAGTGTTTCAAGCCCTAAGATATCACCTGAACCTCAAGCTGGTCCATCACAGGAGGGGGCTTTAGCATTTAAAGACAAATACTACTTTCCAATCTCTAGATTGAATAGATATATGAAACAATCTAAGATTGACGTTGGAGATAGGTTATTAATATTGGGCGTTAAACGAGCCTATCAGAGATTTGGGTCTATCAAAGTCTGCTTCTGGACTTTTAGCTTCGGACGATGAGACACATATTGAGAAAAACACATAGAATAAGATTGCTTGGCTTGTTTAAATTTCTTTGGGGAATAATAAAGTTCTGATCATTGCCAAAACGTCGAAAAACGAATGAGTCACTTTCAAAAGTCTTGAATTTAACATGAGCGCCTAGTTACACTTCCTTCACAACCACATCGACTATTACCGTGCCTATCTTGGGGATCTAAATGAAGAACAAGGAGAGCAAATCCAGTACGATGGAGTCAAGGAGAGCTCTCTGCCTTCAGCTTCAAACAGAAAATCAAACAAAAGAATTTTTTTTCAACTTAAAAACTAAGTATTTTTTAAATATAATAAAAAGACTATTTTTTTTTACAAGAGCTGATACTGGAGTTTCAGTTATATTTGAACTCTTTCTAAAAATTGGACAGAGTGTCGTCAGTATTAATGTATATTTTTATCTTTTGCTTTATGGTAATTAAGCAAAGAGAATCCATGTAATCATTATTGTACTTCCAAATATGTAGTTTTTGCTTGCTTACGTAATATTACAATTGTGAATTCATAGTTTTTACTATATCTGCAGTTTTTAATTTTTTGCTTAATACTAAACATTCATATATAAATTTATTTTTTAGTATAAATTTCTAAGTTATAAGCAAAGATTGATAACAAAAACTACACACACCTCCCACACACAGCAGGGTAGGCACAGGGAACCTAGTGTTAAGACACTCCGTTCTCGACTTTCCGCCGTGTTCTGGGGGTATTGCGTGTTGAGGGGCGGAACTTAACGCCGCGCTTTGCCTCGACACCAGAGCAAAGAAATGAAAATATACTGAAAAATATAATATGATGAATTTGGAACAAGACATATTTCTAAAACAGCATCCACATTGGTAATCATAATTAGGACCAAAGAACTCCATAGTGTGTGTATTAGTCCGGAGAGGCGGTGGAGATAAGAGAAAAGGCATATTTCTAAAAAAACCATTTAAATTGAAATCCATACTTTATAGAAACTACTTTTTACCGGGCCAGCTGTATAATGAGCGCTGCACACATTTCAAAAAACTCCATAGTATGGTGACCCTGGGGAGTGGTGGGGATAACTGTGGGGAGGGTAGGGGACGGGGAGGGCGCGAGGGGAGACATTTCCTCCTCAGTCTCCTCCTTCTCACCTGAGAGGGACTTGAAGTCGAGTAAATAGGATTTGTAGTCCACTTGGTATAGTTGAAGCGACATTTTCACGTACTTCTGTGTCATTTTGTTTAATGTGCGCACCCTGGAAGTTCATTGAAATAAATTTAAAATAAATAAAAATTAAATCAGCTTCACGATGTATCCCGCACTATGATACAGCAGGGTAGGCAGAGGGAATCTAATGTTAAGACACTCCATTCCCCACTTTCTGCCAAATTCTGGAGGCATTGCGTGTTGAGTGGCAGAACTCAACGCAGCGCTTTGCCTCGACAACGAGAGCGAAGAAATAGAAATATAAATTTAAGTAAATAAAATAAATTAAGTAATAAATTTAATTACAATATTTATAAATTTGTGTCTTTTTTTTTATTATATATGACTGAGACAAAATCAACCAGAAAAAAAAAATCTGAACAGTGTTTCTCATTACACCTGGAACTCTTTTATAAAGATTTGACTTAATCATGAAATTAACTTATGAATAAAAAAATGTTCTTTTGTGTCGGTTTCGATCCCACAATATCGTATGCAGATAGACAGGTGTCAAATTGTTGAAAGTAATAACGGCGTCAAATTGAGAGTTTGAAAATGATTTTATTATATTTAATACATCTCATGCACATAGATACCTAATACTAAAAATCCATCGACACTTTTAATTTTAAAGATATATAGCGAAAGTCAACACCGCACTTCGTCTGTTTATATTGAAAAAAAAAACAATCTTAAAAATATTGTAAAATTTTATAAATAGTTATATTTTTTAACCCACGCTGTATACCGCATGTAGCACGGTAACTAGAGGGAGCCTAGCGTTAAGACACTAGACTCTCCACATTCCGCCAAATTCTGGATGCATTGCGTGTAGATTGGCGGAATTAAACACCGCGCTTCGCCTCACACCAGTTCGAAGAAATGAAAATATTAAATATTTAATTTCCTCATGTGGGAATCGAACCCGCAAGCTGTCGCGTTTACGGTCACACGACGACAGGCCTCTATTAAATTTAACAGCTATATTATAAAATATTTATATGTGAAAATGACAATTACCTGACATGATAAGGGTTTATAACTTTCCACTCATAGTCCAACGCCTTCATTGCTCTGAACACCTCTAGCATTATATCATTTGGTTTACTTTGCGATCTGATGCCCAAGTGCCACTTAGCTCTGGAACAAAATGGAATAATATTTGGGTAGTAGGTTCAATATCGTGAAAAGAATATTTATTTTGTGATGTCATATCATGTTTAGTTTCAATTATGTATACTCTGCTATATGCAGGGCAGATGTATATATATAAAGGAAAGCTGAAAAAAATAATTTTGTAACATTTTTCCCAAATCCTAAGCACCGATTTATCTTTAAATCCAAGAAATCTGCATTTGCCTCATTAGGGTATTAATTATCATAAAATATTATCCTAAAAATATTTTACAAGTATAATAAAAGAGGAATTTGTGTTTCCACTTATAGCTAGGCTAGGAGGCTATGGTGACGCAGTGACACGTCGACAGAATGTAAACGAGACGGTTATGGGTTCGATCACTTCCCCCATATGGTTAGTTCTTTTTTTCTCCCCACTCTAGTTATTCTTAAGACAAAGCGAGGCGTTAAGTTTCACTAGTCAAAAATCATCGGGTGGGAAGTGGGAAAGGAGTGTCTTGACACAAGATTCTCTCTATCTACCCTACTGTACATGAAAATGAAAAAAAAAAAACAAGTAACTTACCGTTTCACCGGTGTGCCTTTCTGTTTGTCCTGTGCTGGTTGTGCGGCGGGCGATGTCTTATCGCGTAGCGGCGCTATACGTTCCGGGTGTGGGCGACCACTTTCCGTGTTCGCTGGGGGGGAATTACCTGTAAAAATATACATATATATATATATATATATATATATATATATATATATATATATATATATATATATATATATATATATATATAGAGAAGATACTTGTACTTAGAAGAAGATACTTGTTCCCCATTTTCCGCCCAAAGTTTCGAAACAGGTGGAAAAGAAACTCATACAAATATAATCGAATCCACAACCACAGTGCCACACACATTATAATTTATTGTTAAAAACGAAGAACTTATTTTTTACACTTTCGTTATAATTTGTAGTTCCTAACTACTGGTTAATAATATGGATATAATCAGCTTCACGCTGTATTCCGCACCACACAGCAGGGTAGGCAGAGGGAACCTAGTGTTAAGACACTCCGTTCCCCACTTTCTGCCGAATTCTGGAGGCATTACGTGTTGAGTGGCAGAACTCAACGCCGCGTTTGTCCTCGACACCAGAGCGGAGAAATGGAAATATAAATTTAAGTAAATATTTCATCTCCTCGAGTGGGGGTCAAACCCAGAACCAGTCGATTTTACAGTCTCGCTTTGTGCCTCTACGCTACGACTGGCCTCAACTAATATAATGGATATGCCACTTTTAATTAATAAAAACAAATTTTTGGTTTAGTTGATTGATGAACCTTCACCTTCAGTCTCTGATTGGGTAAAAGATATTTTTTTCAATTTCATGTTGTATCCCGCACATAGTGGTGCAGACGGAGGGAACATAGAAAGTTACTGTAGGGCACTCCATTCCCATTAATACAGTCCCCCACTTTCCACCAAATTCTGGAGGCATTGCTTTCTGAGTGGCGGAATTCAACTAATTCAAAATAAAAATATTTTGTTTCCTTGACTGGGAATCGAATTCACAACCTATCATGTTTACACACTTCTACCCCTGCGACTATCATTCTGTGTGCGGGATACAGCATGAAGCTAAAAAAAAATGAAACTTAAACCGGATCAATAGTTAACCTTATACATTTTGTGAACCTCGACGTTTTGAACACTTAACAGTGGTCCGTGGTAACCTTTAAAACGTGTAAAAATCGCTAAAACCGAAAATTTTAAATATATCTAATTTCAAAACTCACTTGCAACATAGAAATCCTTTATCTCCGCCTTCGCAGCCTCATCGGCGATCCTCTTGTTGTCTATTATCAGGTGATAAGCTATCGCCAGTTGGTCGTGGGGGTCTCCGCTTAGCAAAGCGTTGTGAACTTCGTTCTCTTTCACACCAAACTTGTCACACACCTCTGTTATCGCTTCTGTGTCTATTACGCTGCTATCCTGTCATTTTTATAAATTTAAACTGGCTTCTGTTCATAGTATTTAATACAAATATGATGATATTTACTTTAAAATGTAGTTGTGGGTTCGAATCCCACTTGAAAGCGATAGCGGATAGTTTTGGTAGGATATATAGAAAGCTTGATTATTGCTATTTTCCATCTAATTATTACTCAATGGGAAAGTGCCACTCATGATAATCTGAGATATATGTATATAAATAAAAAGAAAAAAACAAGCTTAAAAAACACAAAAAGGTACCGATAAAAATGGTATCCAAATATTAAGATTAATCTAACTACAAAGTACAAACATAGATACTTAGATATATAAATCTTTCATTTTAAATACCATTTACAAAAAACATGTAGTAAATTAAAAGAAAAACTATTTGAAAACCTTGCAGCAAAATCCAATATGTATATAAGAATGCCAGAAAAATATACATATTTAAAATCAAACCCAAGCCAATTTCTAAAATATCAAAAAACGAAAACAATGCCAAAAAAAGTTCTAATAATAATTAAACTTATCTACAAATATACATGATAAATATATGAAATAAAATGAAAAGATTAGTTACCAACAACTGCTACTCAAACCAAAATACATAGCTGTTAGAAGAACTCAATAATTTTGATTACCACCTGCTCCACAGGCGACGGGAACAAATAACCGGGTAGATCTTTCTGGAACCACTCATGTTTTTTAACATCTTCAATGGTGGCTCTCTTCATTGGGTCCACTTGTAACATATTACACAAAAGACTGATAACAGTTTTATTTAAATACTCTGGTATAGGAAATATTCCTGATTTGATTTTCCTAAATAATGTTGGAACATGTTCATCGTCAAATGGTAATGTGCCACAAAGTAGCGCGTATAGAATGACACCGCATGACCACACATCAACTTCTGGCCCAGCATATAGTTTTCCAGATATGACCTTAAAGAAAATAACACGAAAAATATAAAATGCTTAAAATTGTTATAGGTCATAGAGATGCTTTAGATATTATAAGTTTTTTAACTGACATACAATATTCAATATTAGTACTCTCAAATAATTTTGTTCATATTGAACATAATATGTACAACAATTATGAAGTAGAGGGAATCTAAAGTGATATTTACGATTAATCATACCTCTGGAGCTGCATAGTTAGGTGATCCACATGAAGTCCTCAGAAATTCACCATCCATCATCATATTGGATAAACCAAAGTCAGCTATTTTAACATGCATATTATGATCTAGCAATAAATTTTCTGGTTTCAGGTCTCTATGGACTATCATGTGTCTATGACAGTAATCTACTCCTGATATTATTTGTTGGAAGAAGCGCCTGGCTTCATGTTCTTGTAGTTTGCCACGTTTCACTATATAATCAAAGAGCTCCCCACCAGAGACATATTCCATAATCATAAATATATCTGTTGGTGTTGATATCACCTATGAAAGCAAAACAGTAATTAATATCTATTAAATCTTTTAACATAATATGTAAACAATTGTAATAAAATATTACAAATTATACAGTTTATTGTGTAAGAAATGAGGTAGATGTTTAACAAAGTAATAAGCTTATGAATAATGTAATAGATTATTTGTCTTACAATTCTTACAGCAATAAGTCATTCTTTGTCAATATAGTTACATATACTATAAATTAGGTTAAATACATTCATGAGCCACATATTACCTGATATAATTTAATAATATGAGGGTGCCTAAAAAGCTTAAGGTTCTGAATTTCACGTCTAATCTTGCCGACTACATCTAACGATTTGATCTTTTGACGGTTAAGGATCTTCACTGCGACCTTGTGTCTTGTGAGTTGATGTTCTCCGATCTTTACTTTACCAAATGTACCAACACCTAAAGTAGCTCCTAGAGTATAGTGTCCGATCTTGACAATGGGCTGATTGCCACTCGCTAACACTGGTTTATCAGACATTATTTACGACGAATTTTTCAAGTTCAAGGAGCAAGGTTGTAATAGGTTAGTCTTACATCAAGTAATAATTACATAGCAATTTATGTTTGAAAAGCAAACAAAATTATATAAGGGTATAATTAAAGCACTAACTAAAAAATAAACAATGAGGAAAATTGAAAAGTTGAAGTACAAATGACAAAATTTTTGTTCCTCGATTGTCAATGTCATATATTATTCCAAAACATTAGACATAAGACTATGTTCACATTAATAATGCGGCATAAATGTCAATAATTATCAAAAATTACAGATTACCGCATTTTATATTATATTAAGTTATTATTTAAAACAAAAATACTTCAAAAAATGCGCTTTTTTTATGTATTTTATATATTTATTTTTTAATAATTTTGTTTATGACAGCTAGCAGTGTAATTCAGCTTTATTTTATAAAGACAAAATTAAAATTATCCCCGTATAATTGCTAAAATTAGATAAAAATCAAGTTTTCTGTGCTTATTCGTTAGTTTAAAAACTATTAGAATATCAGATACTGTAGATATACTTAAAAAGTATATTTTATGCGCACGTCAATAAAAAAACAATAAAAGTTTGTATGGTTTAAATTTTATCTATATTTGCCTGCCCCACTGTGCCCCACCCCGCTTCTATCTGTCTTTTCACTGACGAGCTGTCGTATAATGAGAAAAATACTAATATTGACGGGATTATTGTTGTTTTTATTGGTAAAGTGAAGGACATATATTTCCACAATGGATAAATGTGGGATCTGCTTAAAACCCACAGTTGTGAGTACCTTAATATATTAATATCATGGAAATTCAGCACAATTAGCACAGTATATTTTTGTTTTCTTTTTAGATATAGTTACAAAAATAACATCTGAAATCGGAATTTCAGTTTTAAAGACATTAGTATTGCTTTATCGTCTTTAGTTTTCATTTCTATTTAACTACGATCTAAAAATGTAGCACCTTCCTGCAGTTGTAATAAAAAACCTGCATTCGAAACCTGCCCGCGGTATTTTTTTTACTTCCCTCGACCGTCGCTCTGTTTTTTTTACGTCTGGCTCTGCGTCGTATAAAAAACATTTGTGTTTATTTTTTTCTGTTCGACAATACTGAGTGCTAGCTTTCTGTTTTTCGATATCTCATCGTAATACTGTTATAAATTGAAATTGTTGTTTTATTATTTACATAAAAATAGCGAATGCCGGGTTCGCTGGTTTTGTTACTTTTTAATATTATTTTTTTGGATTGTTCACAATACTAGATAGTAAATGTTTATTTACCAAGTTTTGAATTTTTTTTTCTGATGTGGACTAACTTAATATAATTTTATTTTTTTAGACATTATTTGAGACAGGGAAAGATGGTGTATATGCTTGTTTTAAATGTCAGCCTTTGGTACCAGAAATAACAATAGATGATACAAATCCTGAAAATTCAGAGCAACAATCAGAATCTCAAACAAATGAAGAAGTGAGTACACCTTTTCATGTTTATGAAAAAAAAATAAAAGAAGTAAAGATGCTTTTAATATTGAATAAGGGCATAAGAAGTCATGAGAAGATTTCGTCCAGTTCAGAAATACATTTGTTTTTAGTTTTTAATTGAACTAATGTTTCTTTCTAAAATGTAGATTCATTAATGATATAATGGTAATCTCATCAAATCATATGTATATTAAGAATGACAATATTGATGCAGTATTATGTCTTGTTTTAGCAGAGCAAAGAAATTTAAATAATTAATTCCTCCTAGTGGAAATCAAACCAAGTTATTGATTAGGATATTTTTTTTGCAGGAAGGTGAAGTCAACTTACATTGTGGTATTTGCGATAAAACATTCAGCAAAAGTATGCAGTTGCAAAATCATATGCGCAATCATCGTGCAGAAAGAAGATTTGTTTGCACTTATTGTAATAAAGGTTCGTATTTAAAGACAATTATCAAAATTGTTGAAAATATAAAAATATCTCCAATAGACAGACAACAGGGTATCACTATTATCACACATAATTAATGAAAATATTTTATAAGTTATAATATTTTCATTGAATATGTATAATAATGGAGGCTGGTCATGGTGCGGGAACACAAGTGTGTGACTGTGAATGCAATAGGAAATTAAATATTTAATATCTTAATTTCTTTACTTAATCAGCTTCACGTTGTATCCCGCACACAGCAGGGTAGGCAGAGGGAACCTAGTGTTCACATTCTATTCCCCACTTTCTGCCAAATTCTGGAGGCATTGAGTGTTGAGTGGCAGACCTTAACGCCGCGCTTTGCCTCGACACCAGAGCGAAGAAATGGAAATATAAATTTTAAATAAATTGAGAATCAAACACACAACCAGTCAGTTTTACAGTCACATTTTGTGCCCCTGCGCCACAACTGGCTTAACTTCTTTGCTCTAGTGCGAAGTAAAGCGTGGCATTGAGCTCCATAAAGCATTCAAAATTGACTTTATGAATGTATGGTTCAATGAGAAAAAATAATTATATTGCATTTATTTTTAGCTTCGCACTGTATTCCGCACACAGCAGGGTAGGCAGAGGGAACCTAGTGTTAAGACACTCCGTTCCCCACTTTCTGCCAAATTCTGGAGGCATTGCGTGTTGAGTGGCAGAACTCAATGCCGCTATTGCATTGCATTTAAAAATTATAATACATATTTTTTTATATACATCCTGGCCACAGCAGAGTAGGCAGAAGGAATCTAGTGTTAAGACACTGTTCCCTATTTTCTGCTGAAATCTTGAGGTATTGTCAATTTTAATTATAATATTTCCTTTCAGCATTTTCCCAATCAAACAATCTACGCGCGCACCTTCGCATACACACCAATGAGCGTCCGTACAAATGTCAAGAGTGTGGAAAGGCCTTCACTCAGGTAACACTGCATTTTTTACCTTATTTTTTACCTATGTATATATATGAGGATATAGTAGGGTGAGTAGAAAGAACTAGTGTTAACACACTCCATTACCTACTTTACATCAAATTTTGGAGATATTGTAAAGTAGCGGAATTCAACACATCGTTTTCTTTTGTTACCAGAGCGAATAAATGAAAATGTTAAATAAAGCATTCCCCCGCAATCGGGGCAATCTTTTTTTTTCTATTTTAATGATGTTCTAAACATTTTTTTTTTATTATATTTGTAGGTAACAAATTTAAACAACCATGTGCGTCTTCATACTGGTGAAAGGCCTTTTGTGTGTCAAGAACCTGGATGTGATAAAGCATACGCTCAGGTAAGATATATATTTTTCTGTTATATGCATAGATTGGGAGTAATATATATTTTTTATGTTCATGCTGTATTTCGCATATAGCAGAGTAGGTAGTTAGTGTAAAGACACTGTTCCTCATGAACCTCTCAATTTGCAAGATAAATTGTGTGTCTAGTGGTGGAACTCAACACTGCACTTACTAAAGTGAGGATATGATATTAATTTATTTCCAAAACTTTTATATTTAATAATTTATATAAATTAAAACTGTATTCGGCAGAAAGTGGGGAACGGAGTGTCTTAACACTAGGTTCCTTCTGCCTACCCTGCTGTGTGCGGGATACAGCGTGAAGCTAATTTTTTTTTTATTAAAACTGCATTTAATATCAAAAATAGTAATTTGAGCAATTTAGTCGTTTCTGAGATCACTGTTCACAAACGCACATACAAGTGTGTACAACACATTGTTTTGGTTCTATTGATACATTGAAGATCTACATTGATAAATATCGTCACATTTATTTTTCTTATACATCTTCCTTCCATGGACAGGAATTAGTTACTATTTTATTATAATATGTATAGATATTTAATAATTACCACAATTATACTATTTTATAATATTTATTTAAATACAGTATTTTATTAATAATATCACAATATTTAATTACATGTTTCAGGTAACAAATTTGAATCAACATCGCAAAAGGCATATGACGGGGCGACCCATGGAGCAAGCCTATGACTGTACGGTGTGTGGTGAACGGTTTTCTCAACGCAACCATATGTATTTGCATAGGTATTTTAGAAATAATATATTTTTCCACTTCACGCTGTATCCCATACATATCAGAGTAGACAAAGGGAACCTTGTGTTAAGACATTTCGTTCAAAACAAAATAATTAGAAAATAAAACCAGAAACTTAACAACAAAAGTATGAACAGAATCATAACAGTACTGGCCTATGTACAGGTTGACCGATAGTAAAAATGGAGATATAATTTGACCGATGACAAAACATTACATTTTAATGTAAAATGTCCGCAGTACCTGTGTTCTGTAATTTGCTGCTAACGATTTCTTATTTGCCTCGTGTACTGCCCTGGATTCTTGCAGAATGAGCTGATTGTCTTACCCTGTGATATGGTGGGTTTGAGACTTCAAACTTTTTATAAGTGGACCCCAGGTGGTAGGAAGCTACCAACCGTCTTCTCTATTTAAATTAGGATTTTTTTATATTTTAATAGTCTCACGGAACATTCTACAAATATATCTGTATGTATAATTTTGGTATTTATCAAACCACAACGTGATGTAGATTCATAGGTCGCCAGTTCATATACGGCTCGAAGGACCAATATGTACGGGATGCCGGACGATTAAGCTTAATCCAACCATTACACATATTACACCTGTTATATGACTGTTCTAATTATTTAAGTCCAGTCGTGGCGCAGTGGCACAAAGTGTGCTTGTAAATCGACTGGTTGTGGGTTCGATCCCCACTTGCTCTGGTGTCGAGGGGAAAACGCGGCGTTAAGTTCCGCCACTCAACACGCAACGCCTCCAGAAATTGGCGGAAAGTGGGGAACGGGGTGTCATAACACTAGGTTCCCTCCGTCTCTGTCTTTAATACATATATATTTGAATTACTGCCTACCCTGCTGTGTGCGGGATACACCGTGAACCGATACTTTTTGCTTTTTATTAATGAATATTTTAAATGGTTATTCTTATTGTATTATAGACGGGAAGTCCATTACTTAATGAGTCCGACGCGCAGCACTCGCAGCGAGCGCCGCCTGCGCGCCGCCTCGCACGACGTCAAGGAGGAGGACAAGAGCGCGGCACACGGTACTACTTGCTTGCTCTATTTAATTTACTTTAAAAAAAAATTAAATCAGCTTCACGCTGTATCCTGCACATAGCAGGGTAGGCAGAGGAAACCTAGTGTTAAGACACTCCGTTCGTCACTTTCTGCCGAATTCTGGAGGCATTGCGTGTTAAGTGGCAGAACTCAACGCCGCGCTTAACCTCGACACCAGAGCGAAGAAATGGAAATATAAATTTAAGTAAATATTTCATCTCCTCGAGTGGGGATCGAACCCACAACCAGTCGATTTTACAGTCACACCTCGTGCCGCTGCGCCACGACTGGCCTCAAAATTTATTTACTTTTGATTATAGAATTAAATATTCAACTATTTTTGAAGATTGCTATATGGTTTTGTGTTGTTAGAATTTCATATTTTGGTTTGTGTGGTAATATTATTGTTGTAATAATATATTTTAACGGTATCCTTATTTTTTTTCTTGTTAATGGCTACTTCTCTAGAGATTAAATGTGAAGTTATGAAAATATAAAATAAAAATGGCCATGTAAATGATGCCTAATACTTATTTTCTTTATATATTTCTTTGTATATTTGTTAGAAAGTAATGTATAAAATTACTTGTATTGATTAATATTATGCTTCTCGTATGATTTAGTGGTTTTCTACTTGATACTGTTCTTTGTTAACGGTATTTGACAATACATTTTTTTTGCTTCACGCTGCATCCCACACATAGCAGGGTAGTCAGATTGAAATTGGAATATAGTGTTTTCGTTTGTCACTTTCCGCCGAATTCTTTAGGCATAGCGTGTTGAGTGGCGGAACTCAACCTCGCACTTTGCCTAAAATATGAAACATTTCTGAAATGGGATTTGAATCCACAACCCCCCTGTGGTGCTATGTGCTTAGAGTGGGGCGTGTCGTGCGTGTTCTCGTCGTGCGGCGCGCGGCTGGCGTCGGCGCGCGAGCACACGGAGCACCTGCTGCGCGCGCACCAGCTGCGCGTGCTGGCCGCGCAGCACGGCGCCGCGCTGCGCCCCTCGCGCCGCGGACGCCCGCCCAAGGTAGCCTCTTTTCACTTTTGCTCCTGAACGTTCATTTCTTAGATTGGAAATCGAACCCACGACGTGTTGCGCTTGCAATCTCATGCTTGTGCCCCTACGCCACTCACTGGCTTTAAAATAAAATAGCAAATCGAAAGTTTAAACTAATTTAACATGTATTGTTGAAGTGAAATGTATTTTCTTACAGCAATCTACAGGGTGGAAGTGTAAGCACCACATTAAATGAAACCACAGTTTTAACTACTCTATAAAAGCCTAATATAAATCAGAAAAAAATAAATTTCCAAAAATGAAAAAGTTATTTTTTCAAACAAAATAAATAATAAAATTGTCATTTTAAAATATAACGCCATTTGTAAAGACGACGCACGCACACATAAACCTATCAAAGGAACATCGCCGCACAAGGCTCATTCCGAAATCGAGTCGTAGGTATTGGCGATAAAGTTTAAAGTTGTTTTACCTTTAGTAGTATTTTTGTAGTAGTAAGTGTTTATGTTATTGGGATCTATACGTAATCGCGTCACACGAAATAC
Source organism: Heliconius himera (assembly GCA_021202915.1). Classification (NCBI taxonomy): domain Eukaryota; kingdom Metazoa; phylum Arthropoda; class Insecta; order Lepidoptera; family Nymphalidae; genus Heliconius; species Heliconius himera. Next base: position 97,405 of record JAJHJA010000199.1, read on the forward strand.
AGGTATGGATAAAAATCGTGAAATGAAAAAAAAAATCCTACGTCCAAACTGTTGATGCATCTTGATTAATTTCTTTAGGTATAGATTTGAAATATTTTACCCTATATGCTGTTTCCGTAAATGGAGCGCTGCCTCTTCCACCCTGTATAAAGGATTCTAAAATTGATAATTTTTTTGAGAACAATATTTACACGTTCATAATGTTCTGGTGACCTCCTGTCACTATTATTAACAGTGACTAATATTTTTTATCATTATTTTTTGCTTCTAATTGGGCGGAAAGTGAGAAAAAGAAGTGCTTGATGGGAACGAAGTGTTTTGACACTATATAAAACTTATATCCATGTATAACAACTAATAAAACGAATTAAATTTTAATTAATTAATTTGTGAATTATTATTTGTTTTAGATTCTTAAAGATCCACTCGAGCTGTCCAGTAAAGATTATGAGGAAGTAAGTACTAGTATAATTATTTATAATATTAATAATATCGTATATAAAGCAGAGAATATTAATAATATCATTTATTAGGCTACCGTAGCCGCATCGCAAAAACGGAACTATTATATATTCCTCACGTCTGTCTATTAAACTATGGCTTGTGTTAAACGCCACCCAAAAAATGTACCTATTTCACTACCAGTAAAATTAGAAACATTTACCAAAATGGATAAATGGTCACCAAATTTCGTTTCCTAAAATATTAGTCAATAAATCCAATTTTTCTTATTATTGACTGCTATAAAATTATATAGATAGCCTTTAAAATTCACTTCATACTAAATATCATACATTGTCTAAACCAGGGGTTCCCAACCATAAAATTAAAATCGTTCGCGGACTATATTTAGGCTTCTGCAGACCAGTGGTGGTCCGCGGTCCACTGGTTGGGAACCACTGGTCTAAACAGATGTTACCAATATATTATGTCACGAGGTTTAATTTAGTATTTTTTGTTAAGCTAAAAAAGCTGAAAAGCTAAAGATTGCTAGAGTATTTTTTAAAATACCAAATAATATAGCGGAATCCCAAACATACATAACTTGTTTTTCTTATATGAAATTAATTAAATTTAATAATATAGCCAAATAGAATCAATATGTCAGTCTTAATATTAAAATCAGCTTCACGCGTACAGCATGTTAGGCAGAGGGGGGAACCTACTTTAAATGTTCCCTACTCCGTTCCCCACTTTCTGTCGAATTTTTCGGAGCGTTGTGTTTTGAACTACGAGTGGGGATCACAAATACAACCCCCGCGTTACTGTCACACCCTTGTGCCCTTTCGCCACGACGGCCATAATTTTGCTGTTAAATAAAAATATCAAAAGCAAAATGAAAATATATTTTATTTTCATTTCAAACTATCGATTAACAGGGCAACAAATGAACTACTTATTTATTATGGATGACGTCAAATTAGTGAAGCACAAAGCGTAACTGTAAAATCGACTGGTTGTACGTTCGATCCCCACTGGAGGAAATGAAATATTTGTTTACATTTATATTTTCGTTTCTTCGCTCTGGTGTCGAGGCAAAACGCGGCGCCGAGTTCCGCCACTCAACACGCAATGACTCCAGAATTCGGCAGAAAGCGGGGAACGTCTTAACACTAGGTTCCCTCTGCCTACCCTGCTGTGTGCGGGATACAGCGTGAAGCTGATTTTATTTTTATTTTACCTCGACTAATTAGGAGTAAGATTTTTATAGTAATATTAAAGTTTGTGCAAGACATTATTTGGTAATTATTATAATGTTTATTTATTTATTTTGGATAATAATATGATATACTGTAAGACCCTTTTTATATAGTCACCTTTTTTTTTGGAGTTATTTATTATATTTGGTACTTAGGCTTAAGATCTTAAGAATATTTCTGGTAATCGTCTAAATTATATCCTTAAACTATTAGGACTATACAATTGAAACTTAGTAATTGTACTCTGTTAACCGTTTTACGATTTTTATAAATAATATAAAAATATATATGTTAGAGAGAGATAGGAGGCCGGTCGTGGCGCAGCGGCACGAGGTGTGACTGCAAAACCGACTGGTTCTGGGTTCGATTCCCACTCGAGGAGATGAAATATTTACTTAAATTTATATTTCCATTTCTTCGCTCTGGTCGAGGTTAAGCGCGGCGTTGAGTTCTGCCACTCAACACGCAATGCCTCCAGAATTCGGCAGAAAGTGGGGAACGGAGTGTCTTAACACTAGGTTCCCTCTGCCTACCCTGCTGTGTGCGGGATATAGCGTGAAGCTAATTTAATTTAATTTTATATATGTTAGAGGGGGGCTCTAGGGGGGATCATCAAATCTATACGTGTGGGGTGTCTATAAATGGATTTTTAAAAATGGTATTGAGATTCCTGAAAACAGTTTTTTTTTTCAAAATAATTGATTTTCCAAAGATAGAGACTTGCATCTGGCCACTTTTTTCCTAGCTTCGTTACTACAGTTACAAGTGACCATGGAGCAAATGATTGAAAATTGAAAATTCGGGAGAAAGTGGGAAACCGAAGTGTGTTAATACTAGGTTCCCAGTTTCCTTCTGCCTACCTTGTCATGTGCGGAATACAGCGTGAAGCTAAAAAAATTGTAAACATATATATTTTAGGATAAATTACTAAAACAAATTATACTTTTAAAGTATTTTTATTGTTTTAGTTAGACGCCACTCGTGGCGCAGGGGCACAAAGTGTGACTGTAAACGCGACTGGTTGTGGGTTCGATTCCCACTCGAGGAAATGAAATATTTATTTAAATTTATATTTCCATTTCTTCAGTCTTCAGTCTGCTGTGTTCGTTAAGCACTTTTTTATTTAATAGTTAACAGTTGAACATTACATATTTTAATACATATATATTGAATTACAGGAAAAAATTATAAAAGGGGAGCCACAGTTCTTGCCTAAACTAAAAGTGCAACGTTTGTTCCAGTGATAGAAGTACATAAGGACACTAAACCATACAATAAATTAAATAGTTTAGCGAGATTATATTATAAGCTTGTAACAAAGTTTCAATTAATCGATATGCGAATATCGAGTTTTTCCAAAAATAGATTTTCTTAAGCAGTTAATCGAATACGTGTTCATATAAAAATAATGATACAGTAAACATTATATAATTACAGATAAAAAAAAAATTCAAATAAAAAAGTACTGGATTTTCGAATATCGATTTTTCTGAGAAATAATCGTTGCAAGTCTAGATTTCTGTACTTAATTCGTTTATTGTTCATATAACTCGGAAGATAATCGTAAATTTAAGTATGTTCAAGAGATCTATAGATATATGGTTAACTTTTTATAAATAAGTGATACATTTAAGTGCAATTTACATTTTAAATATATAGATTAAATAATTAAGAAAGTATAAGTGAAGTTGTAAAGTTTATTATAGTGTAAAACATTTAGACATTAATGTTTTGGGCGACCAAAATTTTATCCAAAAAAAAACTTTAAAATTATTTGAAATTCGAATGTTTTGTATTTTTTTTTACAGAAATACATTTGTAGTGAAATTATAACTTAAGTTGTCGAAATAAATTGAAATAGCTGAAGGGTTTGTATTGTCAGATTTAAATTATAGTAATAGTTGATTAATTAATTAATGAATACATATTATATAGTATATACATTTTTCTTATACATACCATAGAGTTATTTTGAATAGACTAAGACATATATATATATATATAGACCATTCAGAATTACAAATATCCAAGATGCAATAATATTTTATTATCTTGACAGTTCTCCATAGATGCATGTTTGTTTAAATTATGATAATTAGAGTTTATTTCTAACTGAATTTATTCAATGGTGTCTATTAATTAAAATGATGCAAGAATAATTACATACATAAACACATACAATTTGATATTGTTATACGCTTGTATATATTTTATTTTTCTTGTTTCAAATTAAATTTTATTTTGTTTAAACTTAATTTTTTTTCTTCATTAGGTGATATTGTGGGTTTGTATTTATATTTTATAGAAACAATTCATATTTTTGCATTAAAAATTTACATATATTTAAGTAAAAGATATTAAGACTTTCGTATTATAATATCTTACTATTTTTTTTTATTTAATATAATTATTAATCCTTTATACAGGGTAGAAATGTCAGCACCACTTTAAATGAAACCACAGTTTTAACTACTCTATAAAATCCTAATACAGTTATAAAATATTTTTTTCCCAAAAATGAAAAAATGATTTTTTCAAAGAAAATAAATAATAAAATTATCGTTGTAAAATAAAATGCCATTTGTCAAGAATAACGCACGCACTCATAAACCTATCAAAGGGAAACTGCCGCATACGCCTCATTCCGAAATCGAGTCGTAGGTATTGGCGGCAAGTTCAAAGTTGTTTAACCTTTAGTAGTATTTTTGAAGTAGTATGTGCTTACGTTATTGGTATCTATACGTAACTGCGTCACACGAAATACAGGAATGGATAAACGTCGTGAAATGACAAATAAATTCTACGTCTAAACTATTGAGGTATCTTGATTAATTTCTTTAGATATGGGTTTAAAATATTTTACCCTATATGCTGTTCCTGTAAAAGGAGCGCTGACACTTCCACCCTGTATAAATAATATAATAATTATAATTATAGTCGTCAAATTATTTTAATTCTGCTATATAATACACTATTCACGATGTCAACTAAAACCAAAATGGCAATATCATACGTCATATATATATATATATAAAAATACGTATATAATTATAATCAATATTATCAAAAGCATTTGTTTTAGAAAGTAATGGAATTCATGAGTTGCCAGCGTGTGACCTAATTATATAAATAAATGTTATAAAAAGAACACAATACAATATAATTTTGTTCTCATTTTGAGGGTATTTCCTTTTTATTAAATATAATTTAAAATTTTGTGTCTGCACAAGAAGCTTTTTTGCTTACAAAAACTTATTTTTAAGAAAATATAGATCAGTTCAAGAAAAATTGCATCTGTATATCACAGTATGACCAGTGAGTCGTAGCCGCTATGATGTTAGATTTTCTTAATTATTGCGCATTATTCAATCGGGAAGTAAATAATAAAAAAATCTTTAAAATCAAATCTGCGCAGCCATCTACAACTAACTTCAGGACGGCCACGACTCGCCGACCGTACTGTAAATAGTAAAATTTGTCATTTAGGTCACTTGAACTGACATGTATGTACACATAAACATTTTTTTTTAATAATTAATTCTTTTTTTTATAAGAAAAGTATTGTTTTAAGGTGTAATTTCATTATCTCATTGTAAGTTCTTTTATATTGCTAAGTAAATAGTAGTTTTTTTTTTAATTTACTCATACTAAAAGTATTATAAAGTTGATGGTTGTTGATAGTTGCTTGTACAACAGGTGAGCGATTGAAATGTATTTAGTTTTTTTTTGTATATGCTACGAGCTAATAAAATAATTTTCGTGCACACCGTGTCAAACGATGTGCCGCAGCGATGTAAACGGTTGTGGGTTCGATTCCTACTCAAGGAAATTAATTATATCCTTGCTCTGTTGGTTGATATCCGCCACTTTACATGTCATGTCTCGTAAAATTGGTCGGACTGGGGAACGGAGTGTCTTAACACTACTCTGTTCTATTTAACAATTTTGGCTTATTCGCTCTACATTGTTTCTTTAGTGCGTTGTGATTTTTTTTATAATAGTTGTGTTTTTAGTGTCATTGTTAATTTTCAATGTCTTTTATTTTCATTGAAGAAATTTATCTTGTGTATTCCGTTTTGTAAAAAAATCAAATGTAAACAGCCAGTTGCCAATTTATGAACTGTTAACACTTTAAAAAAATTGAACTGCCTTTATTTTATATTATGAATTATTTAATTTTAGTTTTCACCTCTTGCATTATATAGAAAAGTGAATGAGAAAGGATATAAGGGGCCGTCTGTAAATTACGTCACACGTTAAGGTCACACTTCACACAATGTCACACTTCGCCAACCTCTGTTACCCACAGAAGTTGGCATAGTGTGACATTGTGTGGGGATGGATCCTAGATTCTGTGACACCACGTTTCGAAATATAAGCTCGAAATATGTTAGTGTTGTTTTTATTTACAAATTTTTAGCTGTAAAAATTGCAAATATGTGACGTCACACTAGGTAGGGGATCTCATATATGTGACAAGAACGGAGGAGTTAAAAACTCATGGAATTCGTAAGACGTAATTTTTAGATGGTTCACTAAGTAACAGCAGCATCTTTAAACAAAGCAATAATTTTACGATTTTGTCACAGCGATATTTCTTTTTTAGCTACATTCAGCAACGTTCAGTGCTTCCATAGACAATATTAAAAAAAACTGCCTTTTGTAATGATTATGAATGACAAAGCCAATAGCTATATAAACTACACATTCAGTTTCGAAATGTTGACGGAGCTGACCCTCAAAATTATAAATAAATGATTTTAAAATTAAATTTTAAATATTTAAGAGCAATAAATTGTAAATAAAAACATAATAATTATAATAGATGCAATTTTACAGTGCTGCCGGTTAGTCGTGGCCGCTCTGAAGTTAGGCTTTCTGAACTTTAACGTATTATTCACTGGGGTAGTAAGAATAAGAAAAATCCTAAAATTAAATTTGCGCAGCCATCTACAGCTAACCTCGGGCGGTCGTCGTCCGTCGAGCGTACTGTAGTATTCATTTTTATTATTTATTTTCTTCAGTGTGATTTGTAAAGTGATAATCATAAACAATTTTATTTATACACCAGCATGCTAAATATATAGGTATATTATTATTATTATTATGTGTATTGTATATTTTATTAATAAAACATTTATTAAATATAAGAATTCGTATAAGTATAATTTTTTATCATTCAAGTAGTATTGAAATTATTAATTATTAAAATAATATTGTAGTTGAATTAAAATAAAAAATCACGTCGGTAAAGCAATAAAAAAAAAAGTTAAATCTTGTAACCTAGACCGTTTTGAGATTTTAAATTGCAAATAAATTTTAATTTCACCGATTTTATATTGGCATATGATTTTTTAAACTTTTTTTTATTTATTGCAATAAATTTTACGAAATTGCTAATTTCTTATATATTTAATATTTGTTCCTCCCAATATCTAAATACATTTTTGGTTATTTATTTATTTTGGTATGTGTAATTTAAAAAAAAGCATTATAAAATAAAATGACCAACCGTGCTTTTGTTATATATATATATATGCGTTTGAAAATAATAAGTAATTGTCACAAAAAAATATTTTTTATAACTAAATTCCAAAGTATATTTCAAAATAACGCATACAATTGATTTAATTTTAAATTATAAGCACAGGATCGCACTCAAAAATATAATTATAGAATGTAAATTGTATAAAAAAAACTAAATAAGATATGTGTTTCCCATTGTTTAAAAAATGATACTTTCATTTAATGTAATGACATATCGATTTTTTTTTCTCTAGTGCCTTCATTTATGTTCATATTATGTTTGATTGTATAAGGCTTGTACTGTGTACGTCGCGAGTAGCCTCGTAGGTATTATAGTAGGTTAAGGTGCAAATGTTCCTAAGAGTGTCAGATTATTGAAACGGATTGTTGGTGTGAAGCATTGTAAGTAGTGTATAGTCGATAATTTCAACATTTCTGGCCGTTTTTAAGCGCAACGGCGGAGATTTTTCTATTAACATACACTTATCTTAATAAATTATACAATTTTCAACTATGGTCTTGTTTTTTTTTCCTTTTATCAATTTGTTTTTTTCCCTTAAGTTTTAAACATATTCAGAGATATATAAATCATATGTTTTTATTGAACATTGTCAACTTCATTGTGTCGCTGTTGAGATGTTACTGATTGTACGGAATAGTTTGAATGCATTGCCAAGAGGCATGAAAATATTCATGTTATTTAAAGAATAAAAAATCGTCAATTTTAGAGTTGTAGGGAAACACAAGTTATAACAGTTAACAAACTTAAGCTTGCAGGCGTATGTTCATTCGACGATTCAAAAGTGCTTGTAAAAAAGTCTATGATAAAGAATAATTTGAATTTGAATTTATGCACTCATTTTGACTGAAATGAACTACAATTAATAGTTTACATTTTTTTCTATGCCATATAATTTATAGGAAATTACTATTATTTATATTGTAAGTTTTCATCTCACTTCGTGACAAAACAATAGGTTCATGGGAGTGCCCTATATACTTATTTCGTTTACGCGGCAAATTTAATATCAAATGAAGCAAGAAAGATACTTCAATAAAGAGCTGCATAGTAGATTCCATAAAGTGGGCACGGACGTGGATACTGCTTCCTCTTAGTTGGCTACTCTGAGACATTAATTGACTATATAGACAAAAGAAAAAGAATCGACGTCATTTATTCAGGTTTCAGTAAAGCATTTGATCTAGTACCTACTTCAATTTTTCTTTTAAAATTATCGCAGTATGGTCTAGCGGCTTCGTACTGTAATCTAGCTATTGCATAGTATAGTAGTAGTCATATTTAAGCGATAAAGACTTCTATGTCGTTGCAAATGGACATGAATCTCGTAAATTTAAAATAACATCCAGAGTATTTCAGGGCTCGCATTTAGGGCCTTTGTTGTTTAATATTTTTATTAATGATCTGCCAAAATGCTTTGAGTATTCTACACCATTCAAGCTCGCGGATGACCTTAAGCTCTCAAAAACTATCAACGACTTCAATGATATCAGGCATATAACAGGGAACAGAGATAATGTGTGTTCCAGTAATAATAATTAACTCTTTATTGTACACCCAAGAAAAGACACAGAAATACAATAAAAATATATAAATGTACAAAAGGCGGCCTTATTGCTTAATAGCAATCTCTGCCAGGCAACCTTCAAGCAGAGGAAATAGCAAATTTAGATATTAAGATAGATAGGGGTAGGGTGCAAAAAAAAAAAAAAAGAAATATATTTATATATAAATATATATAAGGGTATAAAATAAATAACAATGTAATTATCATATACCATATATATGCACATATACAATATACATACTATAATAAATTATACACATATAGAAATATCAGTATACAAACATAACATACATAAATAAATATATTCATATAAATATACATACATACAAATAAATATATATATATATATACACTATTATATATACATATATAAAGAGCTATAAGGTAAGAATAAAATTTGTAATGGCAAAAAAAAAAAAAGGAAAAGAACCTAAATCTTAAAGTGACATAAAGTGTAACTTTAAGCGACGTTTGAAGGTCAAAAATGTTTTGGCATTTCTGACATATAAAGGAAGGGAGTTCCACAATCTACACGCAGTTACAGTAAATGAACCGCTGTAAAAGGAAGAAGTGTGAGAAGGTTTTTTTAGGGTGAGATTACGTTCAGAGCGAAGAGTTCGGGAATGTGTCCCACCCAAAAACTCAAAACGTTCTTTAAGGTAAGGAGGGGAAATTGGATTGAACAGAATACAGTAAAGAAGATGAAGTATGTGAGTATTCCTGCGAAGGCGGATAGGGAGCCACTTGAGTTTTTTACGGAAATCAGAGATGTGATCAAATTTGCGTAGACCAAAAATGAATCGTATACATAAATTTTGAATGCGCTCAAGTTTATTTAATTGCTCCTCTCTTAAGTCAAGATAGCAAATGTCAGCATAATCAAGAATCGGTAGAAGGAGAGTATTTGCTAACGAAATCTTAGTAGGTATAGGAAGAAAATTACGCAAACGTCTAAGAGACCCTAAAGATGCAAATATCTTTCTGCTGACCTCACTTACCTGTGAATCCCAAGACATATTATTGTCCAAAGTGATACCAAGATCTTTTACAGTTTTGCTGAATGGTATAACATCGCTATTAATAAGTACTGGTGGTAAAGTCGATACATCTATTTTGGAAATAAGTTTTGAACTACCAATTAAAATCAGTTGAGTTTTTTTTGAGTTAAGATGCAGACCAAATGATTTACTCCAAGAAGATATACTCTCCAAGCTTCTGTTTATGTCCTTGATTGCGGTAGGTAAGTCAGATACTTTAGCTTGGTTGTAAATCTGCAAATCATCCGCATATAAATGATAGAGAGAAGAAATAGTACCAGAAATAGTATTTATAAACACAGAAAATAACAAAGGAGACAACACGCCACCCTGCGGAACACCAGCAACGACAGGAGACCAGTCAGAGTACGAATCTTGTATTCGTAAACGTTGCCGGCGTCCAAACAGGTATTCATGAAACCAGTTAATTGCATCAGGAGATATGTTAAGTGACTTTAAAGTAGCCAGCATGATATCAAGGTCAACGGAGCCAAACGCATTGCTGAAGTCCAGCAACGCTAAGACTGTGACTTGTTGCCTATCCATGCCTGTACGGATGTCATCAGTAATTTTTACTAATGCCGTCGTCGTACTATGACCAGGACGGAAACCGGATTGCAAAGGATTCATAAGGTTACCTTGGTAAAGAAACTGGGTGAGTTGAGTGTGAATTAGGCGCTCAAGGACTTTGGAAAGGAAAGGAAGAATAGAAATAGGACGGTAATCAGAGAAATCAACGGGATTGGGTTTTTTGGGTATAGGAATAATTTGTGCATCTTTCCACATTGAAGGAAATTGCTTAGATGTTATAGAATGATTAAATATACATGTAATCACAGGTAATATAATATCGAGGATGGGAATGATCATTTTACGACTAACGCCGTCAGCACCAACAGCGTCAGATTTAATGGCTAAAATTGTCTTCTTAACATCACTTTCTGCAAATAAACTAAAGAAAAAATTAGGAGCACAAGGATACAGCATTGAGATGATTAATAGTTGATAATTTTGTTGTGTCATTAATAACACAAGAGGAAGAGAAATGTCTATTAAGTTCATTTAAATTGATATTCTTGGGATTTATAAATTGTTGCGCTTTTCCAACTCCGATAGATTTTAAAAAATTCCAGACTTTGTATGAGTCTTTTTCCTCAATCACAGATTTGTATATATGGCGTCGTTGGTTATCTCTACACATCATATTGCAGCGATTGCGAGCTTTATTGTAATTTTGCCGATTAGTGTCATTAGGGTTTCCATTGAATTTCATTTTTGCAGTATTCTTTTTGTGTTGCAGCTTTTTAATTTTGTCTGTTAACCAGGGAGCAGGATAATGTTTTATTCGTACGGGACGCAATGGAGCATGATGATCATACAATTTTATTATGTGCGAATTAAAAAGAGCCAGCTGATCATCACTTTCAGTACAGATTAGTACATTCTACCAATCGATTGCAGCCGCGTCCTCACGCAAGCAATTTAGATCTATACCATTAAAATTACGTTGCAGAAGGGTTCTTGATTTCGCTTTAGGGGGCCTAATTTTATAAGATAAATATATGAGATCATGGTAAGAGAATGCTAAGGCAGGATATTGGCCATGTTTTTCGACATGATCAATAGAAGAAACAATCATAAGATCAAGTAATGAAGGAATGCAATTAGGAAAGTTATGAGTAGCAGATAGGGGGAGTAGATGTAAGTTAGCACCATCAACTATAGATTTTAAGCGGGAGCAACGATGATTTTTCTTCAAAATACAAGTATTAAAGTCTCCCATTATAATAGTGTGATCGTAGGAAGGTCTATAGTTCTCTAACAGGGTTTCCAATGATAAAAAGTAATCGACCGCAAGGTTAGGATTATAGTAAACACCAAGAAGGATCTTTGTGTGAGTAAAACAGACCTCAATAAAAAGGTGTTCAGGTCCAGTGCTAGGATCACTTTTGGAAAAGTCTACTAAGCTATAAGGAATGTGTGAGCGTAAATAAATGGCAACGCCACCTCCTACTCGGCCTATACGATCGTTACGGATCAAATGAAACCCAGGTAGGAAATATGCAGCCGAAGGCAGGCATGGTTTTAGCCATGTTTCTGACACTAAAATAGCATGGACATTATTTTTATTGAAAGAGGATAAGAAATCTGGAAAGTGTGCAGGAATACTTTGAGCGTTCAAATGAACAATATTAAAATTTTTCAGTACATCTGAGAAGTTTGAATCCAATGTTTCACTTAGCGTGGGGAGGCTTAGAAAGCTGTCATTACTGCTCAATCCATCAGAAATTGCCGATAAGGAAAGGAAAGAATTATTAGAACTATTATTGTTGATTGCCATTATAAGTATAAAATAGCAGTATATAAATAATAAATAAGTTAATATATATATATACAAGATAATAATAAATAACAAAAATATAAATAAAATTTTAATAAGATAAAAAAAAAACCAATGTAAAAAGTAAAACGATAATCCGTTTTTAACTTCTAAATTTGCTAAACCACCCGCTAGTTGCAAAGAAAAACCAAGATAGTAAAAAAAAAGAAAAGAACTTATATAAAATTAAATAAAAAAGCAAAACACAATCATTTCAGTGATACCATGTACACAAAGAAATATCATTAATAAAAACAATACCTATATATAAAAAAAAGTACATAAAATAAATCTGTACAAAAATAAAAAAATAATAATAATAAGCAAAAACAAAACAATATATGTAAAAAGAAAGAAAATTACAAATCAAAACAAATGATAGAATTACAGAAAATAAATAAAGAAATAACAATATTATATATATATATATATATATATATATATATATATATATATATATATATATATATATATATATATATATATAGTAGTGGTTTGAATATGGGAATAATAAAACGAGCAGCGTCACATTCTGTTTAGTTTATTCGACTGATCATGGCTAACGAAACTGTCTATTTATAAATATTTGGACACACTGTCAAATGACCAACTTTTATATGTTAAATTTATACAATCATTAAAGTATTCAAATTCAAAATATTACTTATTCAAATAAACTCTTATAAGCACTTTTGAATCGTCGAATTAACATGTAAACAAAAAAGAAGCTACCACCGGTTCGGAAGGCAGTTCTGCTGAGAAGAGCCGGCAAGAAACTCAACAGTTGCTCTTTTACATAATGTATTTATCCATATACTATATAAATCAATGTGTAATTAATTATTAGCTATAATTGAATTGAGAATAACATATTGTTTATAGGTCTTAAAATAAAAGTTACTCAAAAGGAAATTGAATAATTCTATACAGTGTTGCTAGTGATATTTAACAGTACTTCTTATATGTTAAACTTATAAAATATATAAAGTTAATGAATCTACTCAATTTACCAATTAGTGCCAATACTATTATGTATAATTAAATTGATAATAACATACTCTTTTAATGTACTAAAATAAGTATATGATAATAGATAGAAATATTCCATATGGTCTTGCTCGTGCTGTTTAACATGTGTGATGTGTGAGTGATGTGAGATATAATGTGAACGGTGACTGACGTGGTAGTCCCATAGACACCGCAAAAAATTAAATTTCGTATATTACAACTGATTTTCAAATTTAAGCAGCACCGCTTCAGTTTCTTACAGTAATGAGATTACACGTCAAATAGTGTGTGGCAGGTGGTCAGAGGTAGCCCACGAGTCCATACAGATACATGAAGGAAAGTGCTCACGGGATCACGTCAGCGTTAAGTAAGTGAGTTAACTGTTTTCAAGTGCATATAGTTTGAAAAAACATAACTGGGTTTCGTCAAGTGCATATAGTTACCACGATACCAAAACATAAATAAACAATTTTAACATTTTTGTCTGTAAGTCTTTTTGTTGAACCGATTATTGTGTGACTAATACTGAAAGAAAGAGTGGGTTATAGCGCAAAAAAAAAAAGGCTATTTTGTTACAATAAAAAAGTTATATCAATTTAAAGTATGTTATTCGACTTAATTGCTACTTCTTAATAGTGTTATTTTTTGCAACTGTTTTATCGAATATGATATGTCTTTTAGTTTTCATTGATTTGTTATTTGATGTTGTTTGCAAATTATTATTTGTATAGTGATAAAAAAAATTGGAGATTATATAACTATGCTAGGTGAGGCTGCCTACCCGTGCAAATAAGCTCTGTATCCTTTTTGTATTAAAATTAAAAGTTTAGACCTAAATTCTGTGTTATTATATATCACAGAAAGCAATCATTCTTAACACTTGTCATATAACTCGTAAATTTTTATCAATATCATCTGTACACTCGATCGCCTCTATACTTGGTTAAGGCCCTTATATATGGCAATAAAACATCTCTTTCGCAGTCGCAGTCGCATTCGCAGTCGCAGTCGCAGTCGCAGTCGCAGTCGCAGTCGCAGTCGCAGTCGCAGTCGCAGTCGCAGTCACAATGACAATGCTAATAATAAAAAATCCCTAAAATGTAACCACACGTCCTGTCCGATCGACCACCTGATCACGTAGGGGGCGGACACACGATGAATAAATTACTGGCGTGGCCAACTTGGCAATGGTAACCCATTAAATATGGAGACCAGATTAATCTGGAAAGAAACTGAGGGGGCCGCTTCCCGAGGGCAATAGTCGGGGCGCACCTGGAGCTAACGCTGGGTGTTTCAGCATACGGACCGTCAATGGTATGGAGCTGAGCAGGTAGGCTCCCACCGGGGATTTACAACCCGAAAAATCGACAGCCGAACTTTTACACACATACACCAGTAGAGTCATTAGCCCAAGTGAATCATACAGTTCGAGTACCGAATCGTACAACCGAACAAAGTTGGTACATTTATCACCATAATCTTCGATCTGTACTAGAGGGAACATCGATTTTGGATGTTACGCGGGAGGCAAATGTCGTTTTGCCCTCGTTCACCCAAGCTGGTAAACCTAGAGTGCGTATGCAATGGAGCAACGATGTAAACCTATTTATCATGCGCATTTACAACTACATCACCAAATAAGAGACAGACATGACTATATACAGAAAAAAATACACGAACAATTTTTACTAAATTACCCACAAATTAAAGTATCAGAGCAAAGAATTTCAGACCAAATAAGAACAATAGAAAGAAATAAATTACAATTTCAAGAAATACTCAATCGACTTAAAGAAGAAGTAAAATACAATTAGAGGAAGAAAACACAAATATTTTATACGTAACAAAAATATCAAATTACAAACACAAACAAGAACTTCTTCACCAACATCTACATTTTCCCAGGCTTTTTCAAAGCTTATCTACAAAAAAAATATACATTACGCAAATGCGGCTATTTTATAACTTCTCATATTTTTACACAAACAGAATCTATAACACTACTGTTAGAGAACGACATTGAAGGCTTTGTAAAATGAGCGACCACCTAACGAAGAATACACACGTGTTGTAATTTGTATCCAAAGATGAAGCCAAAATTACCAAAACTCACATATTGCCACAAACTTTACCAACTTTCTAATTCTTTTAATGAAAAGACTGCACTGCATTTACTATAACAGAAGAATTAAATTACAAAATTACTGAAAATTCAATAATTACAAGTAAAAGAAACAAAAATAAACCAGCTTGGCAACATAGATTAGAAAAGGATATACAAAAATTGAGGGCAGACATACAAAACTCACACAATACATTAATAATAATAGACCTAAAAAATTATAAAAGAATAAGAATAATATTGGTCAGGCATTTGGAAAGAGCAAACTTATCATAACAATCAAGTAGATTGGATAGCAAAAGAGGGACAAAGATGGCATGACCTTGAAGTCATGGAATACAATGAAATAATAGAAGAAGATATTAAAGAAATTACAGATAAGTTACATAATTGGATATCACCAGGTATAGACAAAATTCATAACTTTTGGTTTAAGCAGTTTACTTTCACAGTTATACAGTACAGTTTACAGACAGACTACACTCACCGACATAACCAAATAGTAAATATGTTTTTTTTTCAGCTTCACGCTGTATTCCGCACACAGCAGGGAACCTAGTGTTAAGACTCTCCGTTCCCCACTTTCCGCCAATTTCTGGAGGCATTGCGTGTTGAGTAGCGGAACTCAACGTCGAAACACACCTCAAACAGTTCTAGAGAATACCTTACATAAAATATATTATGATCGAGTTATACCCACTAATAAAACCATACTATACAATAAACCAGATATAACACTACAAGATAAAATTCCCTAACACTCATAGCATACAAAAAAACAATAGTTGAAAAAATAAATAAATATGCAGATCTTAAAGAGGAAGTCACCCGTATCTGGAAATAGGATAAAGTCTACGTCGTCCCAATAGTTATATCCACCACCGGCTTCATACCAAAAACCATTCATCTATTTATAAATAATAAACTTACAAGATAATATAATGCACTCTATAGAAAACTGCCATTTAAAATACATGTAGGACAGTGAAGAAGTTCTTGCAGATATAAGAAATTGACATAAACTCACAAAACTAAACACACTACACTCTGTAATTACTTGGCGCATGCCCGTAGTTATAGTAAATCACCGGTTTTACCAGCTTAAAGCTGAGAAATTAAAATACAAAATAATAATATTAATATACTTTATTGTACACCACAAGAAAATACAGTGAGATAAAAGAAATACACAGATACAAAAGGAATTGTGTTGCGAATGTGAACTACGAAACCACTTAAGCTAAAAAATATGCAACCTGTTTGGTCCAGGCAAACTGGTCATTATTATAATCTATAGAATCACACGAAGTAGTTGCTCAGGATCTTTACAAGATTAGATATATATACAGTACTTTTTTAAACAATAATATTTCGTTTTTATTTTTTTTGCATTCTGAAAAATCTGTTTTGATGCAATTTAAGTTAACTCTATTATAAAGCTGTTGTAAGTTTTCAACAAATTCTAAGCATAGCATTCTAGTAAAGTGCTTTTGCCAAATGTCGAAATGAAATCTCTTCAAACTTTATAAATACGGTGATTTAAAATAGTAACACCAGTATAGTAGTGACACCTCCAATAATCTGTAATAAAGGGAAAATGAGATCAGCTAATCTACAAGTTCTAGTTTCTTTCCACTTACCATTAACCTGTATTTGTCTTATATAAAATACAATAGACAAAAACAATAAAATTTGTCAATATTATTTTACTAATATTATGAATCTGAAAATTTGTGAGGATAGATGTTCGCTTTACTTTCACATAAAATCTACTCCTATTTACAGTAATAGACTTTACAGTTATAAAAGCATATACATTAGAACATTGGTTCCCAACCAGTGATCCGTGGACGAGTAGTGGTCAGCAGCAGCTAAAATATGGTCCGTGAATGATATAAAATGTTGGTAAAACATATAATATTTTGAAATTTAATATACTTTGAAATTAATAGATTTTTAATATTTACTTTAAAAATCACACAACTTAAAACTTTTGACTTTAAATTAAATTGTTTGATTAATTATTAATTTATTTTATTATACCTACAAAGCGGTCCCTGCTAATGAGAATTCTATAAAAGTTGTCCCTGATCAAGAAAAGATTGGGAACCCCTGCATTAGAATAACATAAAGGCTACATACAATCTATGTAAAGATTTTGTATAATTTGGGTTTAATATCACAATAACTTTAGGCGGGTCAAATGCGCCCGCTTTTTTGTATTATTGCAGAAAATCCATACAAAATCAATATATATTTTTAAAAATTAAGAACTTCTTATTCATGCTTTGCTATTACAGAAATAAAATATTCCGTAAACCTTGGATATAAGCGGCCTTCTCAATGAAAAAAATCCAAAAACTGTATATGAGACGTCGTTTAACAAGATGTGATTGTAGAAAGCTTCTGTTTCATCCCGTAAAGGGTCGGCTTCACTCGTGATGTGACACATCAATTTTCCAACTAGGATACGAGTGTTGGCTACCTAGAATAATATTAAACGAAACAACGTACATAAAAACTGTGGCATACACATTAATATATTGATTATAACACCAGATATTTGCATTGAGTCGTATCCTAACATCTTTCATAATAAATATAAAATCAACAAAATTGTGGATATTCTTCTTTCTTAAAATGATGACTCTAGTGACTCTAGAGTCACTCTAGTAATTATTTTAACATACCTCTTCTTCAGTACGAGAACAAGGCTCTACTAATAATATCATTCTTAAAACATGATATACGAACCAAACACATTGTATTGCCAGTAAATTTGGTTTTGAAATATCTAGAAAAAAAATAAAATCTTATAATCTTTTTTTAGTTTTACGCTGTATCTCACAGAGACATCCGTGGGCAGAGTGGACCAGGGAAGCTACTACTAAGACACTCCGTTCTTATTAAGACTTCCATTCCCCACATTCCGCCGAATTCTCGAGGCAACGCCGCGCTTTTTCTCGTTACCAGCGCGATAATAATATTCGTATATTTAACCCTCCTGCATATAAAATAATATGTGTTTTTCGTTACAGATATAAGTAAAGTTTAAATCTGTAGAAATATTCACGACTTTATGGTTTTACAATATTATGGATGTATTGTCCAAATTCTAATTCAGAAGCATATGATGAAAATTAAAATTGTTTCTACTCTAACTTTTGACTGATATGAAATTTGTATAGTTAATAAAATTCAATAACACCTAATAACCTACCAGTTTCATGTGTGTGAACTCTCTTTACCAAATAAAAAATAGTAAATATGGTGTGTAAGGTCAAAATCATGAATTGAAAAAACGTAGTTGTACTTTCAGAATCATTAAAGTTCCTTAAAACGTCACTGACGCCGACATACGATTGGCTGATTTTTCTAACTTTATGGGATAATTTCAATCGCTTCGCCACAATTACATCTGCAAAATTAATTAAACATTTTTAATAACTTAATTTTGTAGAAATTGTTTATTTGAAGTAAAATTAACATGTATAATAAAAACCTGAGTGTCGATGGTCAGTCATTCCGATTAGATCTATTGCTGCATTGATCGTCTGAACAGGTATTTTTAAAAAATCTGGCGTTAAATAATTTCTAGAATTTTCTTGTTCCAAATTTGCTATGCAAATTAATTTAAAAAAATATATAATTATTAAATGTGAACTTAATTTCTTTTTGAAGATACAAAGGTATAGTCGAGAAACTGCGTATGAGACAAAGCTATTATTTTTAATTTTAAAGAGTCCATACAAAAAGGGACAAGTCAAAATGGGCAATGAACAGATTAAATGCTAAAATTGTTAAAACACAAGCCAAGAGCAAACCGAACAATGATAACACTACAAATCGATCGACAAACAATTTCATTCTGTCAAGTGTATTGAATAACTTATCGTTATACATATATCTGAAAAAAAAATTAAAAAAGAAAATAGTACAAGTATTGAATATACTAACAAATTACGTTACGTAGACACTCGTTTACAGCCTGAAATCCAGACTTAATGCAGAATGCGATGACTACAAACTGCAGCTCCATCATCGTTGATATAACTAACGACAGTACATACATACATACTTTTAAATCTAAAACTAAATAAGAAAAGTATAATACACATTTACTAAGTGAAGGTGATTGAAATTTAGTTTTCTGTTTTCTTACACTGGTAATGTCCCCAGATAAGTATCCATGTACCAAATATCAACAACGCAGTCAGACTTAACATTTTCCATTTCAATATATTATCATGATAGTCGCCAAGGATGTTATTTTTTATCTAAAAGTGGAAATAAATATATTATATCATATTATCCAACACACTAGCGAGAATAAAGAAAAACATGATTAAAATGCTTAAGCACGTCAATAAAATTAGTTATGAAGGAATGGTAAAAAAATTGAGAAAAGAGTGAGTGGCAAAAAAATTAGAGAAACATAACATCGATCATATTACAATTTAAAACAAAGATCACACACGTTATAGTACGAATTATTTGGACAGACCTTTCTCACTGATTCAACACAAGTCATTAAAGTTTTTGTTTTTCTTGTTGCATTAATAACACCAACGGTAATTAAGAGAGTGGACACCAAAGTACTACATATTCTTAAAACAAAATTTGTTTGTTCTGTATCATTTATTTTATTTTGATCTATAATAGTTGACTTTATATCTATGCACATTGAAAAAAACATCAAAAGATCTGTTGATAAAAAATATATTTTTTTACTTTTGTCTAGTGTTAGCAAACTCGTGTAAACGAGGGTAGACAAAGTTAAAAAAACTATAAAAGCAACGGAATTGCCTCAATCAGGGACCCTCCCGTTTTCCCACCGGAAGAGGCACTCTGGAAGTATTAGACTTAGTGATTGTAAAGAACATTGCCCTCTGGCTGCGGTCTATAGAATCATTATCAGAACTAGACTCAGACCACCGCCCAGTAGTTTGCAAACTAGATATAGACTCTCCTTCAGGGCCACCCACAAAATCTATCAAAAATTGGAAAAAGTTCGCTAAACACATCAAAGCGATCCATTTATAACCTCATTCAAAAATTATAGACTTAGTAGATGTTGCTAAGGAAACGCTCTCCACAGCTGCTCGGTTGTGAGTTCGATCCCCACTCGAGGAAATGAAATATTTACTTAAATTTATATTTCGAGGCAAAGAGCGGCGTTGAGTCCTGCCACTCAACAATGCGCAATGCTTCCAGAATTCGGCAGAAAGTGGGAAACGGAGTGCCTTAGAACCTAGCGTAGGTTCTCTCTGCCTACCCTGCCATGTGCAGGATACAACGTGAAGCTGATAAATAAATAAAAAAAGTTATACTGACCAAAGACGATAAGGAAAATCAGTCCGTAGATGACGAAAGTGCGTGAGATGTACATGACTATTTTGTCATGAGATTTCGTAAAACGCACTGGAGCAAGTCCAAGCCATCGAGATGTACTCATTACTAAAACAATTTTATCATCCACAACACATCTTCTTACTTGTAATGTCATCTTTTATACAATAATAATAGCTATTAGCTTGATCTGGACTAATTAAGACAACTAAAAGTCGATATAACTGAAAACTAAAAAAAAATAATTATTTGTATAAATAGAGATTTTATTTTAATAAAACAACCCTATGTTGTCATACCGTTGGGTGGCTACACAAAAATGACGTTCAATATTGTTTTAATTAAACTTGATGTTCGTTCATAGTGCTGATTAAAGAGTATAATTACAATGTTTTCAGAGTGCATATAATGTAAGTCGGGCTACTCTAATCTATACTTATAATAAAATTGTAACGGATATATGTCTGTACATGGAAGACATATAAGAAAAAAATATATACCAATTTAAAATACTTAGTTTGACAAAATTGCTATAACGGTTATTTGTATACAACTGTTTTACTCAACTGAATCTTTAGCTTTTAATTTGCATGATCGAAAAAAAACAACGTGATTTCAAAATTTTTAAAAAAGGATCGGAGTTTACGCTAGAAAAATTGCACTTACCGTCTATCTAAATACCGTATAGCTATTTTTTTTTTAAAATTCAACAAATTTTGTTTTTAAATTCAACAATTATGAATTCCCAAAAGACTTAAATTACTTAATGTGGCACAAGCGTGTGACTTTAAACATGACAGTTATGGGTTTAGTTTTCACTCGGGGAAATGAATTATATCTATCCTTATCTATATCTATACTAATCTATACTTCTATACTAATATTATAAAAAAGAAAGATTTGTATTTTCGTATGTATGTTTCTATTGTTGTCACACAAAAACTAGCGGACTGATTTCAAAAATTCTTTCACTATTAAAAAGCTGCATCTTCACTGACGAACATAGGCTATATTATATTTTCAAAAAATAGGGATCCCTAATAAAAATGCGATAATGTTCTCCAAGGTGTGAAGAAATTGATCTTAAAAATTCGATCATCGCGTGCGCTGCGAAAACTATTGATGATAGAACAAAACTATTTTCTACAGTATTATAGAACGCATCAATATCTATAAAAAAGTCCGCGATACCATATGTCCAACTACTGTAGTTATGACAATATAACTACTTTTTTATATTAAGTTGATGAAAGTACCGACAATAATCAAACTATAGTATTGATACCTCTGCATTAATCCTTATCCTATTAAATGATATTTTGTTAAAGATAATTTTAATACGTATAACTTTATGCTCCATGCGCCTCTGGTCAGAGAGGTGTACCGATAGCCTATGTAATTATAAAAAAAAAATTACATTTTATTGGTGTTGGCGTGTCTTTGAGATTGCAATGGATACCGGCGCACATAGGACTTAGTGGTAACGAGGAAGTTCACAGTTTAGCTAAAGAAGCAATTTCAACTGGTGCTGAGACTTATATTGTTCCAGATTTTACAGAAATTTTAAATGTATCTAAACTAGAAATACTTGATAATTGGTCCAAGCACTTTAGAGAGGTTTCAAAAGTAAAAGGCATTTGGTATAGCACAATACAGAAAGAACCTCCTGGCTTAATAATTGTAAAATGTGTAGAGAAGTTATTGTAATGGTACTTAGACTTCGATTCGGACACATTCCACTTAACAAGTTTAAATATTTAATTTACTTTACTTCATTTTATTTATAAATTGTTAATCGAATTGAAGCAGTCGCAGTCGCAGTCGCAGTCGCAGTCGCAGTCGCAGTCGCAGTCGCAGTCGCAGTCGCAGTCGCAGTCGCAGTCGCAGTCGCAGTCGCAGTCGCAGTCGCAGTCGCAGTCGCAGTCGCAGTCGCAGTCGCAGTCGCAGTCGCAGTCGCAGTCGCAGTCGCAGTCGCAGTCGCAGCAGCAGCCGCAGCCGCAGCCGCAGCCGCAGCCGCAGTCGCAGTCGCAGTTGCAGTCGCAGTCACAGTCACAATCACAATCACAATAACAATGCTAATAATAAAAAATCCCTAAAATGTAACCACACGTCCTGTCCGATCGACCACCTGATCACGATGAATAAATTACTGGCGTGGTCAACTTGGCAATGGTAGCCCATTAAATATGGAGACTAGATTAATCTGGAAAGAAACTGAGGGGGCCGCTTCCCGAGGGCAATAGTTGGGGCGCACCTGGAGCTAACGCTAACCGCTGGGTGTTTCAGCATAGGGACCGTCAGTGGTAAGGAGTTGAGCAGGTAGGCTCCCACCGGGAATTTACAACCTGAAAAATCGACAGCCGAACTTTTACACACATACACCAGTAGAGTCATTAGCCCAAGTGAATCATACAGTTCGAGTACCGAATCGTACAACCGAACAAAGTTGGTACATTTATCACCATAATCTTCGATCTGTACTAGAGGGAACATCGATTTTGGATGTTACGCGGGAGGCAAATGTCGTTTTGCCGTCGTTCACCCAAGCTGGTAAACCTAGAGTGCGTATGCAATGGAGCAACGATGTAAACCTATTTATCATGCGCATTTACAACTACATCACCAAATAAGAGACAGACATGACTATATACAGAAAAAAATACACGAACAATTTTTACTAAATTACCCACAAATTAAAGTATCAGAGCAAAGAATTTCAGACCAAATAAGAACAATAGAAAGAAATAAATTACTATTTCAAGAAATACTCAATCGACTTAAAGAAGAAGTAAAATACAATTAGAGGAAGAAAACACAAATATTTTATACGTAACAAAAATATCAAATTACAAACACAAACAAGAACTTCTTCACCAACATCTACATTTTCCCAGGCTTTTTCAAAGCTTATCTACAAAAAAAATATACATTACGCAAATACGGCTATTTTATAACTTCTCATATTTTTACACAAACAGAAACTATAACACTACTGTTAGAGAACGACATTGAAGGCTTTGTAAAATGAGCAACCACCTAACGAAGAATATACACGTGTTGTAATTTGTATCCAAAGATGAAGCCAAAATTACCAAAACTCACATATTGCCACAAACTTTACCAACTTTCTAATTCATTTAATGAAAAGACTGCACTGCATTTACTATAACAGAAGAATTAAATTACAAAATTACTGAAAATTCAATAATTACAAGTAAAAGAAACAAAAATAAACCAGCTTGACAACATAGATTAGAAAAGGATATAAAAAATTGAGGGCAGACATACAAAACTCACACAATACATTAATAATAATAGACCTAAAAAAATTATAAAAGAATAAGAACAACATTGGTCAGGCATTTGGAAAGAGCAAACTCATCATAACAATCAAGTAGATTAGATAGCAAAAGAAGGACAAACATGGCATGACCTTGAAATCATGAAATACAATGAAATAATAGAAGAAGATATTAAAGAAATTACAGATAAGTTACATAATTGGATATAACCAGGTATAGACAAAATTCATAACTTTTGGTTTAAGCAGCTTACTTTCACAGTTACACAGTACAGTTTACAGACAGACTACACTTACCGACATAAATAACTAGTAAATATGTTTTTTTTTCAGCTTCACTCTTACTCAGCTTTATTCCGCACACAGCAGGGAACCTAGTGTTAAGACTCTCCGTTCCCCACTTTCCGTCAATTTCTGGAGGCATTGCGTGTTGAGTGGCGGAACTCAACGTCGAAACATACCTCAAACAGTTCTAGAGAATACCTTACATAAAATATATTATGATCGCGTTATACCCACTAATAAAACCATACCATACAATAAACCAGATATAACACTACAAGATAAAATTCCCTAACACTCATAGCATACAAAAAAACAATAGTTGAAAAAATAAATAAATATGCAGATCTTTAAGAGGAAGTCACCCGTATCTGGAAATAGGATAAAGTCTACGTCGTCCCAATAGTTATATCCACCACCGGCTTCATACCAAAAACCATTCATCACTATTTATAAATAATAAACTTACAAGATAATATAATGCACTCTATAGAAAACTACCATTTAAAATACATGTAGGACAGTGAAGAAGTTCTTGCAGATAGAAGAAATTGACATAAACTCACAAAACTAAACACACTACACTCTGTAATTACTTGGCGCATGCCCGTAGTTATAGTAAATCACCGGTTTTACCAGCTTAAAGCTGAGAAATTAAAATACAAAATAATAATATTAATATACTTTATTGTACACCACAAGAAAATACAGTGAGATAAAAGAAATACACAGATACAAAAGGAATTGTGTTGCGAATGTGAACTACGAAACCACTTAAGCTAAAAAATATGCAACCTGTTTGGTCCAGGCAAACTGGTCATTATTATAATCTATAGAATCACACGAAGTAGTTGCTCAGGATCTTTACAAGATTAGATATATATACAGTACTTTTTTAGACAATAATATTTCGTTTTTAATTTTTTTGCATTCTGAAAAATCTGTTTTGATGCAATTTAAGTTAACTCTATTATAAAG
This sequence comes from Heliconius himera, assembly GCA_021202915.1. NCBI lineage: Eukaryota > Metazoa > Arthropoda > Insecta > Lepidoptera > Nymphalidae > Heliconius > Heliconius himera. The sequence goes on from JAJHJA010000199.1 coordinate 122,674, forward strand.
CTGTTGTAAGTTTTCAACAAATTCTAAGCATAGCATTCTAGTAAAGTGCTTTTGCCAAATGTCGAAATGAAATCTCTTCAAACTTTATAAATACGGTGATTTAAAATAGTAACACCAGTATAGTAGTGACACCTCCAATAATCTGTAATAAAGGGAAAATGAGATCAGCTAATCTACAAGTTCTAGTTTATTTCCACTAACCATTAACCTGTATTTGTCTTATATAAAATACAATAGACAAAAACAATAAAATTTGTCAATCTTATTTTACTAATATTATGAATCTGAAAATTTGTGAGGATAGATGTTCGCTTTACTTTCACATAAAATCTACTCCTATTTACAGTAATAGACTTTACAGTTATAAAAGCTTATACATTAGAACATTGGTTCCCAACCAGTGGTCCGTGGACGAGTAGTGGTCAGCAGCAGCTAAAATATGGTCCGTGAATAATTTAAAATTTTGGTAAAACATATAATATTTTAAAATTTAAATGTAATATTCTTTGAAATTAATTGATTTTTAATATTTACTTTAAAAATCACACAACTTAAAACTTTTGACTTTGAAATTAAATTGTTTGTTTAATTATTAATTTATTTTATTATACCTACAAAGCGGTCTTTGCTAATGAGAATTCTATAAAAGTCGTCCCTGATCAAGAAAAGATTGGGAACCCCTGCATTAGAATAGCATAAAGGCTACATACAACCTATGTAAAGATTTTGTATAATTTGGGTATCACAATAACTTTAGGCGGGTCAAATGCGCCCGCTTTTTTGCATTATTGCAGAAAATCCATACAAAATTACTATATATTTCCAAAAATTAAGCTCTTCTTATTCATGCTTTGCTATTACAGAAATAAAATATTCCGTAGACCTTGGATATTAGCGGCCTTCCCAATGAAAAAATTCCAAAAATTGTATATGAGACGTCGTTTAACAAGATATGATTGTAGAAAGCTTCTGTTTCATCCCGTAAAGGGTCGGCTTCACTCGTGATGTGACACATCAATTTTCCAACTAGTATACGAGTGTTGGCTACCTAGAATAATATTAAACGAAACAACGTACATAAAAAAGTGTGGCGTACACATTAATATATTGGTTATAACACCAGACATTTGCATTGAGTCGTATCCTAACTTTATTATCTTTAATAATAATAAAATCAAGAAAATTGTGGATATCCTCCTTTCTTAAAATTATGACTCTAGTGACTCTAAAGAGTAACTCTAATTTAATTATTAGTGTTATTATTTTATTATAACATACCTCTTCTTCAGTACGAGAACAAGGCTCTACTAATAATATCATTCTTGAAACATGATATACGAACCAAACACATTGTATTGCTAGTAAATTTGGTTTTGAAATATCTAGAAAAAAAATTAAATCTTATAATCTATCAATTAAAATCCTTTTTTTAGTTTTACGCTGTAACTCACAGAGGCATCCGTGCATAGGGGACCAGGGAAGCTTGTGCTAAGACACTCCGTTCTTATTAAGACTTCCATTTCCCACATTCCGCTGAATTCTCGAGGCAACGCCGCGCTTTGTCTCGTTACCAGCGCGATAATAATATTCGTATATTTAACCCTCCAGCATATAAAATAATATGTGTTTTTCGTTACAGATATAAGTAAAGTTTAAAACTGTAGAAATATTCCCGGCTTTATGGTTTTATAATATTATGGATGTATTGTCCAAATTAAAATTCAAAGCGCATTCTAATTCAGAAGCATATGATGAAAATTAAAATTGTTTCTACTCTAACTTTTGACTGATATGAAATTTGTATAGTTAATAAAATTCAATAACACCTAATAACCTACCAGTTTCATGTGTGTGAGCTGTCTTTACCAAATAAAAAATAGTAAATATAATTTGTAAGGTCAAAATTATGAATTGAAAAAACGTAGTTGTACTTTCAGAATCATTAAAGTTCCTTAAAACGTCACTGACGTCGACATACGATTGGCTGATTTTTCTAACTTTATGGGATAATTTCAATCGCTTCGCCGCAATTACATCTGCAAAATTAATTAAACATTTTTAATAACTTAATTTTGTAGAAATTGTTTATTTGAAGTAAAATTAACATGCATAATAAAAACCTGGGTATCGTTGGTCGGTCATTCCGATTAGATCTATAGCTGCATTGATCGTCTGAACAGGTATTTTTAAAAAATCTGGCGTTAAATAATTTCTAGAATTTTCTTGTTCCAAATTTGCTATGCAAATTAATTAAAAAAATATATAATTATAAAAATGTGAACTTAATTTCTTTTTAAAGATTAAAAGCATAGTCGAGAAACTGCGTATGAGACAAAGCTATTATTTTTAATTTTAAAGATTCCATACAAAAAGGGACGTCAAAATGGGCAAGGAACGTTGTAAATGCTAAAATTGTTAAAGCACAAGCCAAGAGCAAATCGAACAATGATAACACTACAAATCAATCGACAAACAATTTCATTCTGTCAAGTGTATTGAATAACTTATAAATATATCTGAAAAAAAAATGAAAAAAGAAAATAATACAAGTATATACTAACAAATTACATTACGCAGACACTCGTTTACTGCCTGAAATCCAGACTTAATGCAGAATGCGATGACTACAAACTGCAGCTCCATTATATTTGATATAACTAACGACAGTACAATTATACATACTTGTAAATCTAAAACTAAATAAAAAAGTATAATACACATTTACTAAGTGAAGGAGATTAAAATTTAGTTTTCTGTTTTCTTACACTGGTAGTGTCCCCAGATAAGAATCCATGTACCGAATATGAACAGCGCACTCAGACTTAATATTTTCCATTTTAATATGTTATCCTGATAGTAGCCAAGGATGTTATTTTTTATCTAAAAATGGAAATAAATATATTATATCATATTATCCAACACACTAGCAAGAACAAAGGAGAACATGATCAAAATGCTTAAGCACGTCAACAAAATAGAAGTTATGAAAGAATGGTAAAAAAACAAATTGATGAAGAAAGAGTGAGTGGCAAAAAAATTTGAGAAACACAACATTTATGATATTACAATCTAAAACAAAGGTCACCCACGTTGTAGTACGAATAATTTGTACAGACCTTTCTCACTGATTCAAAACAAGTCATTAAAGTTTTTGTTTTTCTTGTTGCATTAATAACACCAACGCTAACTAAGAAAATGGACACCAAAGTACTACATAATCTTATAACAAAATTTGTTTGTTCTGTATCATTTATTTTATTTTGATCTATAATAGTTGACTTTATATCCATGTACATTGAAAATAACATCAAAAGATCTGTTGATAAGAAATATTTTTTTAAACTTTTGTCTAGTGTTAGCAAACTCGTGTAATAGAGGGTAGATATAGGTAAAAAAAACTATAAAAACAATGGAATTGCGTCAATCGGGGACCCTCCCGTTTTCCCACGGAAAGATGTACTCCGGAAGTACTAGATTTAGTGATTGTAAAGAACGTCTCTCTCTGGCTGCGGTCTATAAAATCACTATCAGAACTAGACTCAGACCAGTAGTTTTCAAACTAGGTATAGACTCCTTTCACGGCCACCCACAAAATCTTTCAAAAATTAGAAATAGTTCGCTAAACTCATCAAAGCGAACTACTCTCCACTCACACGTCCTTCAAAAATTATAGACTCAGTAGATGTTGCTAAGGAAACGCTATTCACAGCTGCTCGGTTGTGGGTTCGATCCCCACTCGAGGAGATGAAATATTTAATTAAATTTATCTTTCCATTTCTTCGCACTGGTGTCGAGGCAAAGAGCGGCGTTGAGTCCTGCCACTCAACACGCAATGCTTCCAGAATTCGGCAGAAAGCGGGAAACAGTATCTTAACGCTAGGTTCCCTCTGCCTACCCTGCCATGTGCAGGATACAACGTGAAGCTGATAAATAAATAAAAAAAAATTATACTGACCAAAGACGATAAGGAAAATCAGTCCGTAGATGACGAAAGTGCGTGAGATGTACATGACTTTTTTGTCACGAGATTTCGTAAAACCCACTGGAGCAAGTCCAAGCCATCGAGATATACTCATTACTAAAATAATTCTATCATCCACAACACACCTTCTTACTTGTAATGTCATCTTTTACACAATAATAATGGCTTTTAGCTTGATCTGGACTAATTAAGACAATTAAAAGTCGATATAACTGAAAACTAAAAAATTAAATTATTTGCATAAATAGAGATTTTATTTTAATAAAACAACCCTATGTTGTCATACCGTTGGGTGGCTACACAAAAATGACGTTCAATATTGCTTTAATTAAACTTGATGTTCGTTCATAGTGCTGATTAAAGAGTATAATTATTATGTTTTCAGAGTGCATATAATGTAAGTCGGGCTACTCTAATCTATACTTATAATAAAATTGTAACGGATCTATGTCTGTACATGGAAGACATATAAGAAAAAAATATATATCAATTTAAAATACTTAGTTCGACAAAATTGCTATAACGGTTATTGTATACAATTGTTTTACTCAACTGAATCTTTAGCTTTTAATTTGCATGATCGGAAAAAACACCATGATTTCAAAATTTAAAAAAAAATCGGAGTTTACGCTAGAAAAAATGCACTTACCGTCTATCTAAATACAGTATAGCTATTTTTTTTTAAATTCAACAAATTTTGTTTTTAAATTCAACAAATATGGATTCCCAAAAGACTTAAATATTACTTAATGTGGCACAAGCGTGTGACTTTAAACATGACAGTTATGGGTTTAATTTTTACTCGGGGAAATGAATTATATCTATACTTATCTATATCTATAATAATCTATATCTATACTAATCTATACTTCTATACTAATATTATAAAAAAGAAAGATTTGTATTTTCGTATGTATGTTTGTATTGTTGTCACACAAAAACTACCGGACCGATTTCAAAAATTCTTTCACTATTAAAAAGCTGCATCTTCACTGACCAACATAGGCTATAGTTGATGAAAGTGCCGACAATAATCAAACTATATTATTGATACCTCTGCATTAATCCTTATCTTATTAAATGATATTTTATTAAAGATAATTTTAATACGTATAATTTTAAGCTCGATGCGCCTCTGGTCAGAGAGGTGTACCGATAGCCTATGTCATTATAAAAAAAATTTTACCTTTTATTGGTGTTCGCGTGTCTTTGAGATTGCAATGGATACCGGCACACATAGGACTTAGTGGTAACGAGGAAGTTGACAGTTTAGCTAAAGAAGTAATTTCAACTGGTGCTGAGACTTATATTGTTCCAGATTTTACAGAAATTTTAAATGTATCTAAACTAGAAATACTTGATAATTGGTCCAAGCACTTTAGTGAGGTTTCAAAAGTAGAAGGCATTTGGTATAGCACAATACAGTAAGAACCTCCTCGTGTACCCTGATTTAATAATTGTAAAATGCGTAGAGAAGTTATTGTAATCGTACTTAGACTTCGATCCGGACACATTCCACTTAACAAGTTTAAATATTTAATGAAAAAATCACTTACACCTAATTGTAGTATTTGTGGTACAGTAGAAGATGTACATCATATTTTAGTGGAATGTGCAAGAAGTGAAGTGAATCCTGCAGCAATAGACGCTATGTTTCTTTTTAATGAAATGATTAAGTTGTGTAGATAGTATTTAATTTTTTTTTGTGATACGATGGGTCTGGCATAATCTTCAGAGATTGAGATTCTAGAATATATATATATATATATATATATTATATAAAATTTAACCTTTGGCTTTTTTTCAACTTCAACATATAATATAGGAATCGGCCGTTTGTTATGATTTCGGTTGAACGTTCTGTTTAGTCGGACACTCATATAAATTATAAATTGTATCGTTTTCTATTAAATCACGTTATTAAGGTAATTTTCTATCAGATTATGTTAATGTTTCAAAAATATGACTTAAATACAAGGAGGCTAATATTTGTGCAACTTATCATCAGACAAAATGCCTTCAGTTGTGTTTATTCTTTACATGATTGATGTACCTTTATGAATATTATTTGTTATAACATACTTTTTCCCTTATTTATTTATATTACTAGCGACCAGCTCGCGGCTTCGCCCGTTTAAATTTGTGAATTATTTGTTTGTTATATCTTAATGACATGTTATATCTTAATTATTTTATAACAACATAATATATTTATATAAATGAGAATGTATTTTTTTGTTTAAGAGCTCCCAATCTATACTAATATAAAGCGGAAATTTCGTTTCTTTGTTTGTTTAAACGCTAAGATAATCCATACCTATATTATTCGAAAGTAACTCTGTCTGTCTGTCTGTCTTTTACGCAATCAGGGCCAAACCGCTAATTCAATTATGATAAAATACTCATATAGAGATACTTGAGGGTCTTCGGATGAACATAGGTTACTTTTTTTTCTCATATTTGTAATATTTTCGATATATACTAATATATTAAAATACTTTTTAGTTTGACAGGCAATTTATTCTGCCATGTTAATAACAACCGACCGTTGCTAAGCAACGGTTTGCAAAGTTTGTTTTGTTATTATAAGAAAACGTCACCCAAAATGAGCTTCATTAACGCATACATGGCGTGCGCTGACTCCGCTTATGAGATACATAAAAAAAAATTTGCAAAAATATTGTTTTTAATGTTTAAAAAAGTCCGCGATACATATACCATGTTTATCTCTGAAGGTTGAGCAAAAGTAACCATTTTAATTAATTTACTTTATATTTATCGGGTTTTTGTTGTATGTATTTTCTATAATTTAATATTGATCCTTATGAAAATGAATATAATAGTCACTTTTAGCATTTCATCAGCTTTAAAGGAAAACTTAGAAAAAGGTTTGCTCTGGCTGGCTTACCGGCACCACTTATAAAGTTAATGCCTCAGACCTGAGAAGAGCCTGCGCAAGAAACTCAGCGGAACTTTTTTTTTAAATCAATATCAATACAAAGACACAGCGGGGATCGAACCCACAACCAGTCGGTCTTACAGTCACACCTCATTAACCACGACCAGTCACCACTAATTATTAATATCAATATTCTAATATCAAAACAAAGTAGAGTTTACAATGTGTGTACATTGTAGTATTACGATTCTAAATGTTTTTAAACATACAGTAGAACGTTCAGCATAATTGTAGATAGATTTCAACATTTTGATTTTAAGATAAAACTTTTTGTATATATTAGTGTCATTTGATATAATATTCTATCGTAATTTCCGCTAGCCTTGTCTATAATCTACGGGATTATACCTTATGGTTTTGATAAACTTTTATATTAAAAATCCATGTTATTTTTTGTCATTTAATAAATTTACATAGAATTAATAGAGGCTCGAAATTAGCCATTTTATTGTTTGTTACAATTAAAAGAGTATAAAATATATATATTTTGTAGGCCAGGATTGACGAAGTAACAATATTAAGAACAAAATCTATGGATTTAAGAAAGTAATACGCTGATTGATAGCACTATAAATAATATTATTGAACGATATCTATACACCTTATTAATTAATATAATTAAGATTAGACTTTATGGATATCGATGAAATGATTTCATAATTATAATTTAAAATTAAAAACAAATAAAGGTAATTGGTCAAAAGATATATTATTAATTCGTATATTAATAATAGTGGTAATAAAATTAATTGCTTCTAAAATTGAAGAAATTCCAGCTAAATGAAGGGAAAAAATAGCTAAGTCTACAGATGAGCCTCCATGAACAATGTTTGATTAAAGGGGGCGAGGGGGGGGGGGGGAAGGGGTTAAACAGTTTATCCTGTTCCTGCTCCATTCTATTATAATTTATAAAATAGCACATGTACAATGTGCAAGATTATAAAATTTGAAGTGAAACGAAACGAATATAATTTTCATATTTAAAAATGTTTCTATTCACCCCATTTAACGGAATCATAAATATCATTATTAATTTCAATAATAATAATAATAATAATATATACTAACTACTACGTTAAGGTGTAGGAGTAGTTAAATCGGTAGGGGTGTACTTGCTTTAAATAAATCTAAACTTACATAGCACATGTCTTTATTACTCTTTTATTTTTATAGGTATATATATATATATATATATATATATATATATATATATATATATATATATATATATATATATACCTATAAAAATAAAAGAGTAATAAAGACAAGAAAAAGAAGGACACACGCATAACGCTAGTATAAGAGGAAAGTTATTTCAAAGTGCTAAGTAGTGCTTCTTAAGGAGTGACTTAAAGCAATTGAGACTCTTAGCACATCTTACTTCAAGGGGAAGGGAATTCCATAAGCGAGCAGCCTTAACTGTAAAGGAGTTAGTGAAGAAGGTAGTGGAGTAAGAAGGAATTTTTAGGGAAAGATTTTCTTGGGATCGGAGGGAACGAATGTGTGTGTTGCTTAAAAGTTGAAACTGTTCTTTTAGGTAAGGAGGGGTAAAGGGATTAAATAGCAAGCAGTACAGAAGATGTAATATATGAGTATTCCTGCGAAGCCTTATAGGAAGCCACTTGAGCTTTTTGCGAAAGTCGGAGACACGGTGATATTTGCGAAGACCAAATATAAACCTTATACAAAGATTTTGAAGCCGCTCAAGCCTGTTAAGATGCTCATCACTAACATCGAGATAACAAGCATCAGCATAATCAAGAATTGGTAGTAATAGAGAATTTGCTAGCACAATTTTAGTAGGTATAGGAAGAAAATTTCGCTGTCTTCGGAGAGAAGCGACTGCTCCAAAAACCTTTCGACTAAGTTCATTAACTTGCGGCTCCCATGACAAATGTCGATCCAATGTAATTTTTTTACTTTTTCTAAATAAAGAATTGGCGTGTCATTAAATATTAAATAAGGCAAATTGGACATATTTAATTTGGATAGTAATCTACGGCTATCTATAATAATAGATTGACTTTTAGCTGGGTTAATTATAAGACCGTAAGATTTGCACCATGCAGATATACGAGCAAGGTCTGCACTTATACGGTCAATTGCAGAAGATAAATTTAATAAAGATGTAGTAACATAAATTTGCAGATCATCGGCATATAGATTGTACAGAGAAAAATATGAGGACAAATTGTATTAATGAAAATTGAAAACAGAAATGGAGACAACACGCCACCTTGTGGAACACCAGCATTTACAGTAGACCAATCAGAAGATGACTCTTCGACACGAATACGTTGCCGGCGGTCGCACAAGTAACTGCGAAACCAGTCAACTACCTCAGGAGATACATTAAGAGAAATAAGAATGGCTAGCAGGATATCGTAGTCCACTGTATTGAAAGCGTTGCCAACAACACCATTACAGTGACCATCCGATCATCCATACTTTTTCTAATATCATCTGTTATTTTGACCAGGGCAGTTGTCGTACTGTGACCGAGACGGAAATAAGATTGGAATTGAGTCAGCAAATTTTGCTTGGCCAGAAATACGCTTAATTGCTGATGGATAAGGCGTTCTAACACTTTAGATAAGAAAGGAAGTATTGCTATTGGACGATATTCAGAGAAGGAAGAGGGATTGAGTTTTTTTGGTATGGGAACTATGTGAGCATCTTTCCAGGAAGAAGGGAACTTAAAGGAATTAATAGAGGTATTTAAAATGAACGTTATAACAGGAGCTAGTGTCTCAATAATAGGAACAATCATTTTACGACAAATGCGACTGCATTTGTCGTAAAATGAGGATCCAACAGAACTAGATTTTATAGCCATAATATTTCTCTTAACGTCACTTATAGAAAATTGACTAAATTTTACACTGGAAAAATCAGGGGCAGGGGAAGATAGAAGGTGATTCAATGTATTTACTTTGTTTGTACTATTTATAGTAGCCGAAACGGAGAAGTGCTTGTTGAGCAGATTTAAATCAATATTATGAGGGATAATATTTTGTTTAGTCTTCCCCACTCCAAGAGATTTAAGAAAATTCCATACTTTTTCAGAGTCTTCCTCTTCAATAACTGACTTATGGATATGGCGTCGTTGACTACATCTACACACTCTATTGCAATAATTACGCGCTTTTATATACTTATCTTTATTTGTGTCATTCGGGTTAGCTACAAATTTAGATTTACGTAAATGTTTTTTAGTCTGTAGTTTCTTTATATCTGCCGTAAGCCACGGAGCTGGGAGATGCTTCATACGGACGGGTCGAACTGGTGCGTGAGTATCATATAATTGTATTAGCAATGTCTTCTTTCAAAAGCTCAAAATCTGTACCACTAATATTGCTCCGCAGAAGGATTCTTGATTTAGTTTTAGGTGGCTTTCATTTATACGAAATATATAACAGATCGTGATAAGAAAACTCAGGAGCAAAACACTGACCATGTTTTGCAACAAGGTCGGTAGAAGATAAGGTCAAGAAGCGAGGGACTACAGTTAGGAAATTTATGAGTTGGAGCAAGAGGGAGAATATTTAAATTCGCTCCAGTTACTACAGATTGCAAACGTTGAGCACGGTAGTCATTCTGAATAAGGCAAGTGTTAAAGTCACCCATCAGTAACGTGTGACCATAAAGAGGCTTGTACGTGTCCATCAGGGTCTCAAATGATGAAAAATAATCAATTGTAAGGCTTGGATTGTAGTATACTACTATGTATTTTCTCAATTTTTAAATACTTGACATTTTACAAAAGCAACACACGGACGCATTTTAATATTATAAAAAAACTACGCCATTTTTACTATCGGCCAACCTGTTACAAAGACTTGTGATTCCGTTGTTACTTTTGTTGTTTATATAAAGTTATTGTTTTGTTAAGTGTGAAGTGGTTTTCTGATTATTTTGTTTTTGTTGTATTGAATTTTTCATACTTTAAAATATGAGTAAACTTGGACCAAACGAAATAGAAATTAAAAAGCAACATAAAACTTTTAGAAACAGTAATAATAATAATAATAGACCCGCAGGGCAGCTTGTGGCGAGCTGTTGGGGAGTGGCGACCCCACGGACCTGAGTCCTCCGGCGGGGAATTGTAATCTATCCCCCGCCTCTGGCTTGCCTTTATTGGCCGGCAGAGTGGAGCGCAAGAGCTATATGCTCGAAAGGGTGGAAGTACTCAATCTGCGTAATAGCGGGGAAACCCGCTCACGAGCTCCTCGTGATGGTGAAACCGGTGCACACCTCTCTACACCCTTAGCCGACCACGCCGATGTTGCGCCCAAGGCACTACGCCGCTTTGTGGGGGCCCATCTAGTGGGAGGCGAGTCACCGTCCGCCAACCATTCAATTTGAGACTATTGCAAAGGCGGACGTCCGTTAGTCTCACTCAATAGCCCAGTAGCCAGTCCATCCAAATTCCATTCCATAGTCCTAGTTTAGATTTCCACATTTTCCATAGTTCCTACGCATTAACCGGCGACCATCTCTGGGCAATTACCTATGGTTACCCAGAGATGGATCCCGGCTATTGCGTCACAGTAAAACATTTTTATATTCTCTAAGGGGTCTCTACGTGTTGGACCTGTGTCCCCACGCAAGCCTTGCAAAGGACCGGGTTCTTTTGAACCCGTGAATTATAAAAAAAAAGAGAAACATGGTAATAATAAGAATAGTTTATTAAGCAAGATTCTTACAAAATCCACTCGTGATTGGAACCTCCTTTTAAGCATGTTATTGCCTGTACCAGGAGACTCCGCTCTTCCATTAGCATTAAAAAATCATAACAATGATAAAAACCTTAAGTTAAAGTATATTATTAAACTATATATATTTCCTTATTATATTGTTTTGTAGTTATTATTTTATTTATCTATTCCAAATTATGTTACTCATGTGTATTTGTGTCTATTAAATGTTTTATGATTATAGTTGTATGTAGGTATGTATATAAATGTATTTAGTATATTGCTATTTAGCATGCTCGATAAGAGCTCCAGTTTCCTCATATGTAAGTAGTGTCAGCCATCCTTTAAGTTTCTTTTTACACTCATAATATCGCAAGTGGTATACATTTATTATTTTATTCACTTTATTATATAAAAAGCATGAACGTGACTCATATTGGATGCTAGCAAAGAAAGTTTTAGTTACGGGGGTACGTGCTATTATGTCTTTCCTTCTTTTATTATTTGATTGTGGGTCATAAGGTAGTGATTTGTGTTTTTTTAAAATGATTTGCAATAAGTACAGTTTCCTAACAGTCAGTAAGCAACTTTCTTGATACAATTGGTCCGTAGGAAACCTTGCATTTTTAAAAAACATAACTTTAATAAGAGCTCTTTGTGCATGTTCTAGAGTTAAGAACCTTGTTTTTAGAGCACCTCCCCAACCGGGATACAATAAATCAGTACTGATTGGGCTAGAGCTATATATATTTCCGATAGAATATTTCTTGTGGTTATTGTACCTCTTGTATCGGGTCTTGGCTACATGTCGTAGGGTACGAAATAAGAAAATTAATTTTCTAATTCTATTCGGGACTTCCTCTAGATGGGGGTACCATGATAGCCTTTGGTCCACTAATACACCCAAGTATTTTATGCATGTGACTTTTTCTATAGTAGGACAGTTACATCCATTGTTGTGCACGTCTCCGCATGTGTGTATTTTTATATAAAAATCATTATCAGGCTGTGTTTGATTATTTATTGTGTACGAGATATATTTGGTTTTATCGATGTTATTGTTTACATTTTACCTCATGCGAAAATGAATGGATGACAAATATTCTTATCAGATATTTGAAAATAACAAACAAAATTTAATAATGATTCATCATTCATCATTATTATTTCATATCTACAAAGATGCATAATGGCACAATACGCGATAAACTAATAAGTAAGGATGTAATAAGGTCTATCAATCTGCGTCCAATGAAATTAATCCTTATTTTATCACTCGTATTTACGTAAAAAAATCATGAAATACAAAAATCTTTTATCATACGGACACGGATTATAGATATACAGGGTGAAAGTGTAAGCGCCACTTTAAAAGAAATCACAGTTTTTACTACTCTATAAAAGTCTAATATATATATATATTTTCACATCAATGAAAGTGTTTTTTTTTAAACAAAATAAACAATAAAATTATTGTTGTAATATAAAACGCAATTTGTCAAGAACGACGCATTAACATACACCTAACCGCCGCACACGCCTCATTGTTCACACCTCGTTGATTAACCTTTAGTAGTATTTTTGTAGTAGTATGTGTATTTACGTTATTGGTATCTATGCGTAGCTGCGTCACACGTAATACAGGTATGGATAAACATCATGAAATTTTAAAAAATCCTACATCTAAACTGTTGAGTTATCTTAATTAATTTCTTTAATTATGGGTTTAAAATATTTTACCCTATACGCTGTTCCCGTAAAAGGAGCGCTGACACTTCCAATCTGTATATAATATTTACCAGAATATTCCGTACAATACTTTGTACCATGGCTCTGGTTGTGGCTTACGATATTCAGAATTTGATATAAGATTAGTATTATCAACAGGGTCTTCCTTGAACAAGTTGACAAACGCGTTTTTTATACCATACTTCCACATCGCTATATAGGGGAAATAACTACCCATAATATTAAGGTATTTGAAATATAGATTTAGGAACGTTCTCCCAAAATATGTGAGATATACGCATGTGATAAAGGTACTAAAAGCTAATTTGTATTTCGCTACTAATGATAAATTTTTGTATGCTGGTGAAGTATCTACGGAGTCGAAGTCACGAAGATAAAATATATTAGATTCTTCTGTTCTCGTTACATTTATTGGACATTTTTCCATTAACTCAGTTGCATATACACCTGAAAAAATAGTAACATAATTAAAAATATAATAAATAAAAACTATACTTAATATGCACAAATTTAAACAATAATTAGGTTGTATAAAAGAATATTTTAGTTACTTCAAAGTAAGAAAAAAGTTATAAAAGTTCGAATTTAAAGAGTTTGTTCATTTTTAACCAGACTTACGAAACGATATATGCAATTGTGTATAAAGTAAAATTTGTATAAGATAAACAGAGTACGGAACGAGAAGTATTGTACATTAACATACCCCTGTCTTCGGATAGTCCTTTCAATGTATCCCTAAGTTTTTTTTGAAATTCATATCTTTCGTTTTCCGTATAAACGTATCCAGGTACTCCGGCTAAATATTTTACTGAGAAAATCATTGAATGAGGCTCTATAAATGTCAGAATATTACTAAGACCCTTTATTGTTACGTGAGCAGCGTGATCGAAATATTCAGGAACATTCTCTAAGCATGGAGTGTATACTCGGTTCAGTAAGATTTGGCATACTTGACGAGTCTCTTCAAAACTGCCTCTGCAGAAATTATATCTGAAAAAACCAATGGTCTTGTGATTGAAAAAAGTATATGTGTGGTATGTTGCGTATATCTTTTTATTTTTTTTAAAAACAGACATGATATATTTTTCTGAAATAACGTTTAGAAAATAGATAATAGAAACCTGTCTTTTAACCCTATCATATGTACAATAACTCTCCAAAAGTGGTTATATGCTTCCCAGTCGTCACCCTGAAGCTGAGTTATAGAAAATTTTTCCGGTTTTAACATAGAAAATGCAATAAAACCAAATAGAGTGATAGCTACGTCCCGCTGAGACACCGGACCAGCGCCCTTTAGCTTGGCTGCCCTGCTAGCTTGTAGGTGTCGACTTCTTACAGTGTAAAGAGACTTCCAAGATCTAAAAGAAAATGTTTAGTTTCAAATAATCGTTGCATACATATCGTGCTTAGACCGTAGCATCCAAATCTTTCTCAACAACCAAATCTGTTTGCATGACCAGAAACAAATTATTATAAAAGAAAATTTGCATTTTGAAATGGTTTTATCTATCATAAATCAGTTAATTAATGCCCGAAGGTAAATAAAGTTTATTTCTCGTGTAAAAACGTTGAAGTTAGTTATACATTTAATTTGATAGGGTATGCCAATTTTGCCTAGCAAATAGGTATCGATGTGTAGAAGATATAGAGTTACCAGTAATATAGAGATATCCAATATTTTTATCTATTTATATTTTGAGGCCAGTCGTGGCGCAGTGGCACAAGGTGTGACTATAAAACCGGCTGGTTGTGGGTTAGATCCCCACTCGAGGAGATGAGATATTTACTTAAATTTATATTTCCATTTCTTCGCTCTGGTGTCGAGGTTAAGTGCGGCGTTGAGTTCTGCCACTCAACACGCAATGCCTCCAGAAATCGGCAGAAAGTGGGGAACGGAGTGTCTTAACACTAGGTTCCCTCTGCCTACCCTGCTGTGTGCGGGATACAGCGTGAAGCTGATTTAATTTAATTTGATTTTTTCAATATTTTTATCCTGTCATTCGTCAACTTTACTAAGTGATGGACGTGATTAAGCGCTAGTGTATTTAACAAATCTTCAATCGTTGTTCGAGGACTAAAATTATTAAATAAACTGCATCATTACGTGCGGTGTAAATAGAAGTAATAATTTACACATGTGTCAGTGCCATTAACTTTAAATTTTAATTTTAATTAATTTGTGTCGGTGCTTTGTAACCTAAGAACATTTACTGTTATATTCCTCGTATCGGCAAAATGAGTTCTAAAAATAATAAAGATATTGGCAATATAACTTATAGAAGTGTTAAGACATCGACATCGTCCGGGCAAAGTCCACCAACAACTTTAGATAGTGTCAATCCAGTAGTGACTAATTTGATTCGACAAGAAATTCGCGTAGCTATACGCGAGGCGATTGCAGAGGAGTTTGAATTTATGAAGAAAGAGATAACACGTTTTGAAGACTCGATGAAATCTATAAAGGAACAATTTGATGTTCTGCAGAGTGCCGTTTTCGAGTGCAAAAATGAAGCAAATAAAGTCAGCGGATCTTTAATCTCGCTGAACAGTCGTTTAAATGATATTGAAAAATTAAATAACTTTTCCTCCGACCGACTAGATGATTTTGACACACGTATGAAGTCATTCGAACTACGCTCGAAAAACAATGCAGACTACTTAGAAAAACTACCATTACTGGAGGCTAAAATAATAAGCATGGAGCAGCAAGCCAGGGAGTGTAACATTGAAATTGTGAATGTCCCTGAACGCCGTGATGAAAATTTGCTATCGATATTGAAATGCCTAGGAAATGGAATTAAACATCCCATACAGTCGTCTGAGATCGTAGCCGTCCACCGAGTACCTCATGGTGGCCAACAAGACCGAAGACCGAAGAACATAATTGTGAAATTTGCGAGTAAAATCACGCGTGACAACGTGTTGTGTGCATACCGCGCTGTCCGGACTTTGGACTCTAATAAGCTATCCATATCGGGCTCACCGACTCGCGTATACGTAAACGAGCATTTGACTTTGCACTATAAACAATTATTTCGTCAATGTCGTGATGCTGCTAAACTACGTGGATATAAATATGTGTGGGTCAAGCATGGCACCGTCCTCACGCGGAAAGCAGATACTTCGCCTGTCATTGCAATTAGGTCACCGTCAGACATTACAAAAATTAAATAACGAATTATTATTGTGCAGTATAGCGGTAATTTTTGCGTTTTTAAGATGTAGAAGATTACAATTTGAAGTTAAGTTCTATTATACTAAAAATTATCGTAAATATTTATTATATACATACTATAAAGTATTGACTAAGTATAAAATATTATTATATAATTTATTTTTAAAACCTATTCATAAAATCTGCACATGTTATATATATTATAACTCGATCGTAAGCATGTTTATTGTTTTGCATAGTTTTTATATCTATATACTTTGTAAGATATTTTCATTGCGTAATATAATAGTGTTTTTCGTTTATTCAACACTCAGAATGCCGCATTTGAAACGTAAATTAAATTATAGATCATTGTTGTATTGTTCCTTTCAGATATGGAATAAGTATAAAATAATATTACCTAATAATTTTATATTGATAATTGGAAATTACTGTTGGAAGAGTATTCATTCATTAGGCTATATAACATGTAAAAAAAGTAACTGGTATCATAATCACCTTATTCAACTTCTATACTACGAGTATGTTATACTAAAGATGGCTATGTGGTGCATACATTATGCGTTTATTATTGCATTATTGTTATGTAGGTGTGTATGTACATATGTGCATGTGTGTGTATGTGTGTATGTATATATATATATATATATATATATATATATATATATATATATATATATATGTATGTATATATGTATGTATATATGTATATATGTATATATGTATATATATGTATATATATATATATATATATATATAATAATAATATTTTAGTAACTTTTTCTTTTGTTAATAGTTCTGGAAGTACTTATAAATTCTGTACGTATCTTAACACTATTGATGTACTATATATGTATACTTATCATATAGTCATAGTCCTCTGCGATGAATAATCAGATTTCTATTTACTATCAGAATTGCCGGGGGCTCAGAACGAAGCTGCATACCTTGTATATGAATATTTTATCAAATTGTTATGATATCATAATTTTAACTGAAACTTGGCTGCATTTTGACATAGCTGATAATGAATTTATTGATACTCGTTACAAGGTTTTCCGTAAGGACCGGGACCGCAAGGGTAGTGGACGGCGGGACGGAGGAGGTGTGCTAGTCGCGGTACGGAGAGAACTCCATGTTAGTGAATTGACGGGTACTTGTGCTGGAACACTTCTGGATACCCCGCTATCCCTTTCTATTGATCTTTTAATGCTTGAACTTAGAATTGATGATACTTATTATTTTATAAGCGCAATTTATATACCTCCTGGCCAATCGTATGATACCTACTATTCGTTTTTGTGTCTTTTAGAAAATAGAATATTGAATATGAGTAATTATTATAACAATTTTTTCATTGTGGGTGATTTTAATATGCCGAATATAGAATGGACTAGGGATCCGTATCACAATTACACCCGGTCATTGACCATAGCCCATGCTTGTCATATAGTACTTTCCTTAATTTTATGTCAGCTGTTGGAGGCTTCCAGCTCAATGGTTTAAGAAACAAAAACAGCAGTATACTAGATTTTTTCATAACAAATGAAACTAATTGTAACTTACTGTCTGTAGCTACATCGTTGGTACCATGTGATGATCATCATCCGCCGTTTCAAGTTTTTATTCCTCTTACCAAGCAATTTAAGGAGTTGTTGAATAAACCTTATACAAAATTTATTTTTAAGGATGTAGACTATGCAAAAGTTAGGGAAGATATAAGAGATACCAACTGGGTAGATCTTTTTTCAAACAAGAATGTTGAGAGTGCTACTGCCATCTTTTATGAAAAACTTTATGGAATTTATAAGAAACACATACCTACTAAAGTAATCAATCTTTCTCATAATCAATATCCTGTGTGGTTTACGCTTGATATTATTCATCTTTTCAAGAAAAAAACGAAGGCGTGGATAAAAATGAAAAAATACAACAGTGATTCTAATTATAAAGCTTACTCAGTGCTGAGAAGAAAATTTAAATATAAAACGGAAAAATGTTTCAAAAATTATTTAAGTAATGTTGAGAAAAGTATCAGGCGTAACATAAAATTTTTTTGGACTTATATATCAAACAGAAAAAATGCTAACTATATACCTAGCTATATGGTGTACAAAAATGTAGCTGCCAGTGAAGCCAGTGAAATTTGTGAATTGTTTTCGAATTATTTTCAGTCTGTCTTTACACCTTCACAGGTACCTAGTAATTTTGATATAAACGATATAAGTATAGACGACCTACAAAGTCCGTATAACCTCATCTCTAACTTATTTTTTTCTAAAATCGACGTTAACAAGACTCTCTTATCTTTAGATATAACCAAAGGGCCGGGAGTTGATAACATTCATGCCTGCTTCTTGAAAGAAGTAGCAGATGTAATTGATGAACCGCTTCATTTCTTATATAATAAATGTCTATATGATGGTGAGTTTCCAAGTGTATGGAAAACTGCTAGGATTGTACCTGTTCATAAGAGAGGTCCCGAGAATAATGTTGAAAATTACAGACCTATATCAATTTTGCCAATATTGTCGAAGATCCTTGAGAGATTAGTGCATAATGCTATATATCCTTCTATCCACAATATAATTATCCCACAACAACATGGATTCATGCAGAAACGTTCTACAGTAACTAATCTTTTATCATACACAACATATTTATTTGAAGCACTTGATGCTAATAAACAAACTGATTGCATATATACTGATTTTCAGAAAGCCTTTGACAGAGTGGACCATAAGATATTGTTAGAAAAATTGGCCTTCAATGGTATCCGTGGGAATCTATGGCGTTGGTTTAAATCTTATCTTTCTGCCCGGTCCCAGAGGGTAGTGTTAAAGGGTTTTGAATCATCTTGTGTACCTGTGAGCTCTGGTGTACCACAAGGCTCAATGTTGGGTCCGTTACTTTTTTTAATATTCGTGAATGATATTGGTATCTGCTTTAAACATTGCCATTTTCTTATGTATGCTGATGACCTGAAAATATACCGAACAATTGAATGCTCGGAAGATTCAGCTAAAATCCAGGATGATTTGGATAGATTTTCAATATACTGTCGTGTTAATGGATTGAATCAGAAATCAGAATCTAAGTCTGAACAAATGTAAATCTCTGACAATTACTAAGAAGAAAAGTCCCATTGATAGTACGTATTGGCTCAGTGGTGTCTTACTCGAGAGAGTCAAACAAATTAGAGACTTAGGAATTACCTTAGATACAAAGCTTCATTTTGACATTCATGTAGAAAATATTGTAAATAAGGCGTTTAAAATGTATGGCTTCGTTCTGAGATCGTGTAATGGGTTCAAAGATTATAGAACTTATTTATACTTATATAAATCTCTTATCAGATCTCAACTAGAATATGCCGTAGCTATTTGGAATCCACTTTACTTAAAGTATATCAATGGTATTGAAATGGTACAGAAAAAGTTCTTAAAATGTATACATTATAAATGTACTCATAGTCATTTATCTTATGATTTGTTGTTAGACAAATATGATTTACTAAATTTAGCCTCTAGACGTATACAGCACTATGTTATTTTATGACATATGTCATAATAAATATGATTGTATAGATTTAATTGGGAAAATATGTTATCAAGTACCTGTTAAAGCCCATATTCGAACTACTCGTCAACATAAACTTTTTGCAACTTCCATATGTAGAACTAATGCTGGTGTTAGGGCACCAATTCGCCGCATGCTCGAATTATATAATTTTAATTTTAATAACATAGATATTTTAGGCTTGCATGCTGGTATCTTTATGAGAGCAATAATAGAGAATCTCAAACATAAAAATATTCAAATCACAGTCACTTGACTGCAGATACTTTCAAATCTGAACCCAAGGAATTAACTACCGTAGGGCGGTCAGGTGACTGGTCCTCTTATTTTCTAACTTGTCTAAGTAAAAATAATGGCTTTATGTTATATACCAACCCTTAATAGCATAAAATTTCAAATTTTATAGTTTATTTTAATTTTCTTGTATGTGTTATCTACACTGCGTTTCTGATCGTATATCGTTCATGTGATCACTGATGTTGGGTCTACAATTATTAACTTTGTAACTATACCTTAGATCTAAGACTTATTGTAAATCTGTTTTGTGATCCTTTTGATTCTAAATAAAAAAAAAAAAAAATCCTATTCTATTTGATCACTTCGTACATCTGTGTATTTCAGAAAATATGACCATGTGACGAATAAGAAATATTATTTTGGCATATCATAAAATTCTTTATATTTACTCTGATATTAAAGGGTATGTATTAAATCAGCAATCTTCACTCTGTAGCACAGTAGGGTAGGCAGAGGGAACCTAGTATTAAGACACTCCGTTCCCCACTTTCTGCCGAATTCTGGAGGCATTGAGTGGCAGAATTCAACGCCGCGCTATGTATTAACTACCTAAATATACTATTGAAATTGAAATTATAAAATAAATATTGAAGTTTCTACTACGATCTATCAGAACTAACAAAAACTGGTATTAAAACAAAATCAACTCAAATTATTTAACAGATATGCTTAAATTCTTTCCCAAAATAATAAAAAAGTAGCCTAATTTTATCACATTAAGAAATAATTAAAAATTAAATTAAATTAGCTTCACGCTATATCCTGCACACAGCAGGGTAGGCAGAGGGAACCTAGTGTTAAGACACTCCGTTCCCCACTTTCTGCCAAATTCTGTAGGCATTGCGTGTTGAGTGGCAGAACTCAACGCCGCGCTTAGCCTTGACACCAGAGCGAAGAAATGGAAATATAAATTTAAGTAAATATTTCATTTCCTCGAGTGGGGATTGAACCCTCAACCGTCGTGTTACAGTCACACCCTTGTGCCCCTGGGCCACGACGGCCTCAAATAATTAGCGAAATAAATTCTTGTTCGTCACTTCTTGGACAGTTCACAGTAAAAAAGTATTCATTACAAATTAAACGTTTTACAATTAAAAAAAAATAAAACATTCAATGTGAGCAATTCTTGGCAATAACAAAATATTAATAAATTGCACAGATACCATTACAAGTCCAGAAACATGATATTTGGCCATGAATATTTGATCATCTCTGCAGTAACTACATCTGCTTTCGCTGCTTAACCACATTTAAAATTTCATATGGCACTCTCATCTTGTTGGCATGTTAACTTCACTATCGGCTACATCAAGCTTAGTGTTTCGTCGTTACTCGAGGCAGAGTCCTTATTACCTTACATTCATACATCTCAATATAGAACGAATTATATACACGTTTTAGCTGAAGCCTATCATAGTAAAACGTATAGCAGTTCTGTTAATATTTCAACGTCTTTGGAATAAAAATGGGTGCCCTTTCATTCTACAGGTTAGCGAACAACCTCGGAAGTCACTAGCTGCTCGCCTAGTGATTCTTAAAATTAAAATACAATCACCCTTGTACTAATATTTTAAGAGGCAACTAGAGTGCGTGTGGGAGTCGCATTGCCAGAAATTGAAAAAATTATGGGCAGTTTTGTACAGATTTTGGCAACTTTCGGAATTTAAAACCAAATTTAAGTGTTGGATTTTTTTCACAATACACATTAATTAATAATTAATGTGACATATTGTGAGAAAAATCCTGTTAATGTCGGGCTCCAACGCTATTTGTTTCGGCATCTTTACTCAGTTGGTGTAATCCCAGACACGTGGAAGATCGATTTAATCCACTAATTCCCGAAGAAAGGCGATGGGTTCAATTAACTGCAGACTCAATCATATCAAGGCCTTGCTGACTGAAATTATCGGGAGCATATGTATAAATAGCCAGCTCTTGATGGTTATCTGGAGGATCTCCGATTAATAAATAAACGGTTTATAATCGAAAATTACTACGTGATAAAGGAAAGAAAACGAGTTTATTTTTATAATATCGTCACTTCCCGGAAAACTTTTTCTTTTTTAATGCCGGAGACACAGATACTTTCGTCACAGTTTTTGTCGAAACTAACTTTAAAATAATAATGGCGATATAATAATTACGATTACTATGATCAGGATTTTCCGCTACTATAGTTTTCGTAGAACAAGATTAAAATAGTCATATTACTTAAAATGATTGTAAATTTTTTCACAAAACACTTCAAAAATATATTTAAACGCTAAAACATATTCAAAGTCTAATATATTACAAGTGAGACGTATTTGAAATCGACGAGAGCACCGTGGGACAGTCGAAATCTTTACCTCGTATTTTGCTTTCTTTTAAATATAAAAATAATTATCGCCTTTTTATGGTACTTTTTAATTTATGTCAACATTGAAAAAAATACTTTAGCCTCTTCTAATATAATCTCATTTCCACATGATCCATATATTAAATTAGAAATAAAAGTGTTGAAAAGTTGTGGGACAGTATAATTTTGTTAGGGTAATTTTTTCTGAAATACACTCAATGTATACATTGTAAAAATTTCTCAGTCTGGCAAAAAGTTTTTATTTTGAGACATGAAGATAGCACCTAGAACAATGTCGCATATTTTAAAAGATAAAAGATAAGACAATTTTAATAATTGAGCAATATTTTAATAAACAAAATTACTATACCGGAGTGTTAACTTGTGAGTGTGAAAAAGGCAACAAAACATTGGCACGATTATATCAGGTTACCATTCTTTAGAAGATAGTTAAGCTCCTTAATAACACGAAGTTTAATAACCAAGAATGGCCCTTTTAGAAATACCCGGCACCGGGCCATAAAGCTCGATCCACCCAATCTTCAGTTTTATCTCTAAAACTGATCATGAATCATATTTTTTTCATTTTTAGTGAAGTATAAAAAGTAAAATTATTAGCACATTTTGCATACTAGGAGAGCTATAACGTAACTAGCACTTACACTGATCCAGGCTTTAGTTCATGTTCAAACCATGAAGTTACATGTAGATAAGTGGAATAGTATCTTTTATAAGCTGTGTATTCTGAATTAGAGCGTCGAGTACCAACTAAAATATTTAAAATCGATGGTATTGCAAATACTCCCACCAATCCCGTTACCATCGATGCTGTGAACATGAAACAGAAATCCCAGTAGAAACGTCTTGCCCTGAAAAAAAATATAAAAAATAAATTAAAACATTCATGTCATTAAAATGCTTTCTCTTCGATAAGTACCTTCTTTTAAAATGCAAACGCTATCGTTAAGAATTTTCCGGTGTTCTTTTACTAGGAATAATTGTAATAATTATTGTAAAGTACTAACTGATTAAATTTTTTTTCATCGAACCATTCTGGTAGTTTCATTTCTAAATCCTCAACTTTCCCTTCATCACAGGGTTCTTCGTGCGCTTCTTCACTGAGCAGCGCGTCTATATATTTTTCAACTAAAACAAAAAGAAATCCAAGTAGTACTCTAAAACGTTAATAGATATTTTTATTTGTTTATATGAAAATAATTTATAATTTACAACATATCAAGTTGTAAACGTAAAAACTTATAATTTTTTTTGGTTGTATTTAAACTAGGTAGGTATAAGATAAATTTGATATAAGCAAAAGGACCATATTAGATTACATTTATTGTTTTTCAATTACAATCTGAGATAATAGATACGTGAACAGTTTGATTCAGTAACATCCCAGACTCAATATCAGACTTGGTATGATTAAACACAAGTGAGGGGACAATTTGTATAATGACCAGAAAATAAAAAAGGCTTATAATTAAATACTACTTCGCCTAAGTAGCAAGGCAAAGTAGTATTTAATATAAGCGATTATTAACATACTATTAAGTAGTATTATATTATTAAGTAGTTTATACAAGAAAAATAAAGATTACAATAGTAGCTTCAAAATCAAAACAATGAAACTCTTTTAAAAAGTGATCACAAAGTGATCCTATCAGGAGTACGTTTTTACCTTTTGAAGTACGAAACCCTAAAGACAAGGCAAACGAACGTATGGGTCACCTGCTGGTAAGTAATCATAAAAAATGAGGAGTTACAAGTGCGTTGCCGGCCTTTTTTCTGTATATTCTTTACTATTCAAATGCAAAATTGCACTAATAACGTCGATATACAGAAACTTTTTGTAATTTATAAAACAATGGTGAATAGCCACGGATTTCTTATCGGTTATTCTAAACAGAAGCTATACTTTAGCCATTTGTAAAGTGAATCTTGTTGCTTGCTCGGAAGTTATTAATAATGCGTATATTTTGCCTATTGTTAATTTTCAAAGCAACTTTTTGTGACTGGGTAAGATTTATTTAGAACATGCACAAATATAGATTTTTCTCGAATTTTAAACGTTATAATATTTGTTAATGTCAATATAAATGCACCGATTTCTATTAAAAATAAAAACCGGTCTAATGCTAGTCGGACTCGCATACCGAAGGCTCAAGGCTTACCAATTTAAGTATTGTAATTTGTATGCCAGCGTGAAGTTCATAAAAATTGACAAACTTAAATTTCCATTCATTTTGTATGAAATAAACTACAATTATAAGTTTGTAATTATTTCTTTTTTATAAAATATCTACAAATTTATTTGTACTGCAAATTCTCACTTCTTGCCAAATTTCATAATTTTAGGGAAGTGCCTTTATGAGTTTTGATTACGCGCCAAATTTTATACAAAATATGATGCATAAGCGCTCGAATATTTTTTTATTGTGTTGACTTAAAATGTTTTTTTCTGTGCTCCAAGGGAGCGTGACCTAGATGGATGGATTTATCTAAAATATTTGACAATTATTTTAGATAAATCCATCCAAGCGATCTCGAGGTAAAAAGTATAATGAAAAAAAAAATCTTTTAAAATATAGAGTAGCCAATAGCGCACAGGTTGCGAATGATTTATTAGACAGTAAAAATATTTATTATCTTCTTGTCTTAGTAATTTATCATTCGGTATATCATAAATAAAATAAAGACAAAATATAAAAACGGTTAAATGGTTAAAAGAAAAAGCGAAACTTTTTCGCATTTATGTTTAGTTTTTTTTTTAAAAATACGATAATAAAGGTACTATTTGAAATTTTGGGGCACTGATAAATAAAAATAAGATGGAAATAGACGAAACTACTAATGTTTACTTTAATTTTAAGATAATTAATATCAGAATTTGATTTTTTTTATCTATCTTAGGTTTCGGAATGGTTGGCGCCCGTAGAATATCAACTGTGAGTATAAAATCGATAATAACGCTTAATTATTTAAAAAAAAAACTTCATGAATCATATTGAGGCTGTCGCGTCGTGATGCAACCTGCACCGTGCACGGACGATATAAATACGACGGTTGTTCAATTCATAGATCGACGGCCACAAGCAGAGGTTCGAGTCCCGCAGGGCACATCTTATCATACTTCATTTCCTCGAGTGGGGATCGAACCCACAACCTGCCACAAACAAAACGACACGACCGGCCTCGTAGTTATGCTTGCAAAATTTTCAGGGACAGAGTCTTCCCTACCCACACGGTGTCATTGTAAAAGCCAATAGTGCGTACAGCATTATAACAGCATTAACCTCATGTTTGACAAAAATATTGTTCAATTTCCACTCGAAAGAATGAATATTTTTTTTATTTCCTCGCTCTGGCAACGAGGCAAAGCGCGCCTTTCATTACCGCCACCCATCACCCATTGGTCTTTATTAGTAGAGGGAACACTCCGTTCTCTATTTTCCGCCGAACTCTGATAGTGAGTTTGAGCCTTAGACTACTAACGATTTAATAGGTAAAATATAATTATAAAAAAAAATATTAAAAAATGTTTATCTTTAATCTTGTTTAAATTTATTACAATGGAGATTCATATATTACAAGGTTTAATGCACCGCAATTCTCGGAGTCATGTCTCACACCGGATACAACATAACACAACGGCTAACATGTGTAAAAAGAGTTTATCATTTTAAACATTTACATATTTCAATATACAAAATTTAAACGTCATAAAATGGTAATATAAATATTAGGCCTGTCGTGGCGCAGCGGCACGAGGTGTGACTGTAAAACTGACTGGTTGTGGGTTCGATCCCCACCACGAGGAGATGAAATATTTACTTAAATTTACATTTCCATTTCTTCGCTCTGGTGTCGAGGTTAAGCGCGGCGTTGAGTTCTGCCACTCAACACGCAATGCCTCCAGAATGCGGCAGAAAAGTGGGGAACGGAGTGTCTTAACACTAGGATCCCTCTGCCTACGCTGCTGTATGCGGGATACAGCGTGAAGCTGATAAGTATTAGTTATATACGAGCATTATTTATTGAATGATACTAAACTTATAAAATATGGCCGATAGTTTAGCATAGTGGGATATTGGTTGTGGTTTTGCTCACAATTGCAGGAAATGAGAAGGCGCTCGTTTCGTTTCGTTTTTATAAAACAGAGTGCGGAATTTCGACAATAAGTGTAGCACGGAATGACTCGACACTAGCCTCTGTGCCCAGCCTGATATGCGGGAAAAGTGCTATTAAATGTGGTAAAGTTTAAAGATTTGACGCCGTTGTTGTTGCCGAATATTTTTTTTAATATTTTCATTTCCTCGCTCTGGTAACATGGCGAAGCCCGGCTTTGGGCTCGGCCACTCAACACCCAATGCCTCGAGATTTCAGCAGAGAGTAGGGAACGGAGTGTTTTAACACTTCTCCCTTCTACCTGTCTCACAAATTTCTAATCAAATGATTTATTTATCAGGTAATCTAGAGATACGAGTATATTATTGGATACGAAAACAAGACATCGATCATAAACAATAACGTAGATAAAAAAGATCAATAACATAGATAAAAAAAATTAAAAATATATTCTAATATGAAGGATTTATTCATATAAATCTTGATAAGAGTTTAATTATTTGTTTGGCTCGTATTTATATATTTTTTTTAATAACTAGTACAAGCTGTACAATTATAGTATGTATAATGTAAATAAAAAGTAGCCTACTACAATTTGTTATCAGCTTCTTTCTTTTTCCCACATATAACAGGCAGTCAGAAGGAACCTACGGTTAATAACTTAATTACCTAATTTCTGAGTTCTAAAGCGGGAAACTATAGAAAGAAATCCGTCTAAAGTCGAGTCCCTACGTACGTAATAACGTGTCTGTGTGTGACCTCTCACTGCGCCCCGATGACTACACGGTATCAATTTTTATGATAAATTAGCGGGATGACAGACGGTGCCGGGAAATGACGTGTTACAATAAATGTCGTATTTTTTATAAATATGATTATAGAATAGAATAAACTTTATTGCACACATAAAACAAATAAATATATAAAATGAACAACATTAATAAAAAAAACGTATGCAAAGGCGGCCTTATTGCTTTTAGCAATCTCTATCAGAAAACCTTTGAAACATTACGGATAAGTTGTAATGAGGAAAAGGGGGACAACGTCTCGGTGCAAATTTTCTTAATGAAATTAAATATATAATATATAATAATATAAATCAATAATATAGAATAAACTTACATAAAATATGTTTAATGTTTATATATGTTATACACGTACATACATACATATATATACATACTTAAACGTGTCTAAAAATATATACATAATATTATATTATTAATTTCCTGATTACTTCTAGTTTTGCTAGTTAACAACAGTGCAAACTGATTGCGACGCGAAAAGCATTGAGATTCGTATCCATTTACAGTTTAAAAACATCAAGGAACCCCTTAAAACACAGATTCTACATAAAATTATGTTTTTTTATACACTAATTATTCGAGTGTTTTTGTTATCACCACTTTAAATGAAACCACAGTTTTAACTACTCTATAAAAACCTAATAATATCTATTTAAACAAAAAATATTTGTAAAAACAAAAACCCCGACTGCATAAAACTAAAAAGAAAATAAACAAGCCCAATAGTTTATTAGGATTAACAGTTGGGACCTCTTTAAATTACTAAGGGTTCCTGGTAAAGATTTTATTGATTGAAGAATTACTTATAGGTCCCGACTGTTAATCCTAATAAACTATTGGGCTTGTTTATTTTCTTTTTAGTTTTATGCAGTCGGGGTTTTTGTTTTTACAAATATTTTTTTATTTTTCACTTTTTTGTTAGAATTCATTATGGTAATGATAATCATGATATATCTTTTTGAAATCGTCGTATTGAGCTTGATACCCATATTGTGATATTCGAAGCGGAAAATTTTTTTTCACTAAGTCCAATGGCGTCCCACAGCCGCCGTGACTGTTTTTTTTAACGTCACCTATCTAAGAACACTTGGGCTGCTAATATGAATCTAACGATACCTCAATTAAGTAAATCCGTATACCGGTTCTGGAGATATGAGGTAATAAAGAATATTATATACATACAAGATACGCGCGAAAAACATAACCCTCCTTAGCAGTCGGGAAAAAGAGATTTTTCCAAAAGCGAAAAAGTGATATTTTCAAACAAAATAATTAATAAAATTATCGTTTTAAAATAAAACACCCTTGTCAAGAATGACGCATACAAACCTATCAAAGCGACTCGAAATTGAGTTTTACTTAGCTTGGCCTGTTTGTTTGGGTCAAATTTAGTAATTGGAATTTTACCCCCTTCCTGACACCTGATCTATCTGATATTTGGTACCCACTCTTAATATTGATGACAATACAATAAAAAAAAATTATGCCCGTAAATCCAAAATGACCGCCGATACAAAATGGCGGATTACATATTACTTCACAACAACCTCTTTATGGTTGAGGCCAGTCGTGGCGCAGCGGCACGAGGTGTGACTGCAAAACCGACTGGTTGTGGGTTCGATCCCCACTCTAGGAGATGAAATATTTACTTAAATTTATATTTCCATTTCTTCGCTCTGGTGTCGAGGTTGAGCGCGGCGTTGAGTTCTGCCACTCAACACGCAATGCCTCCAGATTCGGCAGAAAGTGGGGAACGGAGTGTCTTAACACTAGGTTCCCTCTGCCTACCCTGCTGTGTGCCGGATACAGCGTGAAGCTGAACCTCTTTATGGGTATCAAATGAAAGGGTTTTATTGGTAGAATAGAGCTCACTATAAAAAAATAAAATTCAAGATGGCCGCCGCGACAAAAAGGCGGATTACATATTTTACACAACTACCTCAATATATGTGTCTAATGAAAGGGTTTGATTAGTAGAAAAGAGCTCATTCTGAAAAAAAATAAATAAAAAATATTTTTATGTTAAACGGTAAAAAAATATTTTAAAGTTAAACGATTTTATTATTTGTCTGATCAATACTCCAGATTGATGAGATCTGGTAGCTAGGACTTACCGAATTATTTTTTAGCTTTTAGTACATTACTTACATTATTTTTATTGTAATAAAACCGTTTAACATAAAAAAAAAAATATTAAAATTTTTTTGAGAATGAAAAGCGGCAGTCGGCTACGTTTAGTTAGTATATTTGTACCTGCTGCTCCAGTAAAAGGAGCGCAAACGCTTCCATCCTGTATACTTATATAAAATATTATAAATATTTATTCATATTCAGCAGGGATTTTATGCCGCAAAATTTAAGCGATGCACAAGATTTTAAAAACACTGGTGGACTAGAAATGGCAGAAGAAAGCGTGTATGTACCATTCCAGAGTACCCTAGTAGAAGCAATCTCACCAACAATCACGTCGACCTCTATGATATTGAAACTAAAGGATATACTTGAAAATGCCAAAATATTAACAAACACGTTAAAGAGTTACATATCTAATATAGAAAATCAGGAAAGGAAGTTAAAAGAAGCTATAGCTAGTGGCAGGTAATATTTTTTCCTATTATTTAGGCATCCGTATGAAACTCTTAATAATGAGACACCCTTAATAAGTAGATATCTGTTTTTTTGATCATCTGTTTCTGTTTGATTCTCTCAAATGTAAAATATATTTATGTAGTTATAGTTTTGTTTATACTTAACGTGTATTGAGTTGAGCGAAGCGTAGTTCTTACTGGTCAAAAGTGTTTCGTTGTCATAGATTGTTAAATCTACAGCTCTGAAATTTTGCAGGAACATTTTGCAGGACAACACAGTGGTTCCAGCGAAGTAGTTTAGTGATAATTGTAATTGTAGATTTTGAGGAAATGGTCAAAATGTGTTCCATAGAGTTAAGCTGTGGAACGTTTATATATGTCAGTTTCAAAGGGTCATTTTATTTTAAGTACCTCTTAGTTTCTTTTAATTACGTTGCGCAATATAGCTTCAGTCATCTCCATTCGCCGTGCACTGCATGTGGTGGATCCTAGTACTCATAGTTTATTTTGAAGATAAGTTAAAGATAAGTCTATGAGTTGTCTTGGTCTTCAAAATTTGAATTGACGGCCCTTGGAAACCACCAAAGCTCTCTGACCACTATGCCATCCGATAACTCAAGAGAACGTATGGCTTAGTGGTCAGAGCGTGCTACGTTCAAATTCTTCAGATTTCTTTACAACTCTTCAAAGTGTCTGGTAAGTAATTATAGAAAAACAAAAATATCATGTACATAAAAACATATTTTAGCTATAAAATCGGATGCGGCTGGTATAGACGACGTAAATCGTAGCAATGGTAACTTTACCTCTTAAAGTTATTTCCTTTCCTAGTGTGTAGCGAATAGCCCACATTTTTTTATACTAAAGTAGAAAGATCCAAAATTTTGTTCACATTACCGTCCTATTTCAATACTTCCATTCCGGTCAAAGGTATTATTACACAACAGCTGAATCAATATCTTTTGAACAACCATATCATAGAAGTTTCAGGCTTGTTTTCTTAGGGTGTACAATACAGTTACAACCTTTATTAAAGTCTGTGATGATTTATCATATATAGACAAAATATTACTACCATCGCTTTGCTCGGATACAATAAACTATTATATCATCGCTATTATACGATAAATAAACATTTCTTCTGTAGTCACAGAATAATTTTGAGGAATTTTATCTAATCAATAACAGTATATACAAGAAAAGGACAGAATATTTTTCTTTCATTCTTATTCTATGAGTGTTCCTCAAAGGGACGTCCTTTCTCCTCTATTGTTCTTTATTTTCATTAATAATGTTTTCCAAAATATTTCCTCATCCTATAATCTATTTGCTGACAAATTACAAATTTATCATTAGGCTATTTGTAAATTATTTGATGATTTTTGGAAATTTACTTAGGGCATAACCAAAAAATACAAAATCAATTAGGGATAATTTTAGACAACTCACTATCTTGGTCGTTGCAGACATACATAAATTTGATCACGTTTCTGATCATCGTGGTCACTTTAGATGACTATCTTTTAGATATCGCAGCAATTTGCAAATGCTCACCCTTCCATAATCAATCTCCTACAATTATTTTGCCTCTTATTAAAAAGATCGATTTTGCGCCCTTGTAAATAAATTATTACTGTTAATAATTAATACTTTGGTATTTTGGTAATGGCTTTATATTCATAAGTTCTTTGATCTAAATTTCATAACAAACTTTTACTACTTCATAGTAATTCTTTACTTACTTCATAGTAATAGTCAACATTTATCAGTTTTCAGAGTTTATATAAATAATTATATAGACTATTATATACGTATACCAATCATCTAGAAGTGGGCTATGTTTTTGATGAATGAGTGAGTCAGATTCAAACGGTTTAACTTAAATTGTTTAAATTTTACATACATTACAAGCTAGAAATTTTAACAAATATGTTAAATTTCATGCATGGAGACTAATTGGTTAACGTGTTATGAGGGACATAAAAGTAGAGTGGTACGTGTAAAATAGACAAATCTTGTTTCCAGGTTTATAACTTGGCTGAACACGCTGGTGCGTGAAAATACAAATAATACAGAAAAAAAAAACATGTATGCGGTGTTATTGCTTCAAGCAATCTCTTAACAACCTTTGATAAAAATAATAGGACTTGAAATATAACAAAGGACAAAAGAAGAATAAGGTAATTTGCTTATATACACATTACCTTATTCTTTTTTTGTCCTTTGTTATATTTCAAGTCCTTTTATTTTTATCAAAGGTTGTCCATAAGAGATTGCTTGAAGCAATAAGACGGCATACATGTTTTTATTTTTTTTCTGTATTATTTGTATTTTTCCCGACTGCTAAGGAAGGGTTATGTTTTTCGCGCGTATCTTGTATGTATGTATTATTCTTTATTACCTCATATCTCCAGAACCGCTGAACGGATTTACATAATTGAGGTATCGTTAGATTCGTATTAGCAGCCCAAGTGTTCTTAGACAGGGGACGTTAAATAAACATCATCATGGCCTATAAAAACAATCATGGCGGCTGTGGGACGCCATTGAACTTAGTGAAAAAAAATTTTTTCGTTTCGAATACCACAATATGGGTCTCAAATTCGAGAGCTTACTACGAGGATTTCAAAAAGGTATATCATGATTATGATTACCATAATGAATTCTAACAAAATGGTGAAAAATGAAAAAAAAATTTGTAAAAACAAAAACCCCGACTGCATAAAACTAAAAAGAAAATAAACAAGTCCAATAGCTTATTAGCATTAACAGTCGGGACCTTATAAGTAATTCTTCAATCAATAAAATCTTTACTAGGAACCCCGCATAATTTAAAGAGGTTCCGACTGATAATTCCAATAAACTATTGGACTTGTTTATTTTCTTTTTAGTTTTATGCAGTCGGGTTTTTTGTTTTTACAAATATTTTTTTATTATCTTATTTATGTGTGTGAGGCCGGTCGTGGCGCAGCGGCACGAGGTGTGACTGCAAAACCGACTGGTTGTGGGTTCGATCCCCACTCGAGGAGATGAAATATTTACTTAAATTTATATTTCCATTTCTTCGCTCTGGTGTCGAGGTTAAGCGCGGCGTTGAGTTCTGCCACTCAACACGCAATACCTCCAGAATTCGGCAGAAAGTGGGGAACGGAGTGTCTTAACACAGGTTCCCTCTGCCTACCCTGCTGTGAGCGGGATACAGCGTGAAGCTAATTTTTTTTTTTATTTATTTATGTGACATACTATATCTACCTTGTATTCGATAATTTAAGTTTTGTTTCCCGAATGGTCTTTTTAATTTTTTCCTTTTTACTACTAAACGAGTGACAAACAATTTATCTGTATGGAACGTTTAGAAATAAATGTGTACATACTGATTTGTCACTATCTTTATTCCTTTATCTATACATATGGATAATTTGTATAGTAAAGTAATAATTATGATCATTAAAATCAAGTGGTACTTAACACAGAATAAATTAAATATAAAAATATTTTCTTAACTTATTTTGTATTTTTTTTCCACTTCATCGAGTACCCCACATATAGTAAGGTGGCAAAGTATTAATACACTCCGTTCCTCACTTTCTGCCGAATTTTGAAGGCCTTGCGGCTTGAGTGGTGGAATTCACTGCTGGTTTTCCTGGACACTAGAGCGAAAAAATTAAAATATTTAATATTTCATTTTCTCAAGTTAGAATCGAACCTACACCCTGCCACGTTAACAGTCACACGCTTTTACCCCTGCGATACGACTGTTCTCAAGATATAAGAATTGTAGATATTTACATATACATATATGACAATATCGTGTTTATACTTTTATGTTAACTTTTTTGCATAGATCCGGAGTTACAGTTCTTATAGTGACAACGCTTGCCAGGATTCCTCGCGTCTACTTTATCAGAGATGATTTTTGGACACTTTGCAACGGTATGGTGCAGTACCCGGTAGCTAACCAGCCGTATAATGTTTTTACGGAACTCTTTTCGACACCTAGATGCATCGGGCAAGAAGTAAGTTGTATCCATATATAAATATAGCTTTTTAATTTTTAGACATTTTTTTATAAAATATATCACTTAAATTTCTTAATACTTTACAAAGTTCTATTGGAACAAAATATTTGAACTTTTTTAAATATCTCGTGATATTGCGAGCAGTTATCATCAACCAATTATGTCATCTGAAAATTTACATTTACAATCTTATAAGTGTTTCTATTAAGAAAAAAATGTACCCTTATAATAACAGTTCCCCCTTCTTATGAAGGGGGAACTGTTTGACTTGTAATGACTTCTTCTTCTTTTTGTGGTAATAAAACTCAACCAGGAAACGTCTTTAAGCAAAGCCAAAGTGTTAAACCTTTCGCAGATCATTGTAACCTGACCCTTCAGGGTCAATCAGTATTTTGGCGTGAAGTAATGTCTCGCTCTGCCGATGACTCCTCTCTTTGAGGTCAACTTGGCATTGCTTTTCAAATGATCGCGATTCTATCAATCACTAGTAACGCTAAGAACCAATATGCTGGTACTGAGCACAGTTTTAAGAGGAGTGTTCACGAAAACTGATGACACGACTTATGGAAATTTTCTTAGTGGCTAACATCCAAACTTGTGTCTTTTGGAATAATTTTACCTCATAAGGAAATAGACGAGGCATTGGAATACGATTTCCCGAGAAGGACTTGCATGGCCGGAAAATACAGAGTCCATTGTGCTATCATCTGCATAGCAATGCACGTTAGAATTGTCTAACGTGTCATTGAGAAAAGTCTATCAGGTCAAAAGAAGCAGCGTGGGGGATAGCAGTCAGATTTGGGTGACGCCAGCATTCGCGAGCATATAATTGAAGCCGAAAACGTCGACAGTGACCTTGATACTGCACCTAGTGAAAAAGCTGGCTATCTACTTGTATAAATTCTTGGGAAGCAAGTAAGACGGATGTTTTGCAAGGAGCGCCTCGTGCCACATTTCAGCAAGACTTTGTTGACGTAAACTTCGTAAGACATATTGCAGTCCATAATCAAACATAAATTTCTTATTTTATGACAAAAACAAATTGTAATTAATTTGTATTTATTTGTATTAACAAGAAGGCCAAAAAATTCAGTCTATGATTCCACAACAACGAGGTCCAGCCTTAGATAATTCTATTATATCGAATGACCTATATAATGGCAAGTCGTTTGCACACTGCATACAGATAAGAAGGCGGAGAGCAGGTATGATCACTATAGGTAATAAAAATAGAAAAGAATAAACGTGAATTTACGCCATCTTGAGGTCCGCCAGCTGTGATATTTAGTAAACCTAATGACACATCATTGCCTATAACACGTTGCTGACGTTCGAAAACATATGAATGAAACCATTTCAGACCGCTAAGAGAAATATTAACTGCACGAAGAGTTGAAGGCATTACAAAAAAATAAAAATAAAAACCATTGCAGTGAGCTTGGTATTGTCCATTGCACACCGAATGTCCTCTGTATATACTGTATTGATCAGCGCGCCAACAGTGCTGAGTGATGGACGAAAACTGGAATGGTAAGGGCCCAAGAGATTATTTGATAATAGGAAAGTGTATAAATGTTCGTGGATGACAGACTCGACTACTTTGGACAGGATTTTGAGTTATACAAATCGGAAGATATTCACTGAAAGAGGTGGGATTTCAGGTTTTAGCTAGAGGAATGACAGAGGCCTTTTTACATAGTGAGTGAATTTTCCAAGTAATGCAATGTTTTTCACATTGCATAACTTGCAGAGCGTGAGAATTTAATAATATGGGTGATCACTGTCAAGTATCATGTCTAAATACAGTTTGTCACAGCTAATTGCCTTAGTGGTTTTCCATGTCCATACATAACAGGTATAGTAGTATATATAATTTTTTTTAACAACATCCTCTGTAACTGTGACTATATTGTGCTGTTTACTTCTAGTCGACCCTTTTTGTTTGATACCCATATCGAGAATAATTAATAAAAATATATAGTCCTCCATTTTGTTGTGGTGGCCATTTTGGATTTATTCCGATGTGCTGTATTATTCTACACAAGCGCTTTCATTTGATACCAGTGGCGTAGCTGGGGGAGTGCGAGCGGTGCGGTCGCACCGGGCAACAAATGGAAAGGGTCAACAAAGTCTACGATCAATTCTTCTAATTTTTTTTCAATCAAGAATCAAGGAATGTACAAGAAAAATAAGAGAATGAAAATGAAAAATACAATCTCGCTATCATCTCAATTGAACATGAACTAGTCGATACTATTGATTTTGAAAATGTGATTAATGACTATGCTAGTCAAAAAGCGCGTAATCTCCGTTTTAATTTTTTGCAATATTTTTTACCAAAATCTAATGTTATAACTTAACTTAACTTAGCTTCACGCTTTATCCCTAGCGAGGTAGTCAGAGAGAACGGAGCGCCAAACGCTTCGGTCTCTACATACGTTTCGCCTTGTCCACTGTTATCAACCTCTTCATACATGCCCTCCGGGGAGTCCTCATGCTTTTTATGTGACTTTCCTCCAGTATCTTTGATACTGTGTTTTCAAAGGTCAACCGAGGTCTCCCCCTATCTGTCTTACCACTCACTTTTCCATCATAAATCTTTTTTGCCATTATTTCATCACTCATTCGTTCGACGTGCCCAAACCAGCTGAGCGTGTTCTTCTTCATTCTCACCGTGACATCCTCGCTAATACCTGCCATTCTGTGTATCTCCTCATTACGGATTCAATCATCTAAGCTGACTCCGCATATCCTACGAAGAGATCGCATCCCCACGGCATTCATCTTTCTTTCATTCTTCTTCTGTAATACCCACGTTTTGCTGTCGTTTAACAGCGTCGGTACCAACACTGCATTGTGTACGGCCAAACGCGCTGCTGTGCTGATGTTTCGCCGTCACATCAATGCAGCTAAGGCTCCGTTAATCCTGTTACCGGCAGCAATACGCCTTTCCACATCCATCTCGTATTTTCCATCTCTACTGAACAATCTTCCCAAATATACCACTTCATTCACTTATTCTAATATTTTACCATTTACACTGATTTTGCGCCCGTTCTTCATTTCTTTCAATAATGACCTTCAGATGAATTTCAGAACCTTTGTCTTATTCGCATGGAGGCTTAGACCATTATTTTCACACCCTTCTTTCAGAGTGGTGACCAATGCCTGCAACTCGCATTCTGATGATGCAATAAGCACTGCATCATCTGCGTACAGCAGGCAATTCACATTCAGGTCACCTTTCACTTCAGGCCAACTTTCACTCCCATATTACTTTGTTTCACTCCATGGAGACAGCTATCCAAATACAAATTGAACAACCAAGCTGACATTTTTTTTTTCGTGAGGAAATCCTGTTACGCATACTTACGGACTGGCAGATGTAGGCCGTCCGAATAACCACTAAAACCTCACGGTGCTCCTCCTCGACCGCCACTGGCCGCGAGACGCGGGGACAATAGTCTTCCGCGAAGCGCGGCGGCGGCACGTCGCGGAGTCAAGGGTGTGTGGTCACCCTCGACGGCCTGCTCGGAGTAGCGCGCGGGAGCAACCTGCGCGCGACTACTGGGGCCAGGTTAGTAGGCGGCCAGCTTCCCCAAGCTGACCGCCCTCTGGCTCATTAGGGCGGAAGGCGGCGATCGTGTGCCGCCCTCCGGAACCAAGCCGACATGGCACAACCTTGTTTAACACCCGATCGGATGTCAAACCAGAGCGACACGCCAGCTCCTACTCGCACGCAGGCTGAGTGATCTCTGTAAAGAGACTTTACGGCCTGCAGCAAGGGTCCGCTCACATTGTACCGGGGTAGTATCTCCCATAATTTCGCTCTTACAACTCTTTCAAACGCCTTTTCCAAGTCTACAAAAGCACAGAAAACTTTTTGGTGAACGTGATCATGCGGAGGGAAAAGATCTGATCGATACACCCTCTTCCAGGTCTAAAGCCTCCTTGGGCCTCCTACAACAGCCTTTCAGATCTCTCTTGCATTCTTCTCGCTAATATTTTAGCATAAACTTTACTACCCAAGCTAATTAAACTGATAGCCCTATGGTTTGCGCAGTCTTTCTGTGAACCTTTGCCTTTATACAAAGGCACGATGAACGCACCTCGCCAATCATCTGGGATCTCCCCTGATTTCCAGCATAAATTGCACAAAAACCAGAACAAGTCCAAGATGCGTGGCCCACCATATTCGATCATCTCGGCAATAACTCCATCTGCTCTCGCTGCCTTACCACATTTCAGACTTCGTATTGCATTCTCAACTTCTTTTATACTGATTTCGCCATCAGCTACATCAAGACTTAACATTTCGCTGTTACTTGAGACTGAGGACTCCATCACATTCATACATCTCCTTGTAAAATCCCGCCCATCGCTGCAAAATGTGTGGTTCTTCCGTTAAAATGTCATCGTCCTTCGAAAGCAACCTCGAGAAACACTAACTTCTCGTCAGAAAAGCTACGTGTTTTCTTTGAAGTTGTTCGTTAACCTTTCGTCTCTTTCATTCTCTGCCTTTTCACGCTTCATCTTCATCAGTACTTTCGTTTGGTGATTTTGTAGCTTATACTGTTTCTTTTTAATTTCTCTCATACTTTTATCCTTAGCTGAGGCTTTATAATCCTGCCATGCTTTCTTTTTTCTTTCTATAGCAGTTTCCACTTCATCATCCCACCATTCGTCGCGGTTTTTGGTAAAGCCTTCCTTCTTTTCCCTTTACCACATACCTCTATTGCTGCTTCTTTTATGCAATCCTTAAGGTTCTACCAGCATACTCCAATACTTTTATTTCCAGATTCGCTGCTGTCTAGCTTCTTGGAAACTCTTTCTTGATATTCCTCTCTAATCGGTGGATGTTGAAGCTTCTAATTTCTTATGCGATAATTCGACTCCAAGTTTGGACACCTTGTGTAGTTGCGCCAACCTGCAAACAGATCCCTTATTCTAGCAACGACTAGATAATGGTCTGTTCCC
This sequence comes from Heliconius himera, assembly GCA_021202915.1. Taxonomy (NCBI): domain Eukaryota; kingdom Metazoa; phylum Arthropoda; class Insecta; order Lepidoptera; family Nymphalidae; genus Heliconius; species Heliconius himera. Next base: position 161,971 of record JAJHJA010000199.1, read on the forward strand.
AGCTCAGAACCACTAAACACTCGCGTGTCTATAACTTGGCTTCGAATACGCTGATCCACTAGGAATAAATCAATCATACTTTTCCCTTCCGCTCGCTCCCATGTATACATGTGAATTTATTTGTGTTCAAACGTCGTGTTTGCCACAAACAAATTCCTTTTCTTGCAAATTTCCAATATAAGCTTTCCAGTCTCGTTTATTTTCTTGTCACCATACTGACCTAGCACTCCCTCGTAACCGCTTCGCGCAGTTCGGATTCATCCGTTGAAATCGCCACATATTATTAATTTTTCATTCCCTCTAACGCACCCTGGCACTCTCCCAAAACTCAACTCCTCGAGTTCGCCTAATGGAGCTGAGGATACTGGCACATACGCCGCTAACAAGAATATTCTGGTTATCCCCAGCTTAAAGCGAATCCAAGCAGTCCCGGGTGGATCGCCTTGTATTCAACCGTTGCACTAACCAATCGAGAGGATAATAGCACACCTACATCTTGACAGCCCTGCTGGCTTTCTGGTACGCCGGCCCAGAAAGCGACTCGACTGTCCGATAAATCGGTAGTGTTATTGCCCTTCCGCTTGGTCTTAGTCACGCAGACGACATCCAAATCTCTATCATCCATCACATCTAACAGTTCATTCATCTTTTCTTCCATCCCTCCTCTTACATTCCACGTAGCTATTTGTAGCTCCGTCCTCCACCTCGTGGCGTGTTGGGTGGCGGTCTCCAACGCCGCATTCGTCGCCACTTGACACACCATTATACCCCCATTATAACTTATATATAGTTATTATATATCTACTCTACTGTGTTTTGAAATCTGAAATTATTTTGACCATTTTAAAGGGTATCAAGTCCTAAGCCGCACCAGGCAGCAAATACCCTAGCTACGCCACTGTTTGATACCTATATCGCCCTTGATTTAATAAATATGTAGTCCGCCATTTTATCGTGGCGGCCATTTATGATTTACTTTATAGTGTGCTATATTATTCTAATCAAGTCCTTTATTTTGAAAAGCGTATCAAGAGCGATTTAAAAAATATGTAGTCCGCCATTTTGTTGTAGAGGCCATTTTGGTTTTTTTCAACAATATTTTATATTGACTGTAATTTAAGCAATAGTAAGAGAAAACAATAATAAAAGCACAATGGTGAGTTAACTTGTCACCGATCATCAATGGCTGGCCATTATAAGATGAGTTGACTCTTCACCGGTCAACAACGGTTGAATGCGAAAAGACTTGGACAGAATTGGAATGGAAATTGAAGAACAGATTTGAACTCTTTCTGCATATCTTGCGATATTGTGACCTATCTCCAACCAATTATGTTATCGGAAAATTTACGTTTACATTTTTAATAATGTTTAAATTAAAAAAATATTTTTAAGCAGCAGTGTGCAATTTATTTTTACAGTGAAAAATAAGTGCATAATATTATGTATACACAATAAATTATCTTTAAAGTATTAAGTTATTAAAAATATGCTTTATAAATGTAATATTTATAAAGCATATTTTGTGGAAAATAACCTGGAAACAAAATATTAAAACTCAGATACTATCTAACTGCGTCATCTTGAATTATTTTTGAAGCTAATTTTATTTTCAGGCCAGTTGCGGTGCAAGCGTGTGATTGGCTTCGCGACAGATTATGGGTTCGATTCCCACTTGAGGAAATTAAATATATAATAATATAATAAAACGAAAGAGTTTGTTTGTTTAAACGCTAATATCTCTGGATCTACTGGTACTGGTTGGATTTACTTTTTTTTTTTATTAAAGCTACATTCTTCAGGAGTGCTATATGTTATATATACCTAACATTACGGCTTAATTCTTACTTAGCCTTAAACAATGAAACACAATTATTAGGAACGCCTTCTTATTACTAATAATGTAACACAAGGTGTAAAAAAGTTGGGATAAAATGTCTTTCATCACATGCGCTGCAGAAACTGTTGAAGATGGAGTGAAAATATTATCTACAAAATTAAAAAACATCCATATCTGAAAAAAAAACTTTGGAATACTATATATCTTACTATTGTAGTTTTGACAATACAACTCCTTTTTTACGGTTTAATATTAGATAGAAGTGCCGACTATAACCAGAGTATGTTATCCATACCTTTATATGAATCCTTTTCCAAATAAATAATTTCGTATTGGAGATTGTGTTATTATCTCTAGTTTACTCTTTAAATTATTAAAATCGGACATTCCATTCGAAATATTTTACGAATTTAATAATTCCAATCTAAATAAATATTATATCTTTTTCGATTACAATTTACTCAAAATCTATGTATTTTGTAGTCATCTACAAATACCATTATTAACGTAGTGTATAGTGCCATGTGTACCTTACGAGAACGTAATGATAGAGCATTCTCCCAAGACGACGCGCACCAGTACGCCGTCACCGCCACTGGTGTGTCAAGTGGTGACGAATGCGGCGGTGGGGACCGCCACCCAAAAAGCCATGTCCGGAACGGCGGGAAATAAAGGACGGCACAACAAATAGCTACGTTGAACGACAGATAAGGGATGGAACAGAAGATGGATGAATTATTAGATGTGACGGATGTGACTGAGACCATAGGGAAAGTGAGAAATTACAGAAATAAATTCTAAGCCCCATTAAGCAGAGAGAGAACTGAGAAGACTGAGACTTAACTGAGAAGTATGTTTAGTAAAGAGGGAGGGTGCTGGTAACAAATTCAACGGTTCTTTGAAACGTGAGAAATAGAAACGTCAGCAAATTTGCATATTTAGTCGTATGTAGTTCAGTGTTGGTGCCGACGCTGTTCGCTGCTGCGAAACGTTTATATAACTGATGAAAAATTAAAAAACAAGCAAAAAATATGAAAAAAAATCAGTGGCAGCGTTTGACACTCCGTTCTCTCTGGCTATCCTGCTAGGTGTACAGCGTAAAGCTAAAATATATATACATATATGAATATAATAGTCACCATTGGCATTTTATCTAGAATCCCTCCAGAAATCGACAGACAATGGGAAATGGAAGTGTCTTAATGTGAACGGTGGTGCTTTAACACAAGACTGCCATGTCTTCCCTGCCTACCCTACTAAGTGTGGGATACAGCGTGAAACTAAAAAAAACAAAAAAAAAATCATATTATTTTATATATATTAAAAACAACATCGTCTTTCAACAGATAACCTCAAGAAGAGATGAGTGTGCGTTCAATTCCCTCATTAAGTATGAAACTATACCAACAACAAAAAGATCTCCCTATGTCGAGGACGATTATCTTTGCCTTAAGCCGACCTTCAACTACACGCTTGAAACATTTATGTCAGTACCAAAACGAGTTATAGACGAAACATGTAAAAATGGTAAGAATTTTTTCCTATTAAGAAATTAAAAGTTGCGTTTAGAGACATTCATCGTGGCACCCGAGTCAAACCAAGCTAGACCTTTGTTACGTTATAGAACCTGAAAGTTCCTGTGCACATACTCTCAACACAGGTAAATACTATCAGGAAATATGGTGTTAGGTGATGGTTACTTTGGCAGTTATTTGGTAAAGTGTAAAGCTATTTTTTATACTTTCTTGGAAATAATATTAGAAATGATGTTGCATTCGTTCCATTGCCACCCCGAGACAGACACCCCTAAATCCTAATTCGACGGTGTGGAACGAGAGTGTCTTATTGGGAACAGAGTGTTTTGACACTAGTTTCCCAGGTTCCTAGTGACTACCCTGCAATGTGCAGGATACAGGGTGAAGTGAAATAAGTGAGATTAAGAAATATAGTGGTATTTATGTACATAATGTTAATACTATAAATAGGCGTCCACTTATCGCACCTGTAACCGTATTGCATCGAGTCCGTAATTCTTTTATGGGACAATAAGTTTTTTTTCAAAACAATTGATTATTCTTATAGGAATTAGGCTAATGAACCCCAGGCTATTAATAATTTTCACATAATATGTAATGAATAACACACACACATATATATACTAGTATAAGTCTATTATATTTTATTATACTTTTTAACGACAAATAAAAGATATGTTGCTCTGAAAATTCAAAGTAATTTATTTTTAATATTTTACATTTTAATGGATATCAATTAATTTTAGTTTACAATGATGATATATACCTGAAAATTCAAAGAAACGACATCAAAAGTCTATTTGTCGCTCTTGTTTCAATAACAAGTATATCACTTTAACTTTTAAATTCACTATCCGTTTACGACGCCACATCCAAGCTCACGCTTATGCCTTTCTTATAATGTGGTGCCATCTACAAAAACCCCAGGGCCAATCACGTAGCCTCGTAAAACGTGCGCCAGTTTTAAATATATTAAAGGAATATTGAGTATTCCTTTATATATATATATATATATATATATATATATATATATATATATATATATATATATATATATATATATATATATATATATATATATATATATATATATATATATATATATTAAAACGGGCGAAGTCGCGAGCGTGTCGCCAGCATTTTTTTATTTCTCGCTCTAAGGGGAGAGTGAGTTCCGCCACTGAGTTCGTAACATTATAAAATTATAGACAAATATTTTGAACGGCAGAAGAATCGTCAACATTATCAAGTATATTTAATAAAAACTTACACAAAATGCTCCAAATGAAAATTTAAATAATTTTTTTCTATGTTGTTGCTACAATAAACAAGAGACTGTATATTTCAATTTTAGGCATAATTATGCTACAATGTTTCCTGTAATAGTCCATAATTTTCTTGTTAGTCTTCGTTTTGCTGCATGCAATATCATATACGAGTATGTCTGTAATTGTCATTGTCTCAGTACATACGAGCCCATATATTGTTCGGTAAAAAAAAATAAAAAACTTTTTCATTATTATTCTTGTAATATGTGTTATTAATAATTAAATAAATCTATTTCCATCGGGATACAATTTTTTTTCAACGCTTTCATGTAGAAAAGTTTTAATGGGAATTGAATATTTCAGCACTAGATACCAGATATCCTCTGTGTATCATTGTTATGTTCGTATACAGCGTGAAACAAAAAAAAGGAACCTGATTAGTCTGCATTCAGGAGATATTGTTTAATAGTGGTTAACATGTGGCATTGTGGTAGTGTAGCGATAGGTTTGAGAAAACGTGATAGTTGACAGTTCTAATTCGTTTGGGGGAAATTTCTAGAACATTTTTTTAAAACTATCAATATTGCTGTTAAGAATAAAAATAAAATGATGATAGGTATTTTAAAATGACTGAGATGTACAGGAACACTAGCCTGATATTATAATGATACGTTAATATAGCGTGTACGTTTTTACCTTCCTGCATTATTAAGAGACCAGATACGTAATTATATTTAAATAGAAAATTGCTCGTCACTCGCGTATGTATATACCATACAAATTACATACAAGTCTTAAATGACACACAGTAGCTGTTTATAAAATTGTAATATAAAATGATACAAATACCTATTGATTTTATTTTATATCTATGTAATTACTTTATATTAACTCATAAAACATATGAGGCCAGTCGTGGCGCAGGGGCACAAAGTGTGACTATATCGACTGGTTCGATCCCCACTCGAGGAGATGAGATATATTTATTTAAATTTATATTTCCATTTCTTCTCTCTGGTGTCGAGGCAAAAGCTCGGCGTTGAGACCTGCCACTCAACACGCAATGCCTCCAGAAACGGAGTGTTTTAACACTTCACAGGTTCACTCTACCTACCCTGCAGTGTGCGGGATACAGCGTGAAGCTAATTTAAGTTAATGTTTTAGTTATTTTATTTATTAAGATAAAAATTTGGTAATGGAGCATTTTGTTATAGAATGACTTAATTTATAGGATCCTCTAAATAATATAAAAAATTATATACAAACGGAATAATTTAAAGATATGTATTACATTTCTACAGTGTCACCTTGAACAACTTAACAATAACTGACAAATTGAGAAAAATACCAAGAAGTGTATAAAGTTTAAAAAGGACAAACTGACACTTTAAAGTCAACGACCTCGTCTTATGTCTTGTTGCATTATATTTTTTTTAAATAAAGATATCTTTTTTGTACTCCGTACTCCGTACCTCAAAAGGTAAAAACAGAACCTTTATACAAGGTAAAAACAGATCACCTTGTTGTCCGTCAGTCAAGACCATTTATCTCAGGATCGAGGTATAAAGCAAAATTAAACGAGCATATATGCATCGATTTTACTGTATTTTGTTTGCCGCGTGATCATGACCTCTAGGATACTTCCCGTCACGTAGACCTACTGTTATGAAATTTGACATGAAATGTGAAAATTTATTGTTACACTAGCGGTTCACCCACGGCTTCGCCCACTTAAAATACATGATTATTGATTTAATAAGCAGAATTGATTGACAACTATAATGACTTCTAATATGATTTTTTTACGACATTATCGTCAAATAATTTTTGATTGTTTTAAATAAAAAAATACGACCATTGTTGATATTTGATATTTATAAAATATAGATAAAACTAATTATTTATTACACGTATAAATTTTTGTAACTTTATGTTCTTTTTACCTATATACTCTGTTAAATGTGCTGATATCACTTAATAATTTAATGTACTGCTTCAGAAAATCAATAATTTAACATTTAAGGCTGGTCAATGTTAAATTATTGATTTGAAGGATTCATAATATTCTTTGTAAAATAACTGTAATAATTGCATATTAACTCCTGTACAGTTTTTAAATTAGTTACATATATTATATGAACGAACCAACCAAAAAAATCTTTGTATTTACTTGATATTTCTTTCAAGATCGTTCTTTATCTCTGTGTTGAATTAATTACGACTTCTTTCAAATGACGATAACTTTGTTTTTAATCAACCGATTTTGATGAACTAAACTTTAGTAGTTAAGTTGAGTTAAAACAAAGCAATTGGTGAAATTTTCAAGTAAATCGGTTCAGTACTTTCAGAGAAAAATGTGGACAAAAATATGTCGACAGACAGACAGACAGACAGACAAGAAATTAAAAAAAAATCTTTTTGCTTTCTATTATTCTTTTTAAGTGTCCCTCTATCCATTTCAGTCAAAATTACTAAATGTACAGACAAAATATTTTTACTGTCTTATTATATATAGATAAAATGTGAAAATTTATTTGTAGGTACATAAAATGAGTGCACATTTGATTTGCTACTTTTATAAGTTATATTTCCCGCTAACCGACAATCCTGAAATTGGTACGGAAGCCTCGGTGGGCGAGATCGACTCGTGCTTTTTTTTAATACTAATTTGTAAGAAATATTTAAACGTTGGTCACTTCAATTTTTTTATTGGATACATTCTTAACACAATAATTAAGTTTCGGAAAAATAACAATATATTAGAATTTTTTGCTTTTTTTTAATACTAATTTGTAAGAAATATTTAAACGTTGGTCACTTCAATTTTTTTAATGGATACATTCTTAACACAATAATTAAGTTTCGGAAAAATAACATTATATTAGAATTTCCATTTATAATTTCTTGATACACTTAAATTATGAATATACAGGTGGAAGTGTCAGCGCTCCTTTCACAGGAACAGCATAAACACATATTACTACAAAAATACTACTAAAAGTTAATCAACGTGGGACTTTGCCGCCAATGCCTACGATTTTGTTATATTTTGGTTGAAAAAAAAAAACACTTTTTAATTTTTGGGGGTTTTTTTTTATTGTATTAGGCTTTTATAGAGTAGTTTAAACTGTGGTTTCATTTAAAGTGGTGCTGACACTTCCACCCTGTAGTGATCTAATAGCCATATTCTCCGTATAGTTTTTAACAAAGTACATCTTCATGGTTTCTCTTAACGAATACATGAGAAAATTTTAAGAAATGATACATGTGCCTAAAACAATTGATAGAATATTTTTTCTTTTTTCAGGTGTCATTAAAAATTTATCGGAGAATATCTTGGATTGTGGCGTGAGAGTAGTTTTAGAATATACTTACTATCCTAACAGAAGTGAGACGCCTTGGTTGCCTTTGGAATATTGCACTGAAAAGGATGGCGCTTGCAAACTAATAGTTGGATGGCATCTCTCAAATAAGACCATAGAAAACTTTGAATTTTTAAAGAAAGATGACGATTTTAAAAGATTCTTCATTAATAATAAGCAATGTCCAGAATGTTTAAAATAAACTATTATATTTCTTATGAAAATAAAATGTACAATAATAATGACTACATTGGATGTTTATTTTGTTATTATACAGAACGACGAAGGTTCAGTTTCGGTTTCGATTTCGGCAAGTTTAGGAGAAAAATCGTAGTTTCGGCCATAGTTTCGTTTTCGGAGAAAAAACGACAGAACCTTCGGCAATGCCGAAACTAAGTATCAAGTACTTATTACCACACAATATAGGGTAAAAATAGTTGGTAATGACTACTTCTATCGACTGTTTCAATTTGTCTTTAATTAAAAAGTTTATTAAAATGTTTCGGTTTCGGTTTCGGCTGAACACCTAGTTTCGATCGGACACTACTAAAATATAATATTAGACATTTTATTATAAAAAAAAGAATACAATATAAGGTGGCCTTGCTCACTTTGGTAAGACTTTAGACGTTTTGTTTTAGCTTCATGTTGTTTCGTGCACATAGAAGGATAGGCAGAGGGAACCTGAGAACTTAGTGTCAAGACACACCGTAGTCGTAGTTGAATGGCAGAACTGAAAATATTTATACAATATTATAAATATTAATAATTTAATTTCGAGTCGGAATCGAATCCACAACCTTGTGACCCTGCGCTACGACTTTCCTCACACTTGAGTATGAGAGTACACAAGAGTAAACTAATATAAATTTATTTATTTGCTTAAGATAATTATGAAATTAAAAAATGATTACAAGTTATTCAATACTAGCTGTCCGCTCGCGGCTTCGTCCGCTTGAACTACATGATTATTCATTTAATAAACAGAATTGACTGACAACTATAATAACTTCTAATAAAATTTTTTTACTACATTATCGTAATTTCTATAAGATTTTTTCATTGTTTTGAATTAAAAAATACGACCAATGTTGATATTTAATATTTATAAAATATACATAAAGCTAATTATTTATTACACGTATATATTTTTGTAATATTACGTTCTTTTTATCCATGTTATGTAAGTCTCATCATAACTTTAAAGCTCTGTTAAATGTGCTGATGTCAGTGAATAATTTAATTTACTGCTTCAGCCTTAAATGTTAAATTATTGATTTGGGTAAGGATTCATAATATTCTTTGTAAAATAGGTAATGATTGTATATTCACTCCTGTACAGTTTTTAAATTAGTTACATATATTATTAGCTATATGTACAATTGTTAAATATGTAGTTATTACAGTGTACACGTAGGTAGGTAGGTAAGATCAAATCGTTCTTTATCTCTGTGTTGAATTAATTACGACTTAAACTTACTTTATTATATAAAATACTGTATAATAGTGCTTCAAAAATATATATTTTTATCAAGTCATATAACCAAGACGTTTCGAATGTCATTCTTTAGCCAAGAATCTTAGCAGCGCGATTGCTATATAACATTCGCAGGCAAACTGAGGCCATGAGTTCATTTAAAAGACGATTACTTTTTTTTAATGAACCGATTTTAATGACACAAATTTTAATTGTTAATTGAGTTAAAACAAAGCAATTGGTGAAACTTTTAAGTAAATCGGTTCAGTACTTTCAGAGAAAAATGTGACTATACAAATCGACAGACAGGCAGACAAGAAATTAAAAAAAATCTTTTGGCTTTCTATATTCTTTCTATATATATATATATATATATATATATATATATATATATATATATATATATATATATATATGTATATATATGTATGTATATATATCATAATTATGAGGCCGGTCGTGGCGCAGCGGCACGAGGTGTGACTGCAAAACCGACTGGTTGTGGGTTCGATCCCCACTCGAGGAGATGAAATATTTACTTAAATTTATATTTCCATTTCTTCGCTCTGGTGTCGAGTTCTGCCGGCGTTGAGTTCTGCCACTCAACACGCAATGCCTCCAGAATTCGGCACAAAGTGGGGAACGGAGTGTCTTAACACTAGGTTCCCTCTGCCTACTCTGCTGTGTGCGGGATACAGCGTGAAGCTAATTTAATTTTTTTTATATCATAATTATCGAATTTATAAAAATAATATTAATTAATAATTACTTAGGACCATTTCTCGTGTTTTTTATTTATTTTTAATAAAAATATTAGTGTTATTTTAAATTAACTAAGATTGTGATCAAAAATGATAACTTAAAGGATTAACTTGGTATATACTGATCTATTTACTGCCAAGTTCATTCTTATATCAATATTTAACAAACTTTGGAGATGTATCATTTGGAGATATCTCCAAAGATTGTTAAATATTACTTATGTTTTATTAACTATTATATTTATTCTTAATCGTTGGATATTTATTTGTGTAATGAATAAATATCGATTATTTGTATAGAGTATGTATGTACAGTTTTAAATTACTATAAAGTGTCAAAAAATCTATCACAATTTAAAAATCGGAATTACATTTAATAAAAAAAAGAAAAAGATTTAAAGAGAATACAATTTTTTTTATATGTTTAATATTTCTAGGTACTTACCGTCGAAATCCATTTTAAAGTAACGTCGTTTCAAAATGTCAATAATATATTCTCTTTAAAAAATTCAACATGCAAACATTTAGCACGACTGTTGACAATACAATGTCGAATATATGACCATGAATGTACGTATATAAGATAAAGAATATAAAAGTGAATCGCTGGAATGTATGTCCGCGCTCTGTCTCATCCACTACACCAAATTGAATGAATTCTTTTTTCTTTTTTGGTTGTTATTAATAGGACTGTAAATGAAAGAAAATAAAACAAAAATATTTGTAAAAACAAAAACCCCGACTGCAGAAACCTAAAAAGAAAATAAACAAGCCCAATAGTTTATTAGAATTACCAGTCGGGACCTCTTTAAATTATGCGGGGTTCCTGCTAAAGATTTTATTGCTTGAATAATTACTTGTAGGTCCGGACTGTCTATCTTATAAGCCTTTTTGAAATCCTCGTATTGAGTTCTTGAATTTGATACTCATATTGTAGTATTCAAAACAAAAAAAAAATCACTAAGTCCAATGGCGTCCACAGCCGCCATGATTGTTTTTTTAACGTCGCCTACCTAAGAACACTTGGGCTGGTAATACGAATCTAACGATACCTCAATTATGTAAATTCGTTCAGTGGTTCTGGAGATATGAGATAATACATACATACATACATACAACATACACTGGGTGGTTGCCAGACCTTGGTTAAAATACTTATTAAGTGTGGAATAACACTTTAAAAATGTTAAAAAAAGGCCTTGAATACAGGTCCGACGTTTGATGAACTCTGCTGTTCCGGGACAGGAACGAGTCATTGCAAATTTCGAAGTCATTTTGTGCCGACTGCCCCTTTTGTTCGGATGCGTTCTCTGTTCCTAAGCCACGTTCCACCAATTCCAACACTGAAAATTTTGAGCTTTTTAGGTCTCCAAAAGTGATCAAAATAATAATTCAGCCTAAACGTACTTATTAAGAAAACGTATAAAAATTTTGAACGTATTGATTTCTTAACAAGTATTATTCTTTTTATTAAATGTGGAATAACAATAGCCATTATTCCACGTCGATTTATTTTTTTATTTTATTATAAGAATTTCTCTTAATATCTCATTATAACAAACCTTATATATTTGTTAAAATGAATACGCTTAATTCTCGAGATTGGGGTTTGGGAACGACTCACTATGATTTTCTTCCATTCTGGTCAATTACACAACAGAGTTAAAAGAATTTGATACCATAACTTGAAATTATAAGTAAGATAATTCCACCATAATGAAACATGCACTATCCAAAAATAGAAATTTATACTGTACCTACATTGATTATAAGAAAGCATTTAATAGTATTCCACACTCTTGGTTGCTACAAATACTAAATATTTACAAAATAAACCCTAAAATAATTAACTTTTTAAGAAACGACATGTCCCAATGGAAAACTACACTTCATTTACTTAACCATTTCCTACTCTAATAGCACTAGAGAAATAGTAAAAAAGAAATTTATCAAGGTTCTGTTGTTCCTGAGCTCCTTGTGGTTCTGCCTGGCCCTGAACACACTTTCTTATCGATTACAATGTAACCGCGTCGGCGCGTAAGCAAGACAATATCGAAACCACAATATCACATTTAATATATGCGTTTGAATGACATAAAATTATACTCTAGAAATGGTAAAGAGATGAGAACACTTACTGATACTACAACAGAATTTAGTAAAGATGTACACATGCAATTTGGACTAGATAAATGTAGAACTGTTAATATAATTAAAGATAATATACAGCCCGGGGATTACATGAATAATAAAAAAGATAAAATAACTGCCATACAACCCAATGATTTATATAAGTACCTAAGATTTTAGGAACTCAAAGGATTGGATACAGCTATTAAAGAAATAATAACGAACGAATATAAAAAGAAGATTAATGCAATTTGTAAACTTTAACTATTAAGTAAACATTTTATTAAGGCCTTAAATACATAAGCAATACCAATCTTTACTTACACATTCGGAATTAAAAAATGGTCAAATAGTAATATAGAACAAATTAAACGCTTAATACGCACTACACTCACTAAAAATAACAACTTATATCCTAAATTTGCAATTGAACGATTAATAATACAACGAAACATTGCATTTTTGTTGCTGCCAGAAACAAGGTTAACGGAGCCTTAGCTGCATTGATGAGACGGCGAATTGTCAGCATGGCTGGGCGTTTGGCCGTACACAATGCAGTTTTGGTACCGACACTGTTATTCGGCAGAGAAACGTGGGTATTACAAATATTTTTTTTCAGTTTTTTTTCAGCTTTACGTTGTATCCCGCACACACCATACCATACAATAAACCAAATATAAAATAAAATTCCCTACAACATAAAATTCCCTAACACTCATATACAAAAAACAATAGTTGAAAAAATAAATGAATAAGCAGATCTTAAAGAGGAAGTCACCCGTACCTGGAAACAGGATAAAGTCTACGTCGTCCCAATAGTTATATCCACCATCGGCGTCATACCAAAAACCATTCACCACTATTTATAAATAATAAACTTACAAGATAATATAATACACTCTGTAGAAAGCTGCCATTTAAAATACATGTAGGACAGTGAGGAAGGTCTTGCAGATAGAAGAAATTGGCGTAAACTCACAAAACTAAACACACTACACTCTGTAATTTCTTGGCGCATGCCCGTAGTTATATATAATCACCGGCTTTACCAGCTTAAAGCTGAGAAATTAAAATACAAAATAATAATATTTATATACTTTATTGTACACAAGAAAATACAGTGAGATAAAAGAAATACACAGACAGAAAAACAATTGTGTTGCGAATGTGAACTGCGGAACCATTTAAGCCAGAAAATATGCAACCTGTTTGGTCCAGGCAAACTGGTCATTATTATAATCTATAGAATCACACGAAGTCGTTCCTCAGGATCTTTACAATATTATAAATACAGTACAGGTTTTTTTAATCAATAATATTCTGTTTTTATTTTTTTTGCATTCTGAAAAATCTTTTTTGAGGCAATTTAAGTTAATTCTGTTATAAAGCTGTTCCTGTAAGTTTTCAACAAATTCTAAATATAGCATTCTACAAATTAATTATTCAAACTCAGACTGTTAAAAATATTTAATTGAACTCGTGTTTCGTGGTTTTTTTAGAATTCACTCCTAATAAGCGGGCGAAGCCGTGCGCGCCCTCTAGTTTGTTATATAAATCTACATTAGACAGTGTAGTGAACATTTTATATTCTCTTTTAGAGCACATAAAATTAATTTAAATTATAACACATAAATACATATAAACACAAATGTAAATATATATTATATGTTGAAGTATGTTATTGATTGTTGTTCCTTTATTATATGTTGATGTTGAAAAAAACTCAAAGGTTAAATTCTATATTTATGTAGGCTATAAGAATAATATTGGTACATATATATATATATATATATATATATATATATATATATATGTATATATATTTATATATATATATATATATATATATGTATATATATATATATATATATATATATATATATATGTATATATATATATATATATATATATATATATATTCATTTATTTATGTACCACACAAGAAAGAAAGTACACAGAAATCATATAACAAACAGAAAGAATATGTACAAAGGATAACTTATCTCTAATAGAGATCTCTACCAGAAAGAAACCCTTGAATGTAGGAGATGTTAAAAGAAATGATTTGGGTGCGGTATTTAGATATTACGGTAATAATAATAATAATAATAATATATAACTATAACTATACTCACGTAAATATATAAACACTATATAAACACTATATAAACATACAAAAACATAAATATATACAATACTATAGAGACATTGAAAAAGAATATTAAAATAATAAAGAAATGGACAAAATATAAAAATTCTAATCGAGGTTAAGAAAATGTTGTACAGGAAGCCAATTCAGTTGCCGTCGAAAATCAGACACGTGGTCAAATTTGTGTAAGCCGAAGATAAAACGAATACACATATTTTGAAGTCGGTCAAGTTTGTCGAGAATCTCCTCATTAGCATCCGGATAACAAACATCAGCGTAATCTAGCAGTGGCAGAAGTAGAGTTTGAGCATGAGTGGTTTTAGTGCGAATGGGTAAAATTTTTTGAAGGCGTTTAAGAGAGTGCAGAGAATAATGTATGCGTTTACTGATTACGTTAATGTTCGCAGACCACGATATATGTTTATCAATTGTAAGACCCAAATTTCTTGCTGAATCGGATAACGGTATTATTGTCTCGTTTAATTTTATGCAAGGCAAGGAATTAAAATCTACTTTGGCACGTAATTGTCTACTTCCAATTAATAGAGCTTGAGATTTGGAGGGTTTAATAAGAAGGCCAAACAAAGTCGCCCACTCTCTGATATGAGCAAGATCAGAGTTTATTTTAAGAATTGCAGTATTCAGGTCTTCAAGAGTGGCGTGTCTATATAGCTGGAAATCGTCAGCGTAGAGATGGTATTGACAAGATAGGATTTTGGTAATTTCATTTATAAAAATAGAAAAGAGGAGAGGAGAGAGTACACCGCCTTGGGGAACACCAGTTTCTAAATCAGCCCAGTCAGAGCAAAGCTCCCCGGTGTAGATTCTTTGCTTGCGACCCCGAAGATAAGAACGAAACCATTCAGTGGCAGCAGGAGAGATGTTAAGTGTGGAAAGGACACCAAGTAACACATCAAAATCCACAGAGTTAAACGCGTTACTAAAGTCGAGTAAGATAAGAATAGTTAATTTAAGTAAGTAAGATAAGAATATTTTGTTGGTTTAAAAGATTTTACTGTAATGAAATTGCATGGAATGCTGGATAAAGAATTCTTTTAGAGCAAAACTTTGATTTTGTACCAACAAATGCTGTATTTAGTAAAGAAACCAACTACTATTGACAAAAATTTGAAGATTACAGATATTATTTACATACAGTACAATTTGTGAGGCTAGTCGTGGCGCAGCGGTACAAAGTGTGACTGTAAAACCGACTGGTTGTGGGATCGATCCACACTCGAGGAGATGAAATATTTACTTAAATTCATATTTCCATTTCTTCGCTCTGGTGTCGAGGTTAAGCTCGAGGCCTCCAGAATTTGGCAGAAAGTGGGCCTACCCTGCAGTGTGCGGGATACAGCGTGAAGCTGATTTATTTATTTTATGAATTCATTATTATTAGACGTTACGTAACCACTGCGGAAAGACATGTACTCGTATAATACGAAACTTTTGAAAAACTAAAATTAAAATTAAATGTTTATAGTTTATGCATTAGAACATTATAATATGATGTCCCAGTGACATTTCAAATTTTGAATTTATAAACCACCCTAGTGCACATCATTTTAGTACTACTTCTTTGATAAGAAGTAGTACTAAACGCACCAAGCCTTTGGAAGCTGGATATCATCCATTTCTTTTTTTTCTTTTCTTTTTTTCTTTAAGTGTGTAATTATTCTCTTTATATGTACATTGTGTGTTGAATCAATTTGGACAATTATTCCACAAAATTTCCAACATTAATTTCAGTCTGTAATTAAATATACACGCTATTATTAATATTATCAATAATCTAATATCAAAACAAACTACAGATTACAATGTGTGTACATTGTAGTATTACGATTCTAAATGTTTTTAAATATACAGTAGAGCGTTCAGCATAATTATAGATAGATTTCAACATTTTAATTTTTAAGATAAAACTTTTTGTATATATTAGTTGTCATTTGATTCAATACACTATCGTAATTTCCACTAGCCTTGTATATAATCTACGGGATTATACTAGATGGTTTTGATAAGCTTTATATAAAAATAAAAATCCATGTAATTTTTTTTTACATTTAGTAGAGGCTCGAAATCAGCCATTTTATTGATTGTTACAAATAAAAGAGTACTTTTGGCGTCATATGTTATAAGTAATATAGTTATTTAACTTTATATATGAGTATGTTTAATAGAAAATATATAATCTTTAGTCAGTGACACAATACGACAGAGCGAGGATGAAAGTATCGATTTTGACAAATTCGTACATGATAGCTAGAAATGACAATGTCTAACTAGTCACAACAAACTTTTTTGTTATCAGCATATATAAAAATAAGTAGCTAGAGAACAAAAGAATCTGTTTTTATTTTTTTATCTTCAAAAATGACTGAAATATTAAACATTTTGGATAAGCGATCGCACTAGCTTGTGACGTCATGGTGCGTATTGCTAGTCGGAGCTTCCGAACACCTGTATACTTTGGCTCGTTTAGCTCTCTCAGTTTCGCTATAAATAATTCAATTATGCTTATAGTAAATACATAAAATGGGTAATAAACATTGTATAGTCCCTAGGAAGCAATCGTAGCGCAGGGGCACAAGCGTGTGACTGTAACCGCAACACAAGAAAATGAAATATTTAATATTTCCATTTCTTCGCTCTGGTGTCCAGGCTAAGCGGAGTGTTAAATTCCGCCATTCAATACGATATGTCTCCAGAAATTGAGGAGCAAAGTGTCATAGCACTAGGGCCGTACGCGGCTTCGCCCGCTTGAACTATACGAATGCTTATTAAATATACTAATGAAATTGTTTTCAGTTTTTAATTCATTTTATGATCATTGAGATCATAATAATCAGAGCCACAGTAACCATTTTAATATATTTAATCATTTTTTTTGGATTATTGTTAATGTATTTTCTATAATTTCGTATTCAATTCTTATCAAAATAAATATGATAGACACCTTTAACATTTCAGCTAGATTAAAATTATATTTTACTGTACATCATTCTAATAAATACTGAAGAAGATATCACTGATTCAAAATGAGTTAGCCTAACAACAGCACGGTATGACCGACCCGAACGGGCAGACAACGTTGAGGATTTTGTAATTTTTTATACATTTTCGATCTACTGTTAATTTTTATATGGTTATTTTCTGTTTATTATATTTTTTCTTTGGTTCTTCACTTATTCGAGTAGTAGAATAGTTAGATTTTCATTAATTTCTTGATGTGGTGTAAGTTACGGCTCTGCACGGCATCGGCATAATATTATTTAAGTATAAAGGAAAGAATAGTCGGTTATTTCAATTAGGTTAGCTATACCGTTGTTATACACTTAATAAATCGTAGTTTTAGTTTTTTAGGATTTTATTTGATATTGCTCGCAAAAACTATCAAATTTAATGTAGGACGGAGTTTAGTTAATTCATATAGTATCTATGTACGCGCGCAAAGCATACGTGTAAAAACTTTTTTCCCAGGTAAATCATTAAAATCCATCACTGAAAGTCAGCGCACACAATGTAAGCGTTTCTGAAAGTTGATTTTGGGCGACCTTTTCTTAAAACGACATAATTCCTTGTTGCCTAGCAACGGTTGCTTAGCGACGGTTGTTATTAAAATGGCAGAATAAATTGCATGTCAAATTGAAACATATTTTAATATCTTAGTATATATCGAGAATATTACAAATATGAGAAAAAAAAAGTAACCTATTTTCATCCGAAGACCCTCAAATATCTCTATATAAGTATTTTATCACAATTGAATTAGCGGTTTGGCCCTGACAGAGTTATTTTCGAATTTATAATATAGATATGGATTGGAAATCAATGAGAACTTGCAATAATATTACTTCAATTTAGATAAATTGTTACAAAATAGGATTATAAATAAATCAGCTTCACGCTGTATCCCGCACACAACAGGGTAGGCAACTATACGATAAACGGTTAAGGCCTATTTGTAATTATACTGGGTTGGAGCAGTGAAGGCGAGTGTAAGAATCTGTTAAGGGACCTTTGAAGCCTACACCTGTGGTCGCAAGTCCCAGGCACTACTCCATGCTTTCCATCGTCTAAAGAGTAAGTAACATAACTTAAAACTACCATCCACTTCTGATGTTTGTTCGATACGACTAATTTATCTGAATTCTCTACCATTTTTTCCAACATATCTCTTTATTTGGTAAATATGTATTGCTGTATGTGTCTGTTTCAGAATTTAAAAAATTGAATAAATTTTACAATAAAGAAGGTTAGTAAGCCTCGGCGCTCAAGCTCATATCTGAGTATCGCCGATCTCCAGATATGCAAAACTGGTATAGTAAGTTCACTTAGGACAGTATTTATTAGATTTTCTTAACAACACAGCGACCGCGTGTGCTATAAGTAAAAATTTAAAGAAATATGAATAAGCATTTTGACACTGAAGAAAAAAGTAACAGGGCGTGTAGTGTGTAGAAATTATTTATTTATAGATAAAAATAATCGTATTTATAGATAAAAATAGTCGTGGCGCAGCGGCACGAGGTGTGACTGCAAAACCGACTGGTTGTGGGTTCGATCCCCACTCGAGGAGATGAAACCTTTACTTAAATGTATATTTCCATTTCGTCGCTCTGGTGCCGAGCCACTCAACACGCAATGCCTCCAGAATTCGGCGGAAAGTGGGGAACGGAGTGTATTAACACTAGGTACCCACTACCTACCATGCTGTGTGCGGGATACAACGTGAAGCTGATTTATTTGATTTACTTAATTGCAACATGGTATTATACCTAATGGACATTGTTATTATAAATGAAAAGTAATAATTATAACTTATTTGTCACAATATCAGATATTTTGCATACAAAGTATTTTATTAGTCATTCTTTTCATTTTACTATAAAATACACTGGGAAGAGGTACATCCCTACGCTTGATCATTATTTTGATAAGAATAGAAAGACAACATTGTAGTAAGAAAATGTTAAATTTATTATAGTTATATATCAATACTGTAATTTATATTATTACTAAATTTCTCTAATTATATCACAGAATATTATCATTGACTGTTGTAGTCTCAAGTCAGTCTTTTGATTATAAGTTGAAGTCAGCAACACATTTTTTATAATATTTTTAATTCCTTAACTTCGTTCATTTATTATTTATTTAATACAATATTTTTGTAGTAAATATCACTAGGCCACTTAAATGCGATATCTATTTTTAAAATGGAACTTGGAAACCTAGGGACGATTCTGCGTATATCTCGGTGGCACGGGATAGCGCCGTTTTCCTCTCTGTCTACACTACAAGTGTCCCGTGGATATGTGGTCTATGGGATTGTGCTTGTTTTGTTGTGTAGTAAGAAAATTTAACTTATTATTATTTTTCGTGAACTGTATAATAAAATTTAAAAAATTTAGTTTCACCTTAATTGTTATACTATCATAAAACTTAGCTGTGACAATACAATGATATGTAATATGGGACCAACGAGTTGGTTTAATGATAGAGCCTGAAGATGGACGATAAAACTCTGGGATGCCTATTATTAAATTCATAAGGTTCATTCACATTAGATTTCTCTTTTTATAATCCGTTTAGAAGACTTGGAAGTGTAACTGGAAGTGGACCCAGTGGGTCCCTGAAACGTCTACTGGTTGACTCATCGAGTGTGGATCGATATAATCGTCCTTACAAACTTTATAGGAAACATATTTTATGCCTTATTATAATAATGTGGCTGGCCTTCTGGTGGTTTTGTTTTACTATAACTTTAGATACATTTTATTTACGTTTAAGAGTCACGGACACACTTTTTGCGGAACTTTTAAAACATTCACATACAGTTACGTCTGTTATTTGTTGATTTCTCCCTAATATTACGTCCACGTCACAGAATCCCGCTACAGTTGGTAATTTAGTTTCAGTATTGTTCCTTAAATATAAAACAAAAACGACATAGAAACAAATAATTTTTGTTCGACTTTACGAGTATACTGGTACTCATTACAAAAAATAGTAAAATTTTTATTTTCCATTATACCTTAATTAGCATTATAACGTACGTGTTGATTATTTTTCAACAATATATTTTTTGCAGGTTATCCATCTGTTTTTGGTATTGAAAGAGAAATAAATGCTATTCTTTTTAATATGAAAACACCGTCGGTGGGACGAACTGCCGAAATAGGCATAAACACACTCTCCCTACTTTTAATATCGCAGACGATACTAAGGGCTCCACGTCGCCTGACACACATCAAAGAGAGTATTACGAAACTTAATCAAGTAGGTATACGGCTACGCGCTATCAAGACGCTACGAATTAAAAAAAACGTTTTCTTAAACATTTACTTATTTTTTTTTTAAGTTATTCAACTCCACAGCTTTACGCTGTATTCCGCACACAGCGGGGTACAGAGGCAACCTAGTGTTACGACACTCCGTTCCCCACTTTCTGCCGAATTCTGGCATTGCGTGTTGAGTGGCAGAACTCAACGCCGCGCTTTGCCTCGACACCAGCGAAGGAATGGAAATATAAATTTAGGTAAATATTTCCTCTCCTCGAGTGGGGATCGAACCCACATCCAGTCGGTTTTACAGTCACACTTTGTGCTTTAAGTTATTCGATTTTTTAAATCATTTTTAGATTAATATGAAGCTCAATCATAAAATAGGAAACGGTAAAGGAAAATATCAATACCTCATCATTTTCTGTTTCCTAATGCAATTTGGAACTCGCCTAGTTGATTATTTTATCAATGCCGATTATTATGATATGTATGTCGGTAAGTATTTATATTCTAGGATATAAAAACATCATTAAATAACTTCTGAGCAGCAAAATGATGATAACAGTACAACTCTTGCAGTCTTGAATGTTTTTTAATGTTTATTTATTCGTAATAAATAGAAAAAAATTAATTATAAATTATCATTTATTAGTTTTATTCTACAACTAGCGGCCCGCCCACGGCTTCGCCCGCTTAAAATACATGATCATTGATTTAATAAGCAGAATTGATTGACAACTATAATGACTTCTAACAAGTTTTTTTATTACTTTAATCTGTAATATTCTAATATGATTTTCTTACGACATTATCGTAATTTCTATAAGAATTTATGATTGTTTCGAACTAAAATTATGACCAATGTTGATATTTGATATTCATAAAATATACATAAAGCTAAGTATTTATTATATTTATTATATGTATATATTTTTGTAACCTGACGTTCATAATGTGCTGATGTCAGTGAATAAGTTAATTTACTCTATCAGAAACAGCCTTAAATGTTAAATTATTTATTTGAAGGATTTATAATATTCTTTGTAAAATAACTGTAATGATTGAATATTAACTCCTGTACAGTTTTAAAATTAGTTACATATATTATTAGCTAAATGTACAATTGGTAAATATGTAGTTATTACAGAGTACACGTAGAAAGAATGTTTTTAGGCATTTTATATAGATTTATTTTAAACGAACGAACGAACGAATCAAAAAATCGATGTATTTACTTGATATTTCTATGAAGATCAAATCGTTCTTTATCTCTGTGTTAAATTAATTACGACTTAAACTTAACTGTTACGATTTATGAAGTTAATCTCCAGTAACAATTCAATTTTGTTTGCTTTATTGTATAATAGTGCTTCAAAAATATATATTTTTATCAACAATCATATAACCAAGACGTTTCGAATGTCATTCTTTAGCCAGGAATCTTACCAGCGCGATTGCTATATAACATTCGCAGGCAAACTAATGCCTTGAGTTCATTCAAATGACGCTAACTTTTTTTTTAACCGATGACCAATTTTGATGAAACAATTTTAATTGTTAAGTTGAGTTAAAACCAAGCTATTGGTGAAATTTTTAAGTAAATCGGTTCAGTACGTTCAGAGAAAAATGTAACCATACATATCGACAGACAGACAGACAGACAAGAAATTCAAAAAAAATATTTTTGCTTTCTATTATTCTTTTTAAGTGTCCCTCTATCCCTTTCAGTCGAAATTACTAAATGTACAGACAAAATATTTTTACTGTCTTATTATATATAGAGATTTGATGACATCGTGGCGCACAAGCCAACCGTGCGGTTGCAAACGCAACATTTGTAGGTTCGATCAACACTCGGAGGAATGAAATATTTAATATTTTTATTTTCTCGCTCTGGTAAAGAGGCAAAGCGCGGCGTTGATTCTGCTGCATTCAAAATGCAATGCCTCAAGCATTCGGCGGACGAAAGTATATAAATGAGGAACGGATTGCCTTGACACTTGGTTCCCAGTCTACCTCTTATTAATCTACTACGTGCGGGATACCGCGTGAAGCTAAAATATATAAATAAATTTTGTGCAAATATAATACATAGCTTATAATTATGTATTGAAGGGCGATTAATGTGATAATTAGCAGACCGGATGGCCCGTTATATATTTTATATATACTGAGTTTAAATGTTCTACTATTATATTTATTTAAAAAATTATAGGTGATATGTATTCACAAATATGGAAATATTTAAGAATCGGATTGATTGCTTATTATAATTCTACGAGTATTACAATTTGTCAAATTTCTTGTTTTACGAACACTATTCTATCGACTCTTATTGCAATCAACAACCAACTGGAAAATCTTAGATCGGAACGGAGAAGTACTTTATTTTATATTTTTATATTCGTTTAATATTATTATTTACACATATTTAATATGTAAAGTGATGTAATTATTAATATTTATATTTTAGGTGTATGCCAATATTACAATTCACTAGCACTAAAATTAGCTTGGAGTAATCGTAATTCTGATTTTAATGGCCCTAGTAAAGTACGCGATGCAGGTAACTTATTTGATTTATTTGAGAAATGAACTAATTAAATAAAAAAAGTTAACTAAAAACATGTTTCTTCTTCGTTTGTAGATACATAGTATTAAAAAAATCGTTTCCCTCTTGGTTTTCACTAATGTCTTCAGTCATCTTTATATTATTTATTAGCGGCCCACTTGCGGCTTCGCCCGTTTACCACTTGTTATACTTTTATTATGCTAAATTTGCCAACTGATCAATATATTCAGTCATGAGCACTACGTATTATAGGACATCGGCGGCAAGGTCGCCCCCCGCGGGACTCGAGCTCATCTTGCGGCCGTAAACAGCGTTAAATTATTTTAATTCTAATTTTTATTCGAAAAGTGTATGTCCAAATTACATGCAATAAAATGAAATATGACCTTACGATTTTCAATATTTTTTTATAGATAGAAGATATATGGTGTCGCGGACTTTTTTTTTGGTTTAATAAAATTTCATATTTTTATCATACAACATACTGACATATTGGCAGTTCTCCAAAACGCACAAATTTCAATTTCCTTGTGATTACTCATTAATAGTAAATAATTTTAATAAGATGAATATCATATTAAATACTTAACTAAATAATAAACAAGTCGTCTAGACAAGTTTGATGATTTAGTATATACAAAAATATATTTTAAGAAAAAACCTTCAAAAAATAAATATTTTACGTGAAGATTTGGTGTGTTCTTAGCTAATTTCTTTTCAAAAATATTCGTAATTAAACTATATTCATTTTATTTGCTATTTTTAATTAAATAAGTACATACTTAAAGGTTTTAATAATAAAACGTGCTTATAATTTAGGTGTAGCTACACAAAAATCGATCGCAAAAAAAGTTTATAAAAATAGGATCATTGAGCGAGCGAGCTTTTGTTTTAAATATTGCTACGAAAATACGTTATCTAACGTAGTGTTTATTTTGGCTTATAATAATGTTAGCATGCAGAGCTTTAACAATTTATAAATAAGTCTTAAATTGGATTCTCCTAATTTTAGCACATGAATCGTCATTGATATCTTTATTTACTACTTTTAGATTAAAAATGTTTCGGCAATCGTTAATATATACTTATATTGACATTTTGAACAAATCTGTAACCAGCAAATTTCATGTACTTTGAATGAGTTTTTCATAAAATTCGACGTGTTTCAACGTGTTTTATGTAAAAACATGAATGTCATTGCCAGTGAAATAGTAAAAGATGGCAATGACGCTGGAAGAAAAGTAGCTGAAGACAATGATTATTAGCTTTTAAAGTAGACGAATAGGTCTGATTTCAGGCTGTAGTCCTGAATCTTAGACATATTTCTAATAGTACTAGTACTCACTGATGGGTCGTGTGAATAATTTTAATGTTTAAACCAGCTATGACTAAAAATTTACGTAGTACCTAAATTTGGTTCGTGAATTTTTCTCGGATTTTATTCTTTTGAATCTTCTTGCTATATCACTTCCATGGCATTTAGTTTCAGTGTAATGGAAACGTTATAAATAATATTACTGTTTTTAACATATAGAACAGTACAAAAATAAGCTACTTCAACTTAAATTTAATATTTAGAGTTAATAAAATATATCTAAAATTTTACGATTTCTATTAATATCCTTTAGTTGTTTTTATTTATTTTTTTCATTATTCTTTATTTTTTACATCTCACTTTATCCCTAGCGGGGTACTCAGAGAGAACGGAGCGCCAACAGCCCTACTCTCTGTATGTTTTACTTTATCAACTGTTACCACTCGTCAATCTCTTTATAAATGCCATGTATTTTCGTAACTTCTGTATATATCTTTTCTCTCGAGCGAGGGTTTGGGATTTATAAGACCCGATATTATGGTTAGGTTTATCCGCTCTCTACCCAGACGCAGCTGACTTCGATGCATGTCCATTCTTGACATCGGAGATTCCCCCAATACCGATGCTTCCCCTTTTTTGAACAATGTATGTTAAATCTCAGTTACTATCTAGTTTTTATAGGTCTACACACTGCAGAGGAAAATTACGTTTCACTGGTCTTAAGAATTGGATTTACTTTCTTGTTAGACTTAAATATAGTTTTAATGGGAGCTTTTCTCTTAAAATGTTGCAATTCTGTCTGTTTCAAAAGTTGTTTTACATATGATAGAAGTCCTAGTTGTCTTTCTACTGAGGGTCTCTGATAACGCTGGAGGGGAGTAGGCATCTTGCTCTGATGAAAGGCATTCTGCACCCATCAAAGCTAGGTGCCCCTAGGTGTACAGTGTACAGCGTCGCAGAGTTGGTGGGCTCTTTGAAATAAAGATTTGCCAATGGTAGAAAAACGTGGGTAAGATTCACTGTTGAAGTATGTGAGTATGGTTTCTTTGTTAACTAACTTAAGATCTTTCAGCCCACAAACAAAATGGTAAGAGTCCATGGTATGTTGAGTTTATACCTCGGCGTACCGATTTGGCTAACTATTGAAGATACAGTCAGTTTAGTCTTATTTTGTATTTTCGGCAACCCATACAATTTAGGATATTTTACATAACTAGTTACGAGGGATTTAATGTTACTTATCTTACGTTTCTTTCATTCTTCTTTTGCAACACCTACGTTTCGCTGCCGTATATCAGCGTCGTTCGTCAGCATTGCACAGTGTTCCTAAACGTGCAACTATTATGTTATTTCACGGTCTCACCAATGCATCTAAGGCACCGCTAATTCTGTTACCGGCAGCAATACGCCTGTGCATCTTTTCTTCATTTCTTTCAAATGCAAGAATATTCTCTGGTCCTTCTTTCCTTGGGAAGGAAATTTTCCCTCGCATATCACTTTGTGTCACTGCATGCTCCCAAGTTGACATGGCGCAACCATATTCAATACGAGCCTTTTCCTTCTCGCACACAGGCTGAGTGATCTCTATAAACAGATTTTACAACAAGGGAAGCGATTAAAGTATTGTAACGAGGTAGTCTCCCAAAATATCTTATACTCCTGTAAAACATCTAAAAAAAAATCACACTGCTGTAAAATGTGTGGCAAATTAATAAACAACCTTAGGAATTACTATAATTGCTCGTTAACATTTTATTTCTTTCTTTCTCAGTACTTTCACGTTTCAGTTTCATCTGTATCAGTATTTTCATTTGGTGCCTTTGTAGCATATCCTTTTTTTTTAAAAAAAAGATTTATCTGAGGCCTTATGACCCTAACGAGCTGATTTTCTCTACAGTGTCTTTCACTTTATCATCACATTTATCGTGTTTTTTACTATAACCTCGTTATCATTTACCACATTTCTTATATAATTTCCGTTTTTTGTTTCAAAGATGTCTAATATTTTGGAAGTACTTCCTCTTTGATCGATGGATCTTAAAACTTCCAGCTTCTTATGCGATAATTTGACTCCAAGTTTGGACGTCTCGTACCTCAAAATGAAACAGACTACTTATTATAGCAACGATTACATATTGGTCTGTTCCCAAGATAGCATCCTAAGCACTCGTGTGTCCACAACTTAACCTTAAATATACTGATCTGCTAGGAATAAGTCAATCATACTTTTCACGGTGAGAATATAATAGAACGTGCAAATGGATTGATGATGAAGGAATAGCAAAAAAGATTAATGAAGAAAAAGTGAGCGGTAATAAAGATAGTGGGAGACCTCGGTTGACCTTCGTAAATACAGCATCAAAGATAATGAAGGAGAAAAATCACGTAAAAAGCATAAGGACGCTCCAGGTGGCATGTATGAAAATTTGATGATAGTGGACGAGGTGAAAGAGCTATATAGAGACCGGAGCGTTTGGGGTTCCATTCTCTCTGACTTTCCCACTATTCCCACAGCTTCCCGCTGTATTACACAGCGTGAAGCTATATGCTATACGTGAAGCTAGCTAGTTGTAAAGAATCATTGTTGGTACCACAGCATCATTTTTCTCCAGTTGCTTATCATTATTCTACACTAATCGTCAGTGTCCGTATTAACACATTTTTTATAAATTCCATTTATAAAATAAATAGGGGTTGTTCATAGATGCCACTTCAATAAACGTGCATAATAATGTTCAAGCTTACATCTCACAGCTAAATTACGGCTTTACACGCTGGTTTTAAAAAATACATAATGTTTGGTTCAAAATAACAATTTTAGGAGAACTGCCAATATAAATAATTCTATGTGTGTAGCGCACGCGATTAAAGCAATTTTAAAGCAATTCGATAGCGTTCCTTGTTATTGTTATTTAGTTATTTAAGGCTAACTAAGACTTACACCGTAATGTTACATAGCCTGTAGTACTTCTGAAGAATGCAGCTTTCAAACAAAACAAACCAAGTAAATCAGACCAGTAGATCCAAAGATCTTAGCGTTTAAGCAAACAAACAAACTCTTACGCTTTATTATATTAGTATAGATACATATAAATAAAATTGGGAAATACAAAATAATAGTTTTTCTAAAATGCTTATTATAGACATGACTTTAAAACATTAACAAACCATTAAAAAAAATACCTGCCAGCTTTTCTTTTGCGGTCTAATCTCCGGAACTACTACACCGATTATTATTGGACTTTCAATGGAATATAAAGGAAGTAGTGGAGCGACATATAGGCTTCAATAATACCGAGGTTGGCCGGGGCAATGGGTTATCTACCGCCCGTCGAGGTTATCTACCGCCTATATAATGTATAAAATAAATATACAATTTTATATTGTTTTTTGCAAGGTTTTGTTTATAACTAGCGGCCCGCCCACGGCTTCGCCCGTTTAAAATACATGATTATTGATTTAATAATGATAATTGATTGACAACTATAATGACTTCTAATATGATTTTTTTATTACTTTAATCTGTAATGTTCTAATATGATTTTTTTACAACATTATCGTAATTTCTATAAGAATTTTTGATTGTTTCGAACTAAAAAATACGACCAATGTTGATATTTGATATTCCTAAAATATACATAAAGCTAATTATTTATGATATGTATATATTTTTGTAACATTACGTTCTTTCTACCTATGTTATGTTTTTTAAAGCTCTATTAAATGTGCTGATGTCACTTAATGATTTAATGTACTGCTTCAGAAACAGTCTTAAAGGTAAAATTATTGATTTGGGTAATGATTCATAATATTCTTTGTAAAATAACTGTAATGATTGCATATTAACTCCTGTACAGTTTTTAAATTAGTTACATATATTATTAGCTAAATGTACAATTGGTAAATATGTAGTTATTACAGAGTACACGTAAAGGATGTGTGAAAGGATGTTTTTAGGCATTTTTATATAGATTTTTTTCAAACGAACGAACGAACCACAAAATCTATGTATTTGCTTGATATTTCTTTGAAGATCAAATCGTTCTTTATCTCTATGTTGAATTAATTACGATTTCAACTTAACTGTTATGATTTATGAAGGTAATCTCCACTAACAATTCAATTTTGTTTACTTTATTGTATAAAATATTGCTTCAAAAATATGCTTCAAAAATATATATTTTTATCAACAGTCATATAATCAAGACGTTTCGCATGTCCTTCTTTAGCAATCTTACCAGCGCGCAAACTAATGCCTTGAGTTCATTCAAATGACGATAACTTTTTTTTTAATGAACCGATTTTGATGAACCAAACTTTAGTACTTAAGTTGAGTTAAAGCAAAGCAATTGGTGAAACTTTTAAGTAAATCGGTTCGGTACTTTCAGAGAAAATTGCGGACAAAAATATGTCGACAGACAGACAGACAGACAGACAGACAGACAAGAAATTCAAAAAAAATCTTTTTGCTTTCTATTATTCTTTTTAAGTGTCCCTCTATCCATTTCAGTCAAAATTACGAAATGTACAGACAAAATATTTTTACTGTCTTATTATATATAGAGATTACAATTTATTTAGTGTAGTGTAGATAACTATATTACAATAACTAACTAATTTACCCTAAATACAATTAAAAATATCATAGAAAATTAATTTTCAACAAAAAGAAAAACCGACTTCAAACAACGAACTAAAAAGTAAAAAATAATTTTACATAACGTAAAACATACTTTGATTTTGTTAAATAAAAATAATTAAAAAAGATTTTATAATTTTGAAGTCCCAAAAAAAGTATATCAGTCTGGAAATGTCTCCAAATATGCATATAATTAGGGTTTATTTTATAAAATTGATATCATTTTATTATTATATGTTGCAGACACATTTCAACGGGAAGAGAGGAAAAAAGTAAAATTTTTAGAATCACTTCGAGAATTAAACATTAATTATTCAGTTATCTGTGACATAGTCAGAGACACAATGCTGTTGGACGGGGTGCTGCTGTGTCTTTTTATTATTCATTTTACCGCGCACATTCAATTAAATGTCTTTGTTGTGCTGTTTTGGAAAATTTCTACTAAACGTAATTGATATTGTAATTATTTGTTAATTAATAACATGAAATACAAATTTCATGCTTTATCCCTAATTAAGAAATTGAATAAAATGTAAAACTTGAGTCAACATTATTAACAAGGCAAAATATGTATTTCTTACATAATATATTTACATACTAATATCGCCGTAGATAAAATACTTATACCTTTTCTTGAATATAGAGAACCAATACCCATCACATACAATCACCCTTGCACTGCTTTACGATGGTTTACTTCTACTAAGTCTACTTTTAATAAGATTTAAAAATTAAAAAAATAATAAAAGAGCCCGACATAAACCATCAAAATGTAACATTTTAAAAACCCCCTACCCAAAATATCACTATCTTATCTTGGTAAAGTTCTTGTAGCTCTTAAACTACTAATCCGATTTTCATAAACAGCTTACCTTAGCTTAGCAGTACCACTGAGATTAATAAGGCTTTCGATTTAAAAAAGTACTCAATTGGTCCAATAATTCAGGAGCTACGGTGCCACAGACAAACACACAAGCAGACCGACAGAAATATTTAATAAATAGCATTCTCTCTAGCCAAATGATAATTCTAAGTAGTAATAATCTTTAGGTGGTGGAAATTTGTTAAAATCCCTACAGAGATGCTAACAACATAAATAGTTGTAACAAGCGTATAGGAATTTCGACGTAGCTTGATGAGAATGTATGGTATAATGATCAGTGTGCTTGGACAGTATCCAAGAGGTGCGGGTTCAATTTCTGCTATGTTCAAAATTTTTATACGTTTTCTTAAAAATGAAGTTGTAAATTATTCAATTATTTTATATAACCTTTACTGTTTCTTAACAGTTTCCTTTTATCATAATACTGTAGTCGCTGTCTCATTCTTATGGATATTAATCCACGGAAAATATTTCATAATATTTGTAGAACCTTTCCACCGCACTTTTAATGAAGTAAGTAAATTTCTTAAGTCGTTTTTAGATGTTATTTTGACTAATGTTTTAAAAATATTTGAAAATTATTCATTTAATAATTATATTTATTCTAGATGCAACGAACTATTGTTCTAGTCAACAGCCTTAAAGCTGCTGTGATAGACGATGAAAGTGCAAAAAATGAAGTTGAAACTTTTCAACGTCTGCTGATTCTAAACAAAGCAACATTTACACCCCTTAATATGTTTACTATTAATAGATCAGTTATTCTAAAGGTAAGAAACAACTAAGAAGTTCACCAAGAAACAACCCTTCATCATATAAGCAACTACAATTTTTTATTTACCAAGGTCAAGTTTCTTTTTAGAGTTTCTATCTCATTTTATTCCTTTACAGAATTTTGTCTCTCTGTATGTTTATCCGTCTGTCCATTTGCTGACGATATTTATCTCAAATTTGCGTTGTGATATTAAGCTCACCCAAATGACTACAGTTAAAAAACTATTCCTATCTCTATATTTTAAGCAATTTTTTAAAAATCTTCATATAGAATTACTAATAATTAATAGAATTTTGATAGGATCGGTAAGAATGAATAGCTTAATAAGCTCATAGACTGAGATCCCAGGACCCCCAGACGTATATCATTTTAGCAAAGATTAAATTTTGAGGATTAATAGTCTAATATGTAGGACTGTATGCGTATTTACTAACTTGAAAGTGGAGTCCTTTCAGAGGTACCGCCAAGTTTAGGTACACGCTCACCTACGTTAAAGTAGAAACACTCATATTTAAATATATTTTTAAGAATAGTGTAAAAAGATTATATTTATTATTACCAGATCATTTATGTGTGCCTTTACTGCTCTCAGACATCCTAAAGGTTGTTTAAAGTTGGGGCAAAAGACGTTATTCTAGCAAGCTTTAATTTTAGATACATTATTTACAGACTATTTCAAGACCTCTTAATAAGCGGCCAGACCAATCGATGGCTTTGCTAAAATGACGTAGGTCTGGCGGCTCTGGGATCTTGGGCTATCACAACCTGCTACATTTAATTTATTTTTAGCTTCACGCTATATTTCGGGTGTAGCAATGCGGGTCAAAATTTAATATTTCTAAATCTTTTCTTTTTCTTTCCCAAAATCAGTAATTGTTACCTTAAATAAAATATTAATAAATGACTTCCTTATTTTTATTAAAGGTATTTGGCACTGTATTGACGTATGTTGTGACGTGCTTGACTTATGGAGCGGAAATGAAACGCCCTACCACGTATCTCAATCAATACTTTTATAAAAATGTTAGCACAATTTAAAATCTCTGCACATAAGGCTTTAAATTATATTTTAATAATCACTATTATTCTTGAAAACATGTATATAAATGTAATAATTTATTAAAATATTAAAAATGTTTTATTGTACGGTAAGAGGAATGCATAAAGCACTTTTTGTTATTAATGTATTAATATTAGACATATTTGTTTAGTAGAAGGCTATATCACGTTAAGAGAGGATACACAGTATATTACGGGTCATGGTTTACTTTCGCTAGGATCTCATATTAATGTATAAGAAATATGCTTCTATGCGAAGTTGGACCGGATCGATATTATGAATACTCTCCTATAAGAATATTTTTAACAGTCTGAGATCAGATCGACTACAGTTTCGATATCCCTAATAGTTTTGACCTACCTTGGTCAGACCTATATGGCCTGTATTCAAAAACACTTGGTTATTTTTAATTGATCAAGAGAGCCTTAGATAAAAGTAATATAGTATATATGGGATCTGATGTAATTTTAATAAGAACAATTATAACGTCTACAATACGAACGAATAAATAGCTTAAATGGCTACAGCATTGTGTGATATTAAATTTTTATGACGTGTGATTTTCAAAAAACACGAATTATAAAAAAGAAAATCAAATTTGAATGTTTTACATTAGCATATCTCTGATAAGTAGCCGAGAAAATCTAAGGTTAAATTATTCCACTATCCAATTTTCATCGATTTTTAACATATTGTGTATCTACTGTTGGTGTGTGAAACCCAACGCGAAATTTTGTTGTACCAGATCCAAAAGGTATAAATAATATAAGTATTTAATTTAGAGAGTGAATCATCCACAACTACATGTCACCACACCGTTCCTTCCATTATGTGGTCATAGTGGCGTCAATAAATTATTATAATAGAAATAGGTAAATTGTTTTTAATTACATACTAGCTTAAAGAAATACTTACTTAATAAATAAAATTAAATTAAATCAGCTTCACGCTGTATCCCGTACGCAGCAGGGTAGGCAGAGGGAACCTAGTGTAAAGACACTCCGTTCCCCACTTTCTGCCGAATTCTGGAGGCATTGCGTGTTGAGTGGCAGAACTCAACGCCGCGCTTAACCTCGACACCAGAGCGAAGAAATGGAAATATAAATTTAAGTAAATATTTCATCTCCTCGAGTGGGGATCGAACCCACAACCAGTCGGTTTTACAGTCACACCTCGTGCCACTGCGCCACCACTGGCCTCACTTACTTAATATACATGTACTATCGTGCACATTCAATATGTGGACCTCTATTTGAAAAAATATTCCGTTGTGTACGGGATAGAGCGTGAAGCTGATTTAATTTTAATTTTTATAAAATAAAATATATATTGTTGTGTGTGAACATTTTAGATTTTTAAATAATGAATAAATAAAAAAGACGGACAAGTGCGGGTCGGACTCGCAATTGAACGATGTCTATACAACTTATTAATTAATATAATTAACATTTTAATTTATGGATATCGATGAAATAATTTTATAATTATAATTTCAAATTTTATAAAATAGAACATGTACAATGCGCAAGATTATAAAATTTGAAGTGAAAAGAAACGAATACAATAATCAAAAATTAAAATTATTTTCATATTTAAAGCCAGGAACAATTTAAAAAGCAAATCTAAAATCTAAAAATATTTCTATTCACTCTATTTAACGGAACCAAAATACCATTAATTATTTTCTCAATTTCTAATACGCGTACTTGACATTTAATAATACCCAAAAGCCAAGTTGTTCTCAAACTTGTGACGCATTTTAATATTATAAAAAACTACTATAATATACTATGGAGCACAGGTACAGCGGACATTGTACATTAAAATGTGATGTTTTGTCTTCGATCAAATTATTTCTGCCATTTTTACTATCGGCCAACCTGTTAATAAGACAGTACTGTTGTGATTCCGTTGTTATTTTTGTTGTTTTTATAATCACAGATTTGCACGCTGTAGTCAACAGGTCAAATTGACACTTTTCAAAGCCTACTGTCAAACATTCTACACGTGCGGTCTGTGGGTCAGCTTTACGCGACGCACTACGCGTTCAATATAATAACATTTTTAGGATGTTGTTCGATTTGCCGCGCTTTTGTAGCGCGTCGTCGATGTTTGCTGAGTCGCGTACCGAATATTTCCGCGCGATCTTTAGAAAGCGGTGCGCCTCACTGTGGGCGCGAGTGCGCGGAGCATCGAACTCCATCCTGAGCACGTTGGCTGATCGGTGGGACTCCCCATTGCTTAGTCGCTGGGTAAGGCTTCATGTTCCCGCTGCTCGATATTGTCACTAGTGTAGGAGTCTCATCGGAAGCCAGTTTATGTATGTTTATATATTTATATGCATGTGTGTGTTTAAAATAAAATGAATATGTATTAACATGGTGTAAGTTTTAAGTGTAACTAACAAGTGGACCAAGTCTTAATTAAATAAATTATTATTACATATTATTATTGTGAAGTTTTTGTTATATTACATTTTTCATATTTTAAAATATGAGTAAACCTGGACCAAATGCAATAGAAATAAAAAAGTTACATAAAACTTTTAAAAACAGTATTTTATTGTTTCATGCTAAAATGAATAAACGACAAATATTCTTATCAGATGTTTGAATATAACAAACAAAATTAATATGATTCATCATTCGTCATTATTATTTCATATCTACAAAGATGCATAATGGCACTATACGCGATATACTAATAAGTAAGGACGTAATAAGGTCTATCAATCTGCGTCAAATGAAATTAATCCATATTTTATCACACGTACGTAAAAAAAAACATGAAATACAAAAAAACTTTTATCATACGGATACGGATTGTAGATATACAGGGTGGAAGTGTCAGCACCACTTTAAAAGAAACTAGTTTTTACTACTCTATAAAATTTATTAATCTTTAGTAGTATGTGTTTACGATATTGGCATCTATGCGTAACTGCATCACACGTAATACAGGTATGGATAAACATCGTGAAATTTAAAAAATCCTACATCTAAACTGTTGAGTTATCTTAATTAATTTCTTTAGGTATGGGTTTAAAATATTTTACCCTATACGTTCCCGTAAAAAGAGCGCTGACACTTCCAATCTGTATATAATATTTACCAGAATATTCCGTATAATACTTTGTACCACGGCTCTGGTTGTGGCTTACGATATTCAGAATTTGGTATAAGATTAGTATTATCAACAGGGTCTTCCTTGAACAAGTTGACAAACGCGTTCTTTATACCATACTTCCACATCGCTATATAGGGGAAATAACTACCCATAATATTAAGGTATTTGAAATATACATTTAGGAACGTTCTCCCAAAATATGTGAGATATAAGCATGTGATAAAGGTATTAAAAGCTAATTTGTATTTCGCTACTAATGATAAATTTTTGTATGCTGGTGAAGTTTCTACGGAGTCGAAGTCACGAAGATAAAATATATTTGATTCTTCTGTTCTCGTTACATTTATTGGACATTTTTCCATTAACTCAGTTGCATATACACCTGTTAAAAGTTGAAAAATTTAGTTTAGAACCACAATTCAAAATTCAAAAATTCAAATAAAAAGTTTAAATTTGTGCAATTTAAACAATAATTAAATTGTATAAAAGAATATTTTAGTTACTTCGCAGTAAGAAAAAAGTTGTCAAATATTATAAAAAGTTCGAGTTTAAAGAGTTTGTTCATTTTAAACTAGACTTACGAAACGATATGTGCAATTGTGTATAAAATAAAATTTAAATAAGATAAACAGAGTACGGAACGAGAAGTATTGTACATTAACATACCCCTGTCTTCGGATAGTCCTTTCAATGTATCCCTAAGTTTTTTTTGAAATTCATATCTTTCGTTTTCCGTGTAAACGTATCCAGGTACTCCAGCTAAATATTTTACTGAGAAAATCATTGAATGAGGCTCTATAGATGTCAGAATATTACTAATACCCTTTATTGTTACGTGAACAGCGTGATCGAAATATTCAGGAACATTCTCTAAGCATGGAGTGTATACTCGGTTCAATAAGATTTGGCATACTTGACGAGTCTCTTCAAAACTGCCTCTGCAGAAATTATATCTGAAAAAACCAATGGTCTTGTGATTGGAAAAAGTATATAGGTATGTTGCGTATGTCGTCTGTTCATTATTGTTTTGTTGATTCTTTTTTTTAAAACAGATATGATATATTTTTCTGAAATAACGTTTAGAAAATAGATAATAGAAACCTGTCTTTTAACCCTATCATATGTCCAATAACTCTCCAAAAGTGGTTATATGCTTCCCAGTCGTCACCCCGAAGCTGAGTTATAGAAAATTTTTCCGGTTTCAACATAGAAAATCCAATAAAACTAAACAGAGTGATAGCTACGTCCCGCTGAGACACCGTACCAGCGCCCCTTAGCTTGGCTGCCCTGCTAGCTTGTAGGTGTCGACTTCTTACAGTGTAAAGAGACTTCCAAGATCTAAAAGAAAATGTTTACTTTGAAATAATCGTTGCATACATATTGCTAGACCCCTTAGACCGTAGCAACCAAATCTTTCTCAGCAACCAAATCTGTCTACATGACCAGAAATAAATTGTTGTAAAAGAAAATTTGCATTTTGAAATGATCCGTTAATTAATGTCCGAAGGTAAATAAAGTTTATTTCTCGTATAAATGCGTTGAAGTTAGTTATTCATTTAATTTGATAGGGTTTGCCTATTTTGCCTCTCCTAAGGTAGCAAATAGGTATCGACGTGTAGAACATATAGAGTTACCAGTTATATAGAGATTTCCAATATTTTTATCCTGTTTTATTTGATCACTACGTGCATGTACTGTGTATTTCAGAAAATATGACCCTGTGACGAATAAGAAATATTATTTTGGTATATCATAAAATTGTTTATATTTACTCTGATATTAAAGGGTATGTTATTAAGTACCTAAGTATACTATTGAAATTGAAAATTATAAAGTAAATATTCAAGTTTCTACTACGATCTACCAGAACTAACAACATCTGGTATTAAAATAAAATCAACTCCTCCAATTTTTTTCCCAAAATAATAAAAAAGTAGCTTAATTTTATCACATAAGATACATAGAAATAATTACTAAAATAAATTCTTGTTCGTCACTTATTGACAAATCACAGCAGAAAAGTATTCATTACTAATTAAACGTATTACTGTTAGCATAAGTTACTTATAATGTAGTAATAGGTGTCACTGTAATTACGAGTACGTCATTTGATATTGTTTCTATTATCGATTGTATTAAGTGGCGGTAGTGTGCTGCGTCTTTTCCGGTGGATTTCCAATATAAGCACAAACGACACGGCACTCGTGTTCATTACGTTCTAAGATATTGTCAAGACAACTTGTCATTACAATTCATATTTCAATATTGTGACTACGACAGTACATGTGTATATAATAAATAACAAGTGTAAATAAATTTATTGTAAAAGCTGGATTTTGTGTCTGATTTGTTGGTTCGCCTAACAGTTCAGAAGCGGGATTACGAAAGGATATACAAAATTTCCTGCCACGCTCATAAAGTGTAAGTAGACCATATATATATTCTTTTTTTTTTCTTTTCTCTCATTTTTCTTACTCCTTAAAGATTAGCTGAATAATTTGTATGTAAATTGAGTTCTTTATAATTTTTAATTTTTCTATTCTGAATATAAGCAGAGTGTTGCTATTCTAATTATAGTTTTTAGTTACTCTTATTTCTTTTACATCAAACAAACAACAAACGGATAAATGAAAGATCTTCAATGGAAATTTAATAAATAGTTTTAACAGTTAAAGTTTACTGATGACGATGCGTAGAAATCTTGTACTTCGAACTTTTCGTTGTGTGGTCATTGATAACCTTTATAACAGCCAGAATGGTTTTTTTATGAAGGGAATTATTGGATAAATTTGGAAGGTTGGATAATTTGAGAATACACTGGATGATGTGCATACCTAAACATTTTCCATTTTATAGTACTTACGTAACGTTTCAGTTTTGAGGGTAGTTGATAAATTTAGAATTTGAGATTGTTTAAGATATACTTTAAAAGAAGTATACAATTGCTTATAGCATCTACGTTGGTAGACGTGATCGATAGGATATTAGTTCTTCCAATAGAGTATTTACTTATACGGGTGATAATTTAAAGATATTTGACACCATAATATTTCACACGTTTAAAGATATATGACATTCATTGGTCATGAATAATTTCAGTTATCAAGACTTTCTGGAATACTTATTTTGAAATATTTATAATGGGTATATTCAAATTTATTTATTACATATCTGGAATATTTCTTTCGTTGTTTTTGTCATTCTTTGGAAAGCTTTTACATCGTATAGAGGATATTGTATTTCGCTATCTCTTGGTTAACTATAAATGATATTAGAATTGTTTTTGTAATGACAATAATATTAGTGAAGTAACTATTTTGTTGTCTTAAAGATGTCAATATGATTTTGTTTTATCATCATGCGGAATTGTTCTACATATATTCTTTATGTGTAGTATGTTTAGAATTGATGAATTATCTGAATTGAAATTTGTAAATATTTTCATTGGTTTTTACTTCCGGCTTTGTCACTTTATTGAGAACTGTCGTCTTGTCGTTTCCTATTTCTGTAAGAGTTATAAAGCTATTCTCGTAATATAATGGTATCTTATTGAATGTATTATTTTTGAATTAGATTGTTCTATGGTATACGAATTTATTAACACGTATAATAGCCACAAACATAGAAAATATATTCGTAATAGCTATGGGATCTAATATTCCAATGAAATTAAAGTACATGTGTTCTTATCTCAATTTATTAGTATCTCATTTTATTTGTGTTATGACATATGGTAAAAATTCCTTTCTTTTACGGGATAAATATATTGTGATTTGATTTGTGAACTATTCCTGGTTTTGGATAATTGTTGTTAATGTAGATATTACAGTGTAGTTCTCTTTATTCCATGAGGACCAGCCAGCTTAGGGAACTTTGGTGGCATTCATTATTTGTTCAATTGACTTTCTTTTCCGTTTGCTATTTGTTTGTTGTTAACATGATGTCAAAGTATTGGCACTGTTTCACGTAATTGTAGACAAATCTAGATTTTATTTGTTTATTTAGTTATTATTACTTTTTTTATTTGGTTATTATTACTTTATAACGATTAAAAGTCGTCTAATTGTAAAGATAAAATATCATTTATGTGCATTTATGGCCAGATTATACAGTGTCGGTTAACTTATTAATTTTTATGAATTTCGAATGTCAGTTATTTGAATAGATTTTCAAATTAATAAATTTGAAGGAATTTTATGTTAATGTAATTAGGTTGATAAAAAAGTTATTATGATGTGTGCAAGTCTAAGCTTATATTGTTTGAGTTTCAGGAACATGGAAAATAATATTGCCCGAGGATAGGGCTTGAGATTGAATGATGCCCGAGGATAGGGCTTGAGATTGAATGATGCCCGAGGATAGGGCTTGAGAATGAATGATGCCCGAGGATAGGGTTTGGGATGATGATGCCCGAGGATAGGGTTTATGGGGCGGATGGTGCCCGAGGATAGGGTTTGGGATTGAGTGATACCTGAGGATAGGGTTTAGGGATGATGATGCCCGAGGAAAGGGTTTGAGGATGGATGCCACCCGAGGTTAAGGAGTTAAGCATTCATCCTTCATCATTCGTCCCTCGTCATTCATCCCTCATCATTCGTCCCTCATCATTCGTCCCATATCATTCGTCTTTAATCATTTTAATCTTACCCGAGGTTAAGGGTAATGGATGGATTATACCCGAGGTTAAGGGTGATGGATGGATTATACCCGAGGTTAAGGGTAATGGATGGATTATACCCGAGGTTAAGGGTGATGGATAGATTATATTTCAGGTTAAGGATAATGGATGGATTATACCCGAGGTTAAGGGTGATGGATGGATTATATTTCAGGTTAAGGATAATGGATGGATGATACCTAAGGTTAAGGGCAATGGATAGATAACATTTCAGGTTAAGGATAATGGATGTATGTTACCCGTGGTTAAGGGTAATGGATGGATGATATTTTAGGTTAAGGATAATGGATGGATGTTACCCGTGGTTAAGGATAATGGATGGATGTTACCCGTGGTTAAGGATAATGGATGGATGTTACCCGTGGTTAATGGTAATGGACGGATAATACCAGAGGTTAAGGGTAATGGATGCAAAATACTCGAGTTTAAGGATAAAGGAAGCTTAAGAATCAGGTTAGTGAAGTCATTTTTGAGCTCATTAAAGAAAATGAATAAAAATTGATTGATTTTTCGAAATTTGAATTGATATTAAAGTATTTCTTTTAAATTGTTGTAATTGACCGGAATGGAATAAATTCATAGCGAGTCGTTCCCAAACGACGAGAATTAAGTATATTCATTTTAACAAATATGTTAGTATAAATGTGTTTACGATTATAAATGTGTTTACGATGAGACACGAAGCAAAATTCTTATAAAATAAAACTTTTAAATCGGTGTGAAATAATGGCTATTGGTTGGTAAATGGTGGAAATGATCACGGTGTAGCAATAGATACAAATAGAGACATACGTAGGTAGGTAGGTAGGTACAGTAGCTTAAGTTATGAATCCTAAAAAAATGTTTGAAATATTTTTGATCTGAAAAAAGAAAAAAAACATATATATATAAAGGGGAAAATAATGATAATGGTAACTACAAAAAAATGCAATGTATAGCTGAATGAAGTGAATCGAATTTAAATTATTCTTTTTATTTTTATTTTAGTAGCAAAATTACAAAAAAAAAAAATGTCTAGAGAATCTATGATGTAAGTCTTACCATTGGCTCAGAAATATATTTAGATTTATTTTGGTTGAGAAGAGCCGACAAAATACTCAAGAAAACAGTATTTGAAGATAAAATTTACGATAAAAGTACAACAATCGTTACTTTCCAGTTTTAACATCGACATCCTTTTAGTCCATATATTCATATCGTTATAGTAATATAGGACACAGCAGCTTTGCCTAGTAATTGAAAATTGGCTGTGGAATTTTATAATGCATACGAACATGGAAAATGATGCAAATTTAGTATAACTTATGCCTAAAGGAAAATTAAGAGCATATTACTCTATCTGTCAACTTGTTTGTTTTTGTATATTATTAATTTCTTGTTTATTACAAGTAGACTTTCAAATTATTAGATTACGCGTACAGCTGACATATGTTAAGGAAAGTAAAAGTAAACCTTAAAATAATCTGAATTAAAAAGAAAAATAACCAAAAAAACCAATCGAATTCGACACGATTTTGCCCACCAACCTCCTTATGTTGATTCAGAAGACGAATTTTCCGCAGATATAGTGTATTGTTGATCGGGATGTTTCATATCAATTTTAGCTTGATATTTCCATGTCTTCTTAAGATAATTAGTCCTGAGAGACAGACAGACAGACGTACGTAAGGACAGGACTTAATGCATAAGCGTTTGCAGATATTAAGCACTTATTATTTTTTACATGTGACTGGCAACTGGAAACGGCTGTACGTAAGGGTTGATGGTCAATCTTCGCGGCATATCATTGAAGAGACCTTTGTCCAGTAATGGACGAGGACAGGCTAATAATCATGGTGGTGATGAGGATCATGGTTATGAGGACAATGGTGATGATATGGATCGTGGTGATGATGAGGATCATGATCATGGTCATGATGAGGATCATGGTCATGATGAGGATCATGGTCATGATGAGGATCATGGTCATGATGAGGATCATGGTCATGATGAGGATCATTGTGATGATGAGGATCATTGTGATGATGAGGATCATTGTGATGATGAGGATAATTGTGATGATGAGGATCATTGTAATGTTGAGGATCATCGTAATGATGAGGAACATTGTGATGATGAGGATCATGGTGAGGATGGAGATTATGGTGGTGAAGATGGCAGTCATTATGGTTGTGATAATATGGTTTGAATATGGGAGTAATGAGGCGAGCGGTGTCACGTTCTGTTTATTGTATTTGACTGATCATGGCTACACAAATTGTGTGTTGAATATTTTTTCAAATGAGCTGCTTTTATATGTAAGATTTGTACAATGTATAAAGTAAACGTGTGTCATTAACTATTAGATATGGTTGAATTGAAAATAACTTTGATAATATATATGGGACTTTAATAGGAAATAGAATAATTCTATACAGTCTTGCTGGTGCTATTTAGCAGTACTTTTTATATGTTAAGCTTATAGAGTATATAAAAGTTAATGAATGAGGCCAGTCGTGGCGTAGAGGCACAAAGTGACTGTAAAGCCGACTAGTTGTGGGTTTGATCCCCATTCGAGGAGATGAAATATTTACTTAAATTTATATTTCCATTTCTTCGCTCTGGTGTCGGTCGAAGCTAAGCGCAGAGTTGAGTTCTGCCACTCAACACGCAATGCCTGCAGAATTCGGCAGAAAGTGGGGAACGGAGTGTCTTGAACACTGGGCTCCCTCTGCCTACCCTGCAGTGTGCGGGGATACAACGTGAAACTGATTTATTTTATTTTAAGTTAATGAATCTGCTCAGTTTACGAATTTAATAATAACATGTTCTTTTAATGTACTAAAATAAGTGTTCGATATTAAAAAGGAATATTCCATGTAGCGTTGTTGGTGTTGTTTAGCCAAATTCTTGTAATAAAAAAATAATAATAATATGTAATAATTAAATTATAACATGAATGTATATGAATACTGATGGCTCATTGTGTTAATGAGAATTATTGAATTGTATAAATCTACATAATTATATATAATGTAATATACATAATTATATAATTGTTGTATAAATCTAAAATCAAAAAACGAAAAATGTCTAAATTCAAAAAAAATGTTTGCAATGTATAATATAATTTATAAGTATTTTGTATAATCAATTTAATGGCGTAATGAATTCAGTGTAGTTAACATTTATTTGATTTAATTTTAGTTAAAGAATAACAGGACTCTTTTACGGACATCACATGAGTCTAGTTTTATGTAATAATTGTTTTGATTTTAAAAATTACTAATTAAGATAATGTATTTCAAATTGTATAATTTACATATTATGACATGTGAATATCTAATTTAATAGCTTTTGTAAATATCCTCACTTGTACTAAAAATATAATTATATTTTGTAACTGTTGGCACAAAACTAAAGCTATTTAAATTAGGACATTTAAAAATTGTGAACTATTCCTAAATCGCGAAGGGACTCGCGATTAGCAGGATGGCCGAGCTGTTAGCATAAGTTACTTATAATGTAGTAATAGGTGTCACTGTAATTACGAGTACGTCATTTGATATTGTTTCTATTATCGATTGTATTAAGTGGCGGTAGTGTGCTGCGTCTTTTCCGGTGGATTTCCAATATAAGCACAAACGACACGGCACTCGTGTTCATTACGTTCTAAGATATTGTCAAGACAACTTGTCATTACAATTCATATTTCAATATTGTGACTACGACAGTACATGTGTATATAATAAATAACAAGTGTAAATAAATTTATTGTAAAAGCTGGATTTTGTGTCTGATTTGTTGGTTCGCCTAACATTACAAATAAAAAAAAAACATTAAACGTGAGCAATTCTTGGCAATAACAAAATATTAATAATCGCAAAATAAATACTATAAAATGCTAAATAGATATTAAAAAACGAAATTTTATGCAATTCAGAATGTGGGACAGTGACTAATTTGAAAGCTTCGTGATGAAAAGGAAAAATTTAAGCAATATCCTCACTGTCAGAAAGTTGCAATAAAGAATAAAGCGTTATTTTTTTACCTCTTTTACCGTTTCCACTGTCATCACCCTCTTCACATATGTTCTTCAAGAGGTCCTCATGTTTTAACGTGACCTTTTTCCATTATCATCGATGCTTTATTTTCGAAGGTCAATCGAGGTTTTCTACTGCCTGTCTTACCAACTGCTGCTCTTTTTTCCTCATTTTTTTTTGCCATTCTTTCATCATTCGTTCTCTCAACGTTTGGGCACGGCGATATACTACTACATTCGACTTGCGGATTCGACAGCTGTCCAAATACAAATAGAACAACATGTCATAGCGCAGCCTTGTTTAGCTCTCGATCGGATATCAAACCAAGTCAACACAGGCTGAGTGATCTCTTTAAAGAGACTTTATAGCTAGGAGCAAGGAGCCACTCACCTTGTACTGGGACAGTATCTCCTATAATTTAATCCTCATCAATCCAGTAAAATGCATTTTGAAGTCCACGAAACCACAAAAATTTTTTACCAGTCGTTACTGTCAAGATTGTGTCTTTGTTCCTGCGGAGTGAAAAAATTGGATCCATATACTCTTTCAGTTCAACATTTTAATTAGGCCTCCCACAACAGCCTATCGGTTCTTTCTTGCATTCTTCTCCCTAATATTTTGGCAAGCTAATGAAACGATGGTGCCCTAAACCTTGCACGTTGACATTGCCGCGCCATTTGTCTGATACCCCCAAATCTAATTTCTAGCATAAATTGCACAGATACCATTCCAAGATACAAGTCCAAGTCACGTGATATTTGGCAATTAATATTTGATCATCTCTGCAGTAACTCCATCTGCTTTCGCTGCTTAACCACATTTCAGATTTCATATGGCACTCTCATCTTGTTGGCATGTTAACTTCACTA
The DNA here is from genome assembly GCA_021202915.1 of Heliconius himera. NCBI lineage: Eukaryota > Metazoa > Arthropoda > Insecta > Lepidoptera > Nymphalidae > Heliconius > Heliconius himera. The sequence continues at coordinate 206,725 of JAJHJA010000199.1, forward strand.
TCGGCTACATCAAGGCTTAGTGTTTCATTGTTACTCGAGGCAGAGTCCTTATTACCTTACATTCATACATCTCTATATAGAAAGAATTATATACACGTTTTAGCTGAAGCCTATCGTAGTAAAACGTATGACAGTTCTGTTAATATTTCAACGTCTTTGGAATAAAAAGGCCTTCATTCTACAGGTTAGCAAACTATCTCGGAAGTCACTAGCTGTTTGCCTAGTAATTTCGGATTAAAATAGAATCACCCTTGTACTAATATTTTAAGAGGCGACTAAAGTACGTGTGGAAGTCGCCAGAAATGAAAAAAAATGTGGGCAGATTCGACCAAATTTTTGCAACTTTCAGCATTTAAAACCAAATTTAAGTATTGGATTTTTCTCACAATATTTCACATTAGTCAATATCGGACGCCAACGCTATTTGTTTCGGCATACGGTAATCCCAGACTCGTGGAAGATCGATTTAATCCACTCATTACCGAAGAAAGGTGATGGGTCAGATCCAATTAACTGCAGACTCAATTATATTACAGCCTTGCTTACTTATGGGGAGCATATGTATAAATAGCCAGCTCTTGATTATTATCTGGAGGATCTCCGATTAATAAATAAACAATTTATTATCGAATATTTACGCGTAAACCTTAACATTCCCTATGGCTACACGAATGAATTTAAGATTATATAAATTATACTTTTGATATTTCCGTAACTTTCAAATATCTACATGAATAATAAATCTTGTTTTTAGCTCTAGTAATTTAATATAGGTTAGATTTTTGTTGAATTACTACGTGATAAAGTAAAGAAAACGAGGTTATTTATTTTTAAAACATCGTCACTATCCGGAACACTTTTTCTTTTTTTTTTTTAAAGCCGAAGACACAGACACTTTCGTCATAGTTTTTGTCGAAACTAACTTTAAAATAATAATGACGATATAACAATTACGATTACTATGATGCCAGGAAAACAGAAAAAATACAAATTAGTAGATTTTACTTGTATAAGTTATCAAATTCACCCTGACTAATCAGGATTTTCCGGTACTACAGTTTTCGTAGGACAAAATTAAAATAGTCTGTTAATTAAAATTATCTGAGAATATATTTACACACTAATATATATTCAAAGTCTAATATATTACAAGAGAGACGTATTTAAAATCGATGAGAGCACCGTGGGACAGTCAAAATCTTTACCTCGTATTATGCTTTCTTTTAAATATAAAAATAATTATCTATATATAATCGTTAAACATTAAAACATTTACTTTAGCCATATAAAATCTCATTTCCACATGATCTATATAATAAATTAGAAATAAAATTGTTGAAAAGTTGTGGGACAGTATAATTTTGCTAGGATATTTTTTTTTGAAATACACTCAATGTATACACATATACATTGTAAAAATTACCCAATCTGGCAAAAAGATTTTATCTCGGGACACGAAATAGCACCTAGAATAATGTCGCGTATTTTAAAAAATGACTGAGAACTCGCACCTTATAAAGACGCGCACTAGTCATTTCTTAACTGATATTGTAAAAAAGATTAGGGTGGTATAACAACTACTTATGGATACGCAAAGGGAGATCACAATTTTTAAGGATAAGAAAATTTTAACAATAAAGCAATATTTTAACAAACAGAATTACCATAACGCGGGGTGTTTACTTTGGAGGAGTGACTGAGACATATTTTTGTGAAAAAGGAAGGCATGAAAACATCGGCACTATTATATCAAGATACCATTCTTGAGAAGATAGTTAGGCCCCTTAACAACACTAAGTTTAATAACCAAGAATGGCCCTTTCAGAAATACACGGCACCGGGTCATGAAGATCGATCCACCCAATCTTCAGTTTTATCTCTAAAACTGACCATAAATCATAATCCAGTGGATTAAGACCAGGACGTTCGTTTCTAACCAAGCTTGGGTATTAAAATACAATTACTCTAAACCAGGAAACAAAATATTTAAATTCAGATACTATACTATTATACTAAACTATTATACTAACTGCGTTATCTTGAATTATTTTTTAAGTTAATTTTACTTTCAGGCCTTTTTCATTGTGGGTTCGATTCCCATTCGAGGAAATTAAATCTATATCTACTAATATAATAAAGCGGAAGAGTTTGTTTGTTTAAACGCTAAGATCTCTGGATCTACTGGTTGGATTTACTTTTTGTTTGTTTTGTATGAAAATATTTTTCAGAAGTGCTATAGGCAATATAACATTACGGCTTAATTCTTACTTAGCCTTAAATAATGAAATAATAATAATTAGGAACGCTTTCTTATTACTAAAAATGTAACACAAGGTGTAAAAAAGTAGGGATAAAATGTCTTTCATCGCATGTGCTGCAGAAACTGTTTAAGATGGAACCAAAATATATTCTACAAAATTAAAGAACATATCCGTATATCTGAAAAAATCTTTGGTATACTATATATCTTAGTATCGTAGTTCTAAAGCTACTTTTTTGCATATTTTAAACATTTTTAAAGTGTTAATACACACTTAGGAAAGAAAAATACTTATTTAGAAAACGTATAAAAATTTGAACGTAGCGGGACTCGAACCCGCGCCTCCTGGAAACCGACCAGGCGCTCTGACCACTAAGCCATACGTTCTCATCAAGCTACGTCGAAATTTTTGTACGCTTGTTACAACTTATTTATGTTGTTTGCAACTCTGTAGGGAGATTTTGACAAATTTCCGCTACCTAAAGATAATTACTAAGAATTATCGTTGGGCAAGAGAGAATGCTATTTATAAAATAACAATTTAAAAATGTAAAAAATATAAAAGGTGATTATATCATCCCGGGAATTTCATGGCTCGAATCTAGCGGGGGAGCTCCCTTGCCGCCGATTTCATTCTCCCGAACAGCGAGAACGATTTTTTTTCACTTTCTCAAAATTATGACAAATGATTGAATGTATGTATAAATTAAATAATCAATCTTGTGGCAAATATTTATAGTAGGTTAAAATTAATTAGAGGTGGTGTATGCGGGCGAAGCCGCGAGTGGGCCGCTAGTATTTAATATTTTCATTTCTACGCTCTAGTACAGGGCAAAACGCGGTGTTGAGTTCCGCCACTCAACAGAAGAATCCCTCCAGAATTTGACAGACAATGGGAAATGGAAGTGTTTTAATGTGAACGGTTGTGCCTTACCACAAGACTATCAGGAAATATGGTGTTAGGTGATGGTTACTTTGGCAGTTATTAGGTAAAGTGTAAAGCTATTTTTTTATACTTTCTTGGACATCGCATGATTTGATTATTAGTATGTATCACACTACACAGCACGACGGGCCAGCAACCGAATTCCTTACCAGAGTCCTTTCGAATATGAAGTCTATTATGTATTTCGATAGGTTGTGTTTTCATGCGATGTCCAAGTCGATCTATTTGTTTAAAACGTATAAATATTTTTAATATTGGCATGATAATAATTACTGTAATAACTTAAGACAGAAGGTCCTTTAAGTAGAGACTAAATAGATTAACCGACTTGGTATTACATGGATCTCACAACTTTTTACGGTAGAAAGATTGAGCTGCGAGACTTGGGTTTTTTTACCGGATGTTTTTGATGGCATCATATTATCCAACACACTAGCAAGAATAATGAAGAACATGATTAAAATGCTTAAGCACGTCAACAAAATTAGTTATGAAAGAATGGAAAAAAAATTGATGAAGCAAAAGTGAGTGGCAAAAAAATTAAAGAAATACTACATCGATGATGTTACAATCTAAAACAAAGGTCACACACGTTGTGATACGAATAATTTGAACAAATCTTTCTCACTGATTCAACACAAGTCATTAAAGTTTTTGTTTTTCTTGTTGCATTAATAACACCAACACTAATTAAGAAAATGGGCACCAACATACTACATATTTTTAAAACAAAATTTGTTTGTTCTGTATCATTTATTTTATTTTGATCTATAATAGTTGACTTTATATCCATGTACATTGAAAAAAAACATCAAAAGATCTGTTGATTACAAATATATATTTTTTCTTTGGTCTAGTGTTAGCAAACTCGTGTAAAATATATAGATATAGATAAAAAAACTATAACAGCAATGGAATTGCGTCAATCGGAGACCCTCCCGATTTCCCACCGGAGGACGCACTCCGGAAGTACTAGACTTAGTAATTGTAAAGCATGTTGCCCTCTGGCTGCGGTCTATAGAATCACTTTCAGAACTAGACACAGACCATCGCCCAGTAGTTTTCAAACTAGGTATAGACTCCCATTTAGGGCCACCCACAAAATCTATCAAAAATTGGAAAAAGTTGGCTGAACTCATCAAAGCTCTCTCCACTCACGACCTCATTCAAAAATTATAGACTTATAAATGTTGCTAAGGAAACGCTCTTCATAGCTCCTCGGTTGTGGGTTCGATCTCCACTCGAAGAGATGAAATATTTACTTAAATGTATATTTCCATTTCTTCGCCCTGGTGTCGAGGTGGCCTCAACACGCGCAATGACTCCAGAATTCGGAAGAAAGTGGGAAACAGAGTGTCTTAACACTAGGTTCCCTATCGTGTGCGGGATACAACGTGAAGCTGATAAATAAATAAAAAAAAGTTATACTGACCATAGACGATAATGAAAATCAGTTCGTAGATGACGAAAGCGCGTGAGATGTACATGACTATTTTGTCACGAGATTTCGTAAAACGCACTGGAGCAAGTCCAAGCCATCGAGATATACTCATTACTAAAAGAATTGTGTTATCGACAACACACCTTCTTATTTGTAATGTCATCTTTTATACAATGATAATGGCTTTGTGTTTATCTTGATCTGGACTAATTAAGACAACTAAAAGCTTATCGATATAACTGAAAACAAAAAAAATAAAATTATTTACATAAATACAGTTTTTATTTTAATAAGACAATCCTATGTTGTCATATCGTTGGGTGGCTACACAAAAATGACCTTCAATATTGTTTCAATTAAACTTGATGTTTGTTCATAGTGCTGAATAATGAATATCATGATTATTTTTAGATTTATTTTCAGAGTGCATATAATGTAAGTCGGGCTACTCTAATCTATACTTATAATAAAATTGTAACGGATCTATTTCTGTACATGGAAGACATATAAGAAAAAAAATATATCAATTTAAAATACTTAATTCGACAAAATTGCTATAACGGTTATTTGTATACAACTGTTTTACTCAACTGAATCTTTAGCTTTCAATTTGCATGATCGGAAAAAACATCGAGATTTCAAAATTTGGATTGGAGTTTATGCGAGAAAAATTGCACTTACCGTCTATCTAAATACCGTATAGCTATTTTTTTTTAATTCAACAAATTTTGCGAGTATAATCATATGAATTCCCAAAAGACTTAAATTACTTAATGTGGCACAAGCGTGTGACTTTAAACATGACAGTTGTAGGTTTAGTTTTCGCTAGGGGAAATGAATTATATCTATACTAATCTATATCTATACAAATTTTTTTTATTTCATATATATATGTATATAGTTTTATCTCATATTTATATTAAAAACGACAGTCATTTCATCATCAAGAAATTTTAATGCAGATAATCTTCGGCTTTTTTAGCATGTAATTTATACATGAACTTTTTGAGAAAATGTAAAATTAAAATAATACAACGCCCTGTTTACGGCCGCAAGCCTAGGCTCGAGTACCGCGAGGGGCATCCTTGTCGTGAATTTCGTCTTAGCAAGTAGCGACGTAGTGCTTGCACTTTCTCAAAATTATGAAAAATGATTAAATAAATGTATAAATTATATAATCAATCTTAAGCCAAATACAGCATAATAAATTACTTATAGGTATTATGCGGACGAAGCCGTGAATGGGCCACCAGTACTTATTACAACGCAAGGAAATAACATTTTAGAAAGTTGTTTAATTCTAAAATGCTTGCGACGGCGATAAAATATTAAAATTCTAATTCAAATAGTTTTATTCAAAATAAGAAGTTACGTGCTTCATTTTTTGAACGTCAAATAATTTACCACCAGTTCACTAAAGTTAATGCCTCAGACCTGAGAAGAACCGGCGCAAGAAACTCAGCAGAACTTATTTTTTTTATCAATTTTATACAATTAAATATTTAATTTGAAACAGACTGGTGCGAGCATTTCATTCCCAAAGCGTTTTATCATTTATAAAATCATTAATTTGGTAATAACCTTTAACACGCAAACGTCTTTTCACAATTTTTTCCCGACTGCTAAGGAAGGGTTATGTTTTTCGCGCGTATCTTGTGTGTATGTAATATTCTTTATTACCTCGTATCTCCAGAACCGCTAAACAGATTTACATATTTGAGGTGTCGTTAGATTCGTATTAGCAGCCCAAGTGTTCTTAGATAGGTGGCGTTAATAAAAAATAATCATGGCGGCTGTGGGACGCCATTGGACTTAGTGAAAAAAAAATTTTTCGTTTCGAATACCACAATATGTATATCAAATTCAAGAGCTCAATACGAGAATTTCAAAATGGTATATCATGATTATCATTACCATAATGAATTCTAACAAAAAAGTGAAAAATAAAAAAATATTTGTAAAAACAAAAACCCCGACTGCATAAAACTAAAAAGAAAATAAACAAGCCCAATAGTTTCTTAGGATTAACAGTCGGGACCTATAAGTAATTCTTCAATCAATAAAATCTTTACCAGGAACCCCGCATAATTTAAAGAGGTCCCGAGGTTTATTTTCTTTTTAGTTTTATGCAGTCGGGGTTTTTGTTTTTACAAATATTTTTTTTACAATCTTTTTTTCAATTTCTTTTTTTTTTATATTTTTTTTTTAAAAACCTAATATGTTATGTTGGCCAGTGAATTTTTGAAATCGATCCAGTAGTTTTTGTGTGAGAACCATACAAACATACATACAAAAATACAAATCTTTCTTCTTTATAATATTAGTATAGACTCAGAGTATAGATAACAAAATTTTAGTGAATGATTTGAATATTTTGTAATCCTTTAAATCTTTTTAAATTATTTAAAAAAAACTGTTCTATTCGAAAAGTAAAAAGTTATTTACTAGCTTGCTTAACTTTTATAAGTGTCAATAATATCTCTATATTGTTTAATTTTTAATATTTAGAATTAATTGAATTAATTTATATCTAATGACCTTTCCTATATTATTAATTAATTTATACAATATATATTGTTTTTTAATATACTCCCATGAACTTTTATTTCTAACATACCTAAATTATAATGTACCTATTCATGGTATTTGATATATATCTACATTAGACGGTGTAGTGAACATTTCATATTCTCTTTTAGAACACATAAAATTAATTTAAATAATAACACATAAAGACATATAAACACATAAATGTAAAATATATATTATATGTTGAAGTATGTTGTATGTTGTTGATTGTTGTTCCTTTATTATGTTGATGTTGAAAAAAACTCAACGGTTAAATTCTATATTTATGTAGGCTATAAGAATATTTGTACATATTTTGTTGGTTTAAAAGATTTTACTGTAATGAAATTGCATGGAAATGCTGGATAAAGAATTCTTTTAGAGCAAAACTTATATTTTTTGCCAACAAATGCTGTATTTAGTAAAGAAACCAACCACTATTGACAAAAATTTGAAGATTACATATATTATTTACATACAGTACAATTTGTGAGGCCAGTCGTGGCGCAGCGACACAAAGTGTGACTGTAAAACAGACTGGTTGTGGGTTCGATCCACACTCGAGGAGATTAAATATTTACATAAATTCATATTTCCATTTCTTCGCTCTGGTGTCGAGGTTAAGCGCGGCGAGGCCTCCAGAATTCGGCAGAGAGTGGGGAACGGAGTGTCTTAACACTAGGTTCCCTCTGCCTACCCTGCAGTGTGCGGGATACAGCGTGAAGCTGATTTATTTATTTTATGAATTCATTATTATCAGACGTTACGTAACCACTGCGGAAAGACATGTACTCGTATAATACGAAACTTTTGAAAAACTAAAATTAAAATTAAATGTTTATATTTAATGCATTAGAACATTATAATATGATGTCCCAGTGAGATTTCAAATTTTGAATTTATAAACCACCCTAGTGCACATCATTTTAGTACTACTTCTTTGATAAGAAGTAGTACCAAACGCATCAAGCCTTTGGAAGCTGGATATCATCCATTTCTTTTTTTTTCTTTAAGTGTGTAATTATTCTCTTTATATGTACATTGTGTGTTGAATAAATTTGGACAATTATTCCACAAAATTTCCAACATTAATTTCAGTCTGTAATTAAATATACACGCTATTATTAATATTATCAATAATCTAATATCAAAACAAACTACAGATTACAATGTGTGTACATTGTAGTATTACGATTCTAAATGTTTTTAAATATACAGTAGAGCGTTCAGCATAATTATAGATAGATTTCAACATTTTAATTTTTAAGATAAAACTTTTTGTATATATTAGGTGTCATTTGATTTAATACTCCATCGTAATTTCCACTAGCCTTGTATATAATCGGGGACTATACTACGGGATTATACTAGATGGTTTTGATAAGCTTTATATAAAAATAAAAATCCATGTAATTTTTTTTTACATTTAGTAGAGGCTCGAAATCAGCCATTTTATTGATTGTTACAATTAAAAGAGTACTTTTGGCGTCATATATTATAAGTAATATAGTTATTTAACTTTATATATGAGTATGTTTAATAGAAAATATATAATCTTTAGCCAGTGACACAATACGGCAGAGCGAGGCTGAAATTATCGATTTTGACAAATTCGTACATGATAGCTAGAAATGACAATGTCTAACAATGAGTCACAACAAACTTTTTTGTTATCAGCATATATAAAAATAAGTAGCTAGAGAACAAAAGAATCTGTTTTTTTTTATCTTCAAAATTTACTGAAATATTAAACATTTTGGATAAGCGATCGCACTAGCTTGTGACGTCATGGTGCGTATTGCTAGTCGGAGCTTCCGAACACCTGTATACTTTGGCTCGTTTAGCTCTCTCAGTTTCGCTATAAATAATTCAATTGTGCTTATAGTAAATACATAAAATGGTTAATAAATATTGTATAGTCCCTAGGAAGCAATCGTAGCGCAGGGGCACAAGCGTGTGACTGTAACCGCAACACAAGAAAATGAAATATTTAATATTTCCATTTCTTCGCTCTGGTGTCCAGGCTAAGCGGAGTGTTAAATTCCGCCATTCAATACGATATGTCTCCAGAAATTGAGGAGCAAAGTGTCATAGCACTAGGGCCGTACGCGGCTTCGCCCGCTTGAACTATACGAATGCTTATTAAATATACTAATGAAATTGTTTTCAGTTTTTAATTCATTTTATGACCATTTAGATCATAATAATCAGAGCCACAGTAACCATTTTAATATATTTAATCATTTTTTTTGGATTATTGTTAATGTATTTTCTATAATTTCGTATTCAATTCTTATCAAAATAAATATGATAGACACCTTTAACATTTCACCTAGATTAAAATTATATTTTACTGTACATCATTCTAATAAATACTGAAGAAGATATCACTGATTCAAAATGAGTTAGCCTACGAACAGCACGGTATGACCGACCCGAACGGGCAGACAACGTTGACGATTTTGTAATTTTTTATACATTTTCGATCTACTGTTAATTTTTATATGGTTATTTTCTGTTTATTATATTTTTTCTTTGGTTCTTCACTTATTCGAGTAGTAGAATAGTTAGATTTTCATTAATTTCTTGATGTGGTGTAAGTTACGGCTCTGCACGGCATCGGCATAATATTATTTAAGTATAAAGGAAAGAATGGTCGGTTATTTCAATTAGGTTAGCTATACCGTTGTTATACACTTAATAAATCGTAGTTTTAGTTTTTTAGGATTTTATTTGATATTGCTCGCAAAAACTATCAAATTTAATGTAGGACGGAGTTTAGTTAATTCATATAGTATCTATGTATGCGCGCAAAGCATACGTGTAAAAAATTTTTTCCCAGGTAAATCATTAAAATCCATCACTGAAAGTCCAATTTATTGGATAATTGTTTTCAGTTTTTAATTCATTTTATGATCATTTAGATCATAATAATCCGAAAAAGTATAATAAGTAGAGAATAATCTATACTTATAATAAATCTGTAGAAAAATCTGTCGTTTCTGTACATTGAAAGTATTTAAAAAAAAATTAGCCAGGGTGTTAAAGGATTATTAACAGAATCCATTTCCAACATTTTTGGAATTTTTGTCTGTTTGTCTGTTTGTCTGTTTATCTGTTTGTCTGTTTGTCTGTTTATGTGAACACGTATCACGTAAAAAGTACACAATAAATTTAAGCAACTTTTATACATAAAAATTACAAATAAATCAAAGTAGCTTTTAGTGTTTATTTCATTGTAATCGCTTCACTCTATCAAAAGATATAAGTATTTAAGTTTTCAAGAAGTTAATATTTGAGATATTAAAAAATCGATACAAGAACGCTATCTATTGACCAATAGTAGGTACTAACGAATCTTGATAACGCAAAAAACGTGCTGTGGAGTTAAACACTAATTACGACGGGAGGAATATTAATCATTTTAATACTAAAGAATATTAATCATTTTAATACTAAAGATATAAGTATTTAAGTTTTCAAGAAGTTTATAGTTGAGATAGTAAAAATCGATACAAGAACGCTATCTATTGACTAATAGTAGGTACTAACGAATCTTGATAACGCAAAAAACGTTCTGTGGAGTTAAACACTAATTACGACGGGAGGAATATTAATCATTTTAATACTAAAGAATATTAATCATTTTAATACTAAAGATATAAGTATTTAAGTTTTCAAGAAGTTTATATTTGAGATATTAAAAAATCGATACAAGAACGCTATCTATTGACCAATAGTAGGTACTAACGAATCTTGATAACGCAAAAAACGTTCTGTGGAGTTAAACACTAATTACGACGGAAGGAATATTAATCATTTTAATACTAAAGAATATTAATTATTTTAATACTAAAGATATAAGTATTTAAGTTTTCAAGAAGTTTATATTTGAGATAGTAAAAATCGATACAAGAACGCTATCTATTGACTAATAGTAGGTACTAACGAATCTTGATAACGCAAAAAACGTTCTGTGGAGTTAAACACTAATTACGACGGGAGGAATGTGCTATAAGTAAAAATTTAAAGAAATATGAATAAGCATTTTGATACTGAAGAAAAAAGTAACAGGGCGTGTAGTGTGTAGAAATTATTTATTTATAGATAAAAATAATCGTATTTATAGATAAAAATAGTCGTGGCGCAGCGGCACGAGGTGTGACTGCAAAACCGACTGGTTGTGGGTTCGATCCCCACTCGAGGAGATGAAATATTTACTTAAATGTATATTTCCATTTCCTCGCTCTGGTGCCGAGGCAAAGCGCGGCGTTGTGTTCTGCCACTCAACACGCAATGCCTCCAGAATTCGGCGGAAAGTGGGGAACGGAGTGTATTAACACTAGGTACCCACTACCTACCCTGCTGTGTGCGGGATACAACGTGAAGCTGATTTATTTGATTTATTTAATTACAACATGGTATTACACTTAATGGACATTGTTATTATAAATGAAAAGTAACAATTATAACTTATTTGTCACAATATCAGATATTTTGCATACAAAGTATTTTATTAGTCATTCTTTTCATTTTACTATAAAATACACTGGGACGAGGTACGTCCCTACGCTTGATCATTATTTTGATAACAATAGAAAGACAACATTGTAGTAAGAAAATGTTAAATTTATTATAGTTATATATCAATACTGTAATGTATATTATTACTAAATTTCTCTAATTATATCAGTGCATAAGCAATACTATATGTTTTGACAATCTATTTAAGCAGTAACATTTTGAATATTATCATTGACTGTTGTAGTCTCAAGTCAGTCTTTTGATTATAAGTTGAAGTCAGCAACACATTTTTTATATTTTTAATTCCTTAACTTCGTTCATTTATTATTTATTTAATACAATATTGTTGTAGTAAATATCACTAGGCCACTTAAATGCGATATCTATTTTTAAAATGGAACTTGGAAACCTAGGGATGATTCTGCGTATATCTCGGTGGCACGGGATAGCGCCGTTTTCCTCTCTGTCCACACTACAAGTGTCCCGTGGATATGTGGTGTATGGGATTGTGCTTGTTTTGTTCTATAGTAAGAAAATTTAATTTATTATTATTTTTCGTGAACTGTATAATAAAATTTAAGAAATTTAGTTTCACCTTAATTGTTATACTATCATAAAACTTAGCTGTGACAATGATATGTTATATGGGACTAACGAGCTGGTTTAATGATAGAGCCTGAAGATGGACGATAAAACTCTGGGATGCCTATTATTAAATTCATAAGGTTCTCTCTCTTTTTATAATCCGTTTAGAAGACTTGGAAGTGTAACTGGAAGTGGACCCAGTGGGTCCCTGAAACGTCTACTGGTTGACTCATCGAGTGTGGATCGATATAATCGTCCTTACAAACTTTATAGGAAACATATTTTATGCCTTATTATAATAATGTGGCTGGCCTTCTGGTGATTTTATTTTACTATAACTTTAGATACATTTTATTTACGTTTAAGAGTCACGGACACACTTTTTGCGGAACTTTTAAAACATTCACATACAGTTTCGTCTGTTATTTGTTGATTTCTCCCTAATATTACGTCCACTTCACAGAATTCCGCTACAGTTGGTAATTTAGTTTCAGTATTGTTCCTTAAATATAAAACCAAAACGATATAGAAACAATAATTTTAGTTCGACTTTACGAGTATATCGGTACTCATTACAAAAAATAGTTAAATTTTTATTTCTATTAATTATTTTTTTTTCCATTATTTCCTTAATTAGCGTTATAACGTACGTGTTGATTATTGTTCAACGATATATTTTTTGCAGGTTATCCATCTGTTTTTGGTATTGAAAGAGAAATAAATGCTTTTCTTTTTAATACGAAAACACCGTCGGTGGGACGAACTGCCGCAATAGGCATAAACACACTCTCCCTACTTTTAATATCGCAGACAATACTAAGGGCTCCACGTCGCCTGACATACATCAAAGAGAGTATTACGAAACTTAATCAAGTAGGTATACGGCTACGCGCTATCAAGACGCTACGAATTAAAAAAAACGTTTTCTTAAACATTTACTTATTTTTTTTAAGTTACTCAGCTGCACAGCTTCACGCTGTATTCCGCACACAGCGGGGTATATAGGTAACCTAGTGTTACGACACTCCGTTCCCCACTTTCTGCCGAATTCTGGAGGCATTGCGTGTTGAGTGGTAGAACTCAACGCCGCGCTTTGCCTCGACACCAGAGCGAAGGAATGGAAATATAAATTTAGGTAATTATTTCCTCTCCTCGAGTGGGGATCGAACCCACATCCAGTCGGTTTTACAGTCACACTTTGTGCTTTAAGTTATTCGTGATTTTTTAAATCATTTTTAGATTAATATGAAGCTCAATCATAAAATAGGAAACGGTAAAGGAAAATATCAATACCTCATAATTTTCTGTTTCTTAATGCAATTTGGAACTCGCCTAGTTGATTATTTTATCAATGCCGATTATTATGATATGTATTTCGGTAAGTATTTATTTATATTCTAGGATATAAAAACATCATTAAATAACTTTTGAGCAGCAAAATTATGATAACAGAACAACTCTTAGTCTTGAATGTTTTTTTAATGTTTATTTATTCGTGATAAATAGAAAAAAAATAATTATAAATTATCATTTAATAGTTTTATTCTATAACTAGCGGCCCGCCTACGGCTTCGCCGGCTTAAAATACATGATCATTGATTTAATAAGCAGAATTGATTGACAACTATAATGACTTCTAACAAGTTTTTTTATTACTTTATCTGTAATATTCTAATATGATTTTCTTACGACATTATCGTAATTTCTATAAGAATTTATGATTGTTTCGAACTAAACAATACGACCAATGTTGATATTTGATATTCATAAAATATACATAAAGCCAAGTATTTATTATATTTATTATATGTATATATTTTTGTAACATTACGTTCTTTGTACCTATGTTATGTTTTTTAAAACTGTTAAATGTGCTGATGCCAGTGAATAAGTTAATTTACTCTTTCAGAAACAGCCTTAAATGTTAAATTATTGATTTGAAGGAAATATTAACTCCTGTACAGTTTGAAAAATAGTTACACATATTATTAGCTAAATGTACAATTGGTAAATATGTAGTTATTACAGTGTACACGTAGAAAGAATATTTTTAGGCATTTTATATAGATTTATTTCAAACGAACGAACGAACGAACCAAAAAATCTATGTATTTACTTGATATTTCTTTGAAGATCAAATGGTTTTTTTCTCTGTGTCAAATTAATTACGACTTAAACTTAACTGTTACGATTTATGAAGTTAATCTGCAGTAACAATTCAATTTTGCTTACTTTATTGTATAATAGGGCTTCAAAAATATATATTTTTATCAACAATCATATAACCAAGACGTTTCGAATGTCATTCTTTATCCAGGAATCTTACCAGTGCGATTGCTATATAACATTCGCATTCAAGGCATTAGGCCTTGAGTTCATTCAAATGACGCTAACTTTTTTTTTAACCGATGACCGATTTTGATGAAACAAATTTTAATTGTTAAGTTGAGTTAAAACCAAGCTATTGGTGAAATTTTTAAGTAAATCGGTTCAGTACGTTCAGAGAAAAATGTAACCATACATATCGACAGACAGACAGACAGACAAGAAATTCAAAAAAAATATTTTTGCTTTCTATTATTCTTTTTAAGTGTCCCTCTATCCATTTCAGTCGAAATTATTAAATGTACAGACAAAATATTTTTACTGTCTTATTATTTATAGAGATTTGATGACATCGTGGCGCACAAGCCAACCGTGCGGTTGCAAACGCAACATTTGTAGGTTCGATCAACACTCGGAGGAATGAAATATTTAATATTTTTATTTTCTCGCTCTGGTAAAGAGGCAAAGCGCGGCGTTGATTCTGCTGCATTCAAAATGCAATGCCTCAAGCATTCGGCGGACGAAAGTATATAAATGAGGAACGGATTGCCTTGACACTTGGTTCCCAGTCTACCTCTTATTAATCTACTACGTGCGGGATACCGCGTGAAGCTAAAATATATAAATAATTTTTGTGCAAATATAATACATAGCTTATAATTATGTATTGAAGGGCGATTAATGTGATAATTAGCAGACTGGATGGCCTGTTATATATTTTATATATACTGAGTTTAAATGTTATACTATTATATTTATTTAAAAAATTATAGGTGATATGTATTCACAAATATGGAAATATTTAAGAATCGGATTGATTGCTTATTATAACTCTACGAGTATTACAATTTGTCAAATTTCTTGTTTTACGAACACTATTCTATCGACTCTTATTGCAATCAACAACCAACTGGAAAATCTTAGATCGGAACGGAGAAGTACTTTATTTTATATTTTTATATTCGTTTAATATTATTATTTACACATATTTAATATGTAAAGTAATGTAATTATTAATATTTATATTTTAGGTGTATGCCAATATTACAATTCACTAGCACTAAAATTAGCTTGGAGTAATCGTAATTCTGATTTTAATGGCCCTAGTAAAGTACGCGATGCAGGTAACTTATTTGATTTATTTGAGAGATGGACTAATTAAATAAAAAAAGTTACTAAAAAACATGTTTCTTCTTCGTTTGTAGATACATAGTATTAAAAAAAATCGTTTCCCTCTTGGTTTTCACTAATGCTCATCTTTACATTATTTATTAGCGGCCCACTCGCGGCTTCGCCCGTTTACCACTTGTGATACTTTTATTATGCTGAATTTGCCAACTGATCAATATATTCAGTCATGGGCACTACGTATTATAGGACATCGGCGACAAGGTCGCCCCCCGCGGGACTCGAGCTCATCTCGCGGCCGTAAACAGCGTTAAATTATTTTAATTCTAATTTTTTTTCGAAAAGTATATCCAAATCCCATGCAATTCAAATCCAAATTACATGCAATAAAATGAAATATGACCTTACGATTTTCAATATTTTTTTATAGATAGATATATGGTGTCGCGGACTTTTTTTTAGGTTTAATAAAATTTCATATTTTTATCATACAACAACGTACTGACATATAAATAATTCTATGTGTACAGCGCACGCGATTAAAGCTATTTTAAAGCAATTCGATAGCGTTCCTTGTTATTGTTATTTAGTTATTTAAGGCTAACTAAGACTTACACCGTAATGTTATATAGCCTATAGTTCTTCTGAAGAATGCAGCTTTCAAACAAAACAAACAAAGTAAATCGGACCAGTAGATCCAGAGATCTTAGCGTTTAAGCAAACAAACACACAAACAAACAAACTCTTCCGCTTTATTATATTAGTATAGATACATATAAATAAAATTGGGAAATACCAAAATAATCGTTTTTCTAAGATGCTTATTATAGACATGACTTTAAAACATTAACAAACCATTAAAAAAATACCTGCCAGCTTTTCTTTTGCGGTCTAATCTCCGGAACTACTACACCGATAATTATGGGACTTTCAATGGAATATAAAGGAAGTAGTGGAGCGACATATATATAGGCTTCAATAAAACCGGGTTTACCGCCCGAGATTATCTACCGCCTATATAATGTATAAAATAAATATGCAATTTTATATTGTTTTTTGCAAGGTTTTATTTATAATTACAATTTATTTAGTGTAGTGTAGATAACTATATTACAATAACTAACTAATTTACCCTAAATACAATTAAAAATATCATAGAAAATTAATTTTCAACAAAAAGAAAAACCGACTTCAAACAACGAACTAAAAAGTAAAAAATAATTTTACATAACGTAAAACATACTTTGATTTTGTTAAATAAAAATAATTAAAAAAGATTTTATAATTTTGAAGTCCCAAAAAAAGTATATCAGTCTGGAAATGTCTCCAAATATGCATATAATTAGGGTTTATTTTATAAAATTGATATCATTTAATTATTATATGTTGCAGACACATTTCAACGGGAAGAGAGGAAAAAAGTAAAATTTTTAGAATCACTTCGAGTATTAAACATTCATTATTCAGTTATCTGTGACATAGTCAGAGACTCAATGCAATTGGACGGGGTGCTGCTGTGTCTTTTTATTATTCATTTTACCGCGCACATTCAATTAAATGTCTTTGTTGTGCTGTTTTGGAAAATTTCTACTAAACGTAATTGATATTGTAATTATTTGTTAATTAATAACATGAAATACAAATTTCATGCTTTATCCCTAATTAAGAAATTGAATAAAATGTTAAACTTGAGTCAACATTATTAACAAAGCAAAATATGTATTTCTTACATAATACATCGTATTTACATACTAATATCACCGTAGATAAAATACCTATACCTTTTCTTAAATATAGAGAACCAATAACCATCACATACAATCACACTTCACAACAGCTTTACGATGGTTTACTTAGTAGTCCCACTCGCTCAAGGAGATCATGTGTCATTCCGACACTTGAAATTCCCAAGACTAACACAAAATTTATGCAAAAGTCTTTCTCCGTACAGGCTGCATTGCTTTGGAACAAGCTTCCTAAGTCTATCCAACAAAGCTCATCTATAGTGTCCTTTAAAGCATCATTAAAAAAGCATTTTATCAAAGAATTAGACAGTACTTATCATTGAAGATTGAAGAAAAAAAAGAACTTCATAATTATATTAGTATTAATGTATTGTATGTATAATATGTATGTATTCATGTATGTATGTATGTATGTGTATGTAGGTATATTTTTTTTTAATATATCATATTTATGTTAAAAAATCTTTCCGAAAATTGCACAATTTTGTCATCCCGCTATTTGTTTATTTCACCCACTTCCACAGGTTGACTGGAAGAAATCTCTTTTAGAGATAAGTCCACCTTTGTTAACTTAATTTCTGTAACTTTATTTTATTTATTTTTTTTATAGTGCAATAAAGAATATATATACTTCTACTAAGTCTACTTTTAATAAGATATAGCAATAAAAATTTAAAAAAGAGCCCGACATAAACCATCAAAATGTAACATTTTAAAAACCCCCTACCCAAAATATCACTATCTTATCTTGGTAAAGTTCTTGTAGCTCTTAAACTACTAATCCGATTTTCATAAACAGCTAAGTACCACTGAGATTAATAAGGCTTTCGATTTAAAAAAGTACTCAATTGGTCCAATAATTCAGGAGCTACGGTGCCACAGACAAACACACAAGCAGACCGACAGAAATATTTAATAAATAGCATTCTCTCTAGCCAAATGATAATTCTAAGTAGTAATAATCTTTAGGTGGTGGAAATTTGTTAAAATCCCTACAGAGATACTAACAACATAAATAGTTGTAACAAGCGTATAGGAATTTCGACGTAGCTTGATGAGAATGTATGGTATAATGATCAGTGTGCTTGGACAGTATCCAAGAGGTGCGGGTTCAATTTCTGCTACGTTCAAAATTTTTATACGTTTTCTTAAAAATGAAGTTGTAAATTATTCAATTATTTTATATAACCTTTACTGTTTCTTAACAGTTTCCTTTTATCATAATACTGTAGTCGCTGTCTCATTCTTATGGATATTTATCCACGGAAAATATTTCATAATATTTGTAGAACCTTTCCATCGCACTTTTAATGAAGTAAGTAAATTTCTTAAGTCGTTTTTAGATGTTATTTTGACTAATGTTTTATAAAATATTTGAAAATTATTCATTTAATAATTATATTTATTCTAGATGCAACGAACTATTGTTCTAGTCAACAGCCTTAAAGCTGCTGTGATAGACGATGAAAGTGCAAAAAATGAAGCTGAAACTTTTCAACGTCTGCTGATTCTAAACAAAGCAACATTTACACCCCTTAATATGTTTACTATTAATAGATCAGTTATTCTAAAGGTAAGAAACAACTAAGAAGTTCACCAAGAAACAACCCTTCATCATATAAGCAACTACAACTTTTTATTTACCAAGGTCAAGTTTCTTTTTAGAGTTTCTATATCATTTTATTCCTTTACAGAATTTTGTCTCTCTGTATGTTTATCCGTCTGTCCATTTGCTGACGATATTTATCTCAAATTCGCGTTGTGATATTAAGCTCACCCAAATGAATAGACTACAGTTAAAAAACTATTCCTATCTCTATATTTTAAGCAATTTTTTAAAAATCTTCATATAGAATTACTAATAATTAATAGAATTTTGATAGGATCGGTAAGAATGAATAGCTTAATAAGCTCATAGACTGAGATCCCAGGGCCCTCAGACGTATATCATTTTAGCAAAGATTAAATTTTGAGGATTAATAGTCTAATATGCAGGACTGTATGCGTATTTACTAACTTGAAAGTGGAGTCCTTTCAGAGGTACCGCCAAGTTTAGGTACACGCTCACCTACGTTAAAGTAGAAACACTCATATTTAAATATATTTTTAAGAATAGTGTAAAAAGATTATATTTATTATTACCAGATCATTTACGTGTGCCTTTACTGCTCTCAGACATCCTAAAGGTTGTTTAAAGTTGGGGCAAAAGACGTTATTCTAGCAAGCTTTAATTTTAGATACATTATTTACAGACTATTTCAAGACCTCTTATAAGCGGCCAGACCAATCGATGGCTTTGCTAAAATGACGTAGGTCTGGCGGCTCTGGGATCTTGGGCTATCACAACCTGCTACATTTAATTTATTTTTAGCTTCACGCTATATTTCGGGTGTAGCAATGCGGGTCAAAATTTAATATTTCTAAATCTTTTCTTTTTCTTTCCCAAAATCAGTAATTGTTACCTTAAATAAAATATTAATAAATGACTTCCTTATTTTTATTAAAGGTATTTGGCACTGTATTGACGTATGTTGTGACGTGCTTGACTTATGGAGCGGAAATGAAACGCCCTACCACGTATCTCAATCAATACTTTTATAAAAATGTTAGCACAATTTAAAATCTCTGCACATAAGGCTTTAAATTATATTTTAATAATCACAATTATTCTTGAAAACATGTATATAAATGTAATAATTTATTAAAATATTAAAAATGTTTTATTGTACGGTAAGAGGAATGCATAAAGCACTTTTTGTTATTAATGTATTAATATTAGAAATATTTGTTTAGTAGAAGGCTATATCACGTTAAGAGAGGATACACAGTATATTACGGGTCATGGTTTACTTTCGCTAGGATCTCATATTAATGTATAAGAAATATGCTTCTATGCGAAGTTGGACCGGATCGATATTATGAATACTCTCATATAAGAATATTTTTAACAGTCTGAGATCAGATCGACTACAGTTTCGATATCCCTAATAGTTTTGACCTACCTTGGTCAGACCTATATGGCCTGTATTCAAAAACACTTGGTTATTTTTAATTGATCACGAGAGCCTTAGATAAAAGTAATATAGTATATATAATATGGGATCTGATGTAATTTTAATAAGAACAATTATAACGTCTACAATACGAACGAATAAATAGCTTAAATGGCTACAGCATTGTGTGATATTAAATTTTTATGACATGTGATTTTCAAAAAACACGAAATATAAAAAAGAAAATCAAATTTGAATGTTTTACATTAGCATATCTCTGATAAGTAGCCGAGAAAATCTAAGGTTAAATTATTCCACTATCCAATTTTCATCGATTTTTAACATATTGTGTATCTACTGTTGGTGTGTGAAACCCAACGCGAAATTTTGTTGTACCAGATCCAAAAGGTATAAATAATATAAGCATTTAATTTAGAGAGTGAATCATCCACAACTACATGTCACCACACCGTTCCTTCCATTATGTGGTCATAGTGGCGTCAATAAATTATTATAATAGAAATAGGTAAATTGTTTTTAATTACATACTAGCTTAAAGAAATACTTACTTAATAAATAAAATTAAATTAAATCAGCTTCACGCTGTATCCCGCACGTAGCAGGGTAGGCAGAGGGAACCTAGTGTTAAGACACTCCGTTCCCCATTTTCTGCCGAATTCTAGAGGCATTGCGTGTTGAGTGGCAGAACTCAACGCCGCGCTTAACCTCGACCACAGAGCGAAGAAATGGAAATATAAAGGAGACTGAAACTATTCCATACATTTTTGGGCCCAGAATGTAAAGATATGAAAATGGTATGATTTAATAGATTTAGGTACATCATTCCCTCCTTGAAAACTATATAAATTTTGGCAATCTGAGAGCTGAGTTATTAGAGATTTGATAAAAGTGAGGTTAAGTTCGCAGACCAATTTCTTGAATATCAACTTCTATAAAATATGTGATTACTGAGTTGTTTAAGCATTAATGTTTATTATTTATAAATAAAACACATTTTAATAAATATTTTATTCTTCTTCTATTATCTATTATTAAAATGTCATCTAAGAAGAGTGCAGGTGGAACTAAATTATTTTGGTATCTAGCCCAACTAAGGTACCATATAATACACATAACATGAGCACAGCAGCCTACCATTCGTCTTCCTACAATACAATTGCAGTATTTCATAGCAATAGCTTCCCTTCCTCTACGAAAGCTGTCAACTAAAATGTAACAGAAATATATTTTCCTGCTTATATGTCGGGATTATATCACACCTCTAAGTAACCAGGTTGTGGTGGTTTTCTTCGTCTAAAGGTCGTCGGACTAGGGTATTGCAGTGTCCATTGGCTATCCCACAATTCACACAGCGATTCATATCCATAGCGTGGCGGTCGTAAGATCCAAAAGATTTCAGAGTCCAGTGAGGAAGCGAGGGTCGTACAAAGTAGGCAGAGTCAAAATCCGAGAAAAACAAAACAGTAGTCGTTGAAAATATCAAACAAACGGGAAAACATTCAAAATGTCGATGCGTTATGACACGAACGTAATGACAGAAGCAAATGTTTTTTTTTAATGTTTTTTATTTAATGGCCTGATTTTGCGATGACAAACAGATGCAAAAATGCAAAAAATCATTAGACAAGGTGTGATTGTCAATCAGCTGTCACATCTCTGACTTAAAATATGATTGATTTTAATCGATTAAGGATCTAAATCTTATTTTTTCCATTTTTCTCCACTTCCAGAATGTCAATTAATTTATTATTTGCTATTCTAAAAATAAAAAAAAAAATGTAATTTTTAGATCACATCTCAATTCTTTACGTGACGGCCCAAAAGTTTCATTCTCCTTTAAGTAAATATTTCATCTCCTCGAGTGGGGATCGAACCCACAACCAGTCGGTTTTACAGTCACACCTCGTGCCACTGCGCCACCACTGGCCTCACTTACTTAATATACATGTACTATCGTGCACATTCAATATGTGGACCTCTATTTGAAAAAATATTCTGTTGTGTACGGGATAGAGCGTGAAGCTGATTTAATTTTAATTTTTATAAAATAAAATATGTATTGTTGTGTGTGAACATTTTAGATTTTTAAGTATTGAATAAATAAAAAAGACGGAAAAGTGCGGGTCGGACTCGCAATTGAACGATGTCTATACAACTTATTAATTAATATAATTAACATTTTAATTTATGGATATCGATGAAATGATTTTATAATTATAATTTCAAATTTTATAAAATAGAACATGTACAATGCGCAAGATTATAAAATTTGAAGTGAAAAGAAACGAATACAATAATTAAAAATTAAAATTATTTTCATATTTAAAGCCAGGAACAATTTAAAAAGCAAATCTAAAATCTAAAAATATTTCTATTCACTCTATTTAACGGAACCAAAATACCATTAATTATTTTCTCAATTTCTAATACGCGTACTTGACATTTAATAATACCCAAAAGCCAAGTTGTTCTCAAACTTGTGACGCATTTTAATATTATAAAAAACTACTATAATATACTATGGAGCACAGGTACTGCGGACATTGTACATTAAAATGTGATGTTTTGTCTTCGATCAAATTATTTCTGCCATTTTTACTATCGACCAACCTGTTAATAAAACAGTACTGTTGTGATTCCGTTGTTATTTTTGTTGTTTTTATAATCACAGATTTGCACGCTGTAGTCAACAGGTCAAATTGACACATTTCAAAGCCTACTGTCAAACATTCTACACGTGCGGTCTGTGGGCAACGCGACGGGCTGCGACGCACTACGCGTTCAATATAATAACATTTTTAGGATGTTGTTCGATTTGCCGCGCTTTTGTAGCGCGTCGTCGATGTTTGCTGAGTCGCGTACCGAATATTTCCGCGCGATCTTTAGAAAGCGGTGCGCCTCACTGTGGGCGCGAGTGCGCGGAGCATCGAACTCCATCCTGAGCACGTTGGCTGATCGGTGGGACTCCCCATTGCTTAGTCGCTGGGTAAGGCTTCATGTTCCCGCTGCTCGATATTGTCACTAGTGTAGGAGTCTCATCGGAAGCCAGTTTATGTATGTTTATATATTTATATGCATGTGTGTGTTTAAAATAAAATGAATATGTATTAACATAGTGTAAGTTTTAAGTGTAACTAACAAGTGGACCAAGTCTTAATTAAATAAATTATTATTACATATTATTATTGTGAAGTTTTTGTTATATTACATTTTTCATATTTTAAAATATGAGTAAACCTGGACCAAATGCAATAGAAATAAAAAAGTTACATAAAACTTTTAAAAACAGTATTTTATTGTTTCATGCTAAAATGAATAAACGACAAATATTCTTATCAGATGTTTGAATATAACAAACAAAATTAATATGATTCATCATTCGTCATTATTATTTCATATCTACAAAGATGCATAATGGCACTATACGCGATATACTAATAAGTAAGGACGTAATAAGGTCTATCAATCTGCGTCAAATGAAATTAATCCATATTTTATCACACGTACGTAAAAAAAAACATGAAATACAAAAAAACTTTTATCATACGGATACGGATTGTAGATATACAGGGTGGAAGTGTCAGCACCACTTTAAAAGAAACTAGTTTTTACTACTCTATAAAATTTATTAATCTTTAGTAGTATGTGTTTACGATATTGGCATCTATGCGTAACTGCATCACACGTAATACAGGTATGGATAAACATCGTGAAATTTAAAAAATCCTACATCTAAACTGTTGAGTTATCTTAATTAATTTCTTTAGGTATGGGTTTAAAATATTTTACCCTATACGTTCCCGTAAAAAGAGCGCTGACACTTCCAATCTGTATATAATATTTACCAGAATATTCCGTATAATACTTTGTACCACGGCTCTGGTTGTGGCTTACGATATTCAGAATTTGGTATAAGATTAGTATTATCAACAGGGTCTTCCTTGAACAAGTTGACAAATGCGTTCTTTATACCATACTTCCACATCGCTATATAGGGGAAATAACTACCCATAATATTAAGGTATTTGAAATATACATTTAGGAACGTTCTCCCAAAATATGTGAGATATAAGCATGTGATAAAGGTATTAAAAGCTAATTTGTATTTCGCTACTAATGATAAATTTTTGTATGCTGGTGAAGTTTCTACGGAGTCGAAGTCACGAAGATAAAATATATTTGATTCTTCTGTTCTCGTTACATTTATTGGACATTTTTCCATTAACTCAGTTGCATATACACCTGTTAAAAGTTGAAAAATTTAGTTTAGAACCACAATTCAAAATTCAAAAATTCAAATAAAAAGTTTAAATTTGTGCAATTTAAACAATAATTAAATTGTATAAAAGAATATTTTAGTTACTTCGCAGTAAGAAAAAAGTTGTCAAATATTATAAAAAGTTCGAGTTTAAAGAGTTTGTTCATTTTAAACTAGACTTACGAAACGATATGTGCAATTGTGTATAAAATAAAATTTAAATAAGATAAACAGAGTACGGAACGAGAAGTATTGTACATTAACATACCCCTGTCTTCGGATAGTCCTTTCAATGTATCCCTAAGTTTTTTTTGAAATTCATATCTTTCGTTTTCCGTGTAAACGTATCCAGGTACTCCAGCTAAATATTTTACTGAGAAAATCATTGAATGAGGCTCTATAGATGTCAGAATATTACTAATACCCTTTATTGTTACGTGAACAGCGTGATCGAAATATTCAGGAACATTCTCTAAGCATGGAGTGTATACTCGGTTCAATAAGATTTGGCATACTTGACGAGTCTCTTCAAAACTGCCTCTGCAGAAATTATATCTGAAAAAACCAATGGTCTTGTGATTGGAAAAAGTATATAGGTATGTTGCGTATGTCGTCTGTTCATTATTGTTTTGTTGATTCTTTTTTTTTAAAACAGATATGATATATTTTTCTGAAATAACGTTTAGAAAATAGATAATAGAAACCTGTCTTTTAACCCTATCATATGTCCAATAACTCTCCAAAAGTGGTTATATGCTTCCCAGTCGTCACCCTGAAGCTGAGTTATAGAAAATTTTTCCGGTTTCAACATAGAAAATCCAATAAAACTAAACAGAGTGATAGCTACGTCCCGCTGAGACACCGTACCAGCGCCCCTTAGCTTGGCTGCCCTGCTAGCTTGTAGGTGTCGACTTCTTACAGTGTAAAGAGACTTCCAAGATCTAAAAGAAAATGTTTACTTTGAAATAATCGTTGCATACATATCGCTAGACCGCTTAGACCGTGGCAACCAAATCTTTCTCAGCAACCAAATCTGTCTGCATGACCAAATGAAATAAATTGTTGTAAAAGAAAATTTGCATTTTGAAATGATAGGTACCTATCATACATCAGTTAATTAATGTCCGAAGGTAAATAAAGTTTATTTCTCGTATAAATGCGTTGAAGTTAGTTATTCATTTAATTTGATAGGGTTTGCCTATTTTGCCTCTCCTAATGTAGCAAATAGGTATCGACGTGTAGAACATATAGAGTTACCAGTTATATAGAGATATCTAATATTTTTATCCTGTTTTATTTGATCACTACGTACATGTACTGTGTATTTCAGAAAAAATGACCCTGTGACGAATAAGAAATATTATTTTGGTATATCATAAAATTGTTTATACGAGTATTTACGTATTTACTCTGATATTAAAGGGTATGTTATTAACTACCTAAATATACTATTGAAATTGAAAATTATAAAGTAAATATTTAAGTTTCTACTACGATCTACCAGAACTAACAAAATCTGGTATTAAAATAAAATCAACTCCTATTATCTAACAGATGTGCTTAATTTTTTTCCCAAAATAATAAAAAAGTAGCTTAATTTTAAAACATTAAGAAATAATTACCGAAATAAATTCTTGTTCGTCACTTCTTGGACAAATCACAGTAGAAAGGTATTCATTACTAATTAAACGTATTACAAATTAAAAAAAACATTAAACGTGAGCAATTCTTGGCAATAACAAAATATTAATAATCGCAAAATAAATACTATAAAATGCTAAATAGACATTAAAAAACTAAATTTTATGCAGTGCACTTTATTATATTCAGAATGTGGGACAGTGACTAATTTGAAAGCTTCGTGATGAAAAGGAAAAATTTAAGCAATATCCACACTGTCAGAAAGTTGCACTAAAGAATAAAGCGTTATTTTTGTACCACTTTTACCTTTTCCACTGTCATCACCCTCTTCACATATGTTCTTCAAGAGGTCCTCATGTTTTAACGTGACCTTTTTCCATTATCATCGATGCTTTATTTTCGAAGGTCAATCGAGGTTTTCTACCGCCTGTCTGCTCTTCCTTCCTCATTTTTTTTGCCATTCTTTCATCATTCGTTCTCTAAACTCTCAACGGCAGCTGTCCAAATACAAATAGAACAACATGTCATAGCTTGTTTAGCTCTCGATCGGATATCAAACCAAGTCAACACAGGCTGAGTGATCTCTTTAAAGAGACTTTATAGCTAGGAGCAAGGAGCCACTCACCTTGTACTGGGACAGTATCTCCTATAATTTAATCCTCATCAATCCAGTAAAATGCATTTTGAAGTCCACGAAACCTCAAAAAACTTTTTACAGTCATTACTGTCAAGATTGTGTCTTTGTTCCTGCGGAGTGAAAAAATTGGATCCATATACTCTTTCAGTTCAAAATTTTAATTACGCCTCCCACAACAGCCTATCGGTTCTTTCTTGCATTCTTCTCCCTAATATTTTGGCAAGCTAATGAAACGATGGTGCTTATTATGCCCTAAAGCTTGCACGTTGACATTGCCACGCCATTTGTCTGATACCCTCAAATCTAATTTCCAGCATAAATTGCACAGATACCATTACAAGTCCAAGTCACGTGATATTTGGCAATTAATATTTGATCATCTCTGCAGTAACTCCATCTGCTTTCGCTGTTTAACCACATTTCAGATTTCATATGGCACTCTCATCTTGTTGGCATGTTAACTTCACTATCGGCTACATCAAGGCTTAGTGTTTCATTGTTACTCGAGGCAGAGTCCTTATTACCTTACATTCATACATCTCAATATAGAATGAATTATATACACGTTTTAGTTATCGTAGTAAAACGTATGACAGTTCTGTTAATATTTCAACGTCTTTGGAATAAAAAGGCCTTCATTCTACAGGTTAGCGAACTACCTCGGAAGTCACTAGCTGCTTGCCTAGTAATTCCGGGTTAAAATAGAATCACCCTTGTACTAATATTTTAAGAGGCGACTTAAGTACGTGTGTCGCCAGAAATGAAAAAAAATGTGGGCAGATTCGACCAAATTTTTGCAACTTTCGGCATTTAAAACCAAATTTAAGTATTGGATTTTTCTCACAATATTTCACATTAGTCAATATCGGACTCCAACGCTATTTGTTTCGGCATCTTTACTCAGTTGGTGTAATCCCAGACTCGTGGAAGATCGATTTAATCCACTCATTACCGAAGAAAGGCGATGGGTCAGATCCAATTATCTGCAGACTCAATCATATTACAGCCTTGCTTACTTATGGGGAGCATATGTATAAATAGCCAGCTTTTGATTATTATCTGGAGGATCTCCGATTAATAAATAAACTATTTATAATCGAATATTTATGCGTAAACTTTAACATTCCCTATGGCTACACGAATAAATTTAAGATTATATAAATTATACTTTTGATATTTCCGTAACTTTCAAATATCTACATGAATAATAAATCTTGTTTTTA
Organism: Heliconius himera; assembly: GCA_021202915.1. NCBI lineage: Eukaryota > Metazoa > Arthropoda > Insecta > Lepidoptera > Nymphalidae > Heliconius > Heliconius himera. The sequence goes on from JAJHJA010000199.1 coordinate 235,020, forward strand.
GATATATTCAAAGTCTAATATATTACAAGAGAGACGTATTTGAAATCGATGAGAGCACCGTGGGACAGTCAAAATCTTTACCTCGTATTTTGCTTTCTTTTAAATATAAAAATAATTATCTATATATAATTGTTAAACATTAAAACATTTACTTTAGCCATATAAAATCTCATTTCCACATGATCTATATAATAAATTAGAAATAAAATTGTTGAAAAGTTGTGGGACAGTATAATTTTGCTAGGATATTTTTTTTTGAAATACACTCAATGTATACACATACACATTGTAAAAATTACTCAGTCTGGTAAAAGATTTTATCTCGGGACACGAAGATAGCACCTAGAACAATGTCGTATATTTTAAAAAATGACTGAGAACTCGCACCTTATGAAGACGCGCACTAGTCATTTCTTAACTGATATTGTAAAAAAGATTAGGGTGGTATAACAACTACTTAAAGGGTACGCAAAGGGAGGTCACAATTTTTAAGGATAAGAAAATTTTAACAATTGAGCAATATTTTAACAAACAGAATTACCATAACGCGGGGTGTTTACTTTGGAGGAGTGACTGAGACATATTTTTGTGAAAAAGGAAGGCATCAAAACATCGGCACTATTATATCAAGATACCATTCTTGAGAAGATAGTTAGGCCCCTTAACAACACTAAGTTTAATAACCAAGAATGACCCTTTCAGAGGCACCGGGTCATGAAGATCGATCCACCCAGTTTTATCTCTAAAACTGACCATAAATCATAATCCAGTGGATTAAGACCAGGATTATAGAACTACAGGACATTCATCAGCTCTAATGTAATCAGGAACGTTTGTTTCTAACCAAGCTTGGATATTAAAATACAATTAAAAACGCCATTAAATTTTGTAGTCCTTTGCAGTGTAGTAGTGTAGATAAATTGTTTCATCCATTTTTAGTGAAGTATAAAAAAGTAAATTTCTTAGTATATTTTGCATACTAGTAGAGCTATAACGTAACTAGCACTTACACTGATCCAGGCTTTAGTTCATGTTCAAACCATGAAGTTACATGGAGATAAGTGGAATAGTATCTTTTATAAGCTGTGTATTCTGAATTAGAGCGTCGAGTACCAACTAAAATATTTAAAATCGATGGTATTGCAAGTACTGCCACCAATCCCGCTACCATCGATGCTGTGAACATGAAACAGAAATCCCAGTAGAAACGTCTTGCCCTGAAAAATAATATAAAAAATAAACTAAAACATTCTTATCATTAAAATGCTTTCTCTTCGATAAGTACCTTTTTTAAAATGTAAATGCTATCGTTAAAAAATTTCCGGTGTTCTTTTACTAGCAATAGTTGTATAATTATTGTAAAATACTAACTGATTAAATTTTTTTTCATCGAACCATTCTGGGAGTTTCATTTCTAAATCCTCAACTTTCCCTTCATCACAGGGTTCTTCGTGCGCTTCATCACTGAGCAGCGCGTCTATATATTTATCCACTAAAACAAAAAAAAAACCAAGTAGTACTCTAAAACGTTAATAGATATTTTTATTTGTTTATATGAAAATAAATTATAATTTTTACGTTTACAGCACACCCTGCTGTGTGTGACAGCAGAGTAGTCAGAGGGAACATAGAGTTAACACTCCGTTCCCCACTTTCTGCCGAATTCTGGAGGCATTGCGTGTTGAGTGGCTGAACTCAACGCCGCGCTTTGCCTCGACACCAGGGCGAAGAAGTGGAAATATAAAATTAAGTAAATATTAATCTCCTTGAGTGGGGATCAAACCCACAACCAGTCGCCGCCGCAACTGCGCCGTCATGGCGCAGGGGCACAAAGTGTGACTGTAGAACCGACCGTTTTTTGGTTGTATTTAAACTAGTTAGGTAAAAGATAAATTTGATATAAGGACCATATTAGGATACATTTATTGTTTTTCAATTATAATCTGAGATAATAGATACGTTAACAGTTTGATGAACATCCCAGACTCAGTGTCAGACTTGGTTAAACAGAAGAGGACAATTTGTATAATGACCAGAAAATAAAAAATGGCTTATGATTAAAATAGTATTTAATATAAGCCATTAATAACATATTATTAAGTAGTATTAATTATTAAGTTAAGTAGTACATAAACAAAGAAAATAAAAATTATATTAGAAGCTTAAAATTCCATTAAATCAAAATAATAAAATCTTTCAAAAACTACTAAAAAAGTTTTTAGGTATTCTGTCGCTATGAAATTAAATTCATCAAATCCCTATTCATTTCAGGATTGTAAGTCAACGGGAAGTACAACTTATAGAAGTTTACAAACTTAAGTTTGCGGTCGTAAGCACTCATTTTGAATGAAATCAACTACAAATATAAGTTTGTAATATTATTTTTCTATGAAATATCTATAAATTTTCACATTTCGGATTTTTTTCTCTATGTGTATTTTAAGTTCTCACTTCGTGCCAAATTTAATAACTGAAGTTCTACGGGAAGTACCGTATAGGTTTTGATTTCACGTAGAATTTCATGCAAAATGCAACAGAAGTCAGAATCAATGGATAAATGCTCGTATATTTTGATTGCGTGCACTTAGAAGCTTGATTTTTCTATACTCCAAGGGATATAGATCTGAATATTTGATATTAATTTCAGCTTGATACCTCTACACAATTTTTACATAATTGATCCTGACAGACGGACAGACGGAGCATAAAGTGATCCTATAAAAAATATTTTTATGCAGCAGTATGCAATTCATTTTTACAGCGAAAAATAAGTACATAATATTATGTAAAATACAATAAATTCTTTAATTAGCTCTTCCTGTTATTATATATGAGTAGTATCATTGATATCAACACACTAAATTAAAAATAAATACCAAACTTTTTAATTGAGTTATAAAAATATCTTTAAAGTATTAAGTTATTAAAAATATGCTCTATGAATATTACTTGTGTAAAACTAACCAGGAAACAAAATATTTAAATTCAGATACTATACTATACTAACTGCGTTATCTTGAATTATTTTTTAAGTTAATTTTACTTTCAGGCCTTTTTCATTGTGGGTTCGATTCCCATTCGAGGAAATTAAATCTATATCTACTAATATAATAAAGCGGAAGAGTTTGTTTGTTTAAACGCTAAGATCTCTGGATCTACTGGTTGGATTTACTTTTTGTTTGTTTTGTATGAAAATATTTTTCAGAAGTGCTATAGGCAATATAACATTACGGCTTAATTCTTACTTAGCCTTAAATAATGAAATAATAATAATTAGGAACGCTTTCTTATTACTAAAAATGTAACACAAGGTGTAAAAAAGTAGGGATAAAATGTCTTTCATCGCATGTGCTGCAGAAACTGTTTAAGATGGAACCAAAATATATTCTACAAAATTAAAGAACATATCCGTATATCTGAAAAAATCTTTGGTATACTATATATCTTAGTATCGTAGTTCTGAAGCTACTTTTTTACTTTTAAACATTTTTAAAGTGTTAATACACACTTAGGAAAGAAAAATACTTATTTAGAAAACGTATAAAAATTTGAACGTAGCGGGCCTCGAACCCGCGCCTCCTGGAAACCGACCAGGCGCTCTGACCACTAAGCCATACGTTCTCATCAAGCTACGTCGAAATTTTTGTACGCTTGTTACAACTTATTTATGTTGTTTGCAACTCTGTAGGGAGATTTTGACAAATTTCCGCTACCTAAAGATAATTACTAAGAATTATCGTTGGGCAAGAGAGAATGCTATTTATAAAATAACAATTTAAAAATGTAAAAAATATAAAAGGTGATTATATCATCCAGGGAATTTCATGGCTCGAATCCAGCGGGGGGGGCTCCCTTGCCGCCGATTTCATTCTCCCAAACAGCGAGAACGAATTTTTTTTCACTTTCTCAAAATTATGACAAATGATTGAATGTATGTATAAATTAAATAATCAATCTTGTGGCAAATATATTTATAGTAGGTTAAAATTAATTAGAGGTGGTGTATGCGGGCGAAGCCGCGAGTGGGCCGCTAGTATTTAATATTTTCATTTCTACGCTCTAGTAACAGGGCAAAACGCGGTGTTGAGTTCCGCCACTCAACACGCAATCCCTCCAGAATTTGACAGACAATGGGAAATGGAAGTGTTTTAATGTGAACGGTTGTGCCTTACCACAAGACTATCAGGAAATATGGTGTTAGGTGATGGTTACTTTGGCAGTTATTAGGTAAAGTGTAAAGTGGTGGTAATGGTTTTTTTATACTTTCTTGGAAATAATATTAGAAATGATGTTGCACTCGTTCCATTGCCACCCCGAGACAGACACTTCTAAATCCTAATTCGACGGTGTGGAACGAGAGTGTAAGATTTTAATACTATAAATAGGCGTCAACTTATCGCACCTGTAACCGGATAGCATCGAGTCCGTAATTCTTTAATGGGACAATGTGCACGCTTTTACAATAGGTTTTTTTCAAAACAATTGATTATTTTTATAGGAATTATGCTAATGGACCCCAGGCTATTAATAATTTTCACATAATATATAATGAATAACACACATATATATATATATTAAAACACAAACGTAATTCAGTGCATAAAATAACTAATTCAGTGGTTCAAGCGGGCGAAGCCGCGAGCGTGTCGCTAGTATTTAACCTTTCATTTCTCGCTCTATGGGGAAAGTGAGTTCCGCCACTCAGCTTCGAAACATCATAAAATTATAGACAAATATTTTGAACGGCAGAAGAATCGTCAACATTGTCAAGTATATTTAATTATACTAAATGCTCCAAATGAAAATTTTAATATTTTTTTCTATGCTATTGCTACAATAAACAATTCATTTCAAAGAGACTGTTTAATTTCACGCATAATTATACTATAATATTTTCTGTAATAGTCCATCATTTTCTTGTTATTCTTCGTTTTGCTGCATGCAATACCATATACGAGTATGTCTGTAATTGTCATTGTCTCAGTACATACGTGCCCATATATGGTTCGGTAAAAAAAAATAAACAACTTTTTCATTATTATTCTTTTAATATGTGTTATTAATAATTAAATAAAGCTATTTACACCGGGAAATATTTTTTTTTTCAACGCTTTCATGTAGTCATTTCAATTCATTTCAATGAGAACGGAATATCTCAGCCGGTATCTTGGTATCATAGATACCGGATTTCGTCTGTCTACTCTGTTATGTTCGGCATACAGCGTGAAACTAAAAAAATGTACCTGATTAGTCTTCATTCAGGAGATATTGTTTAATGGTGGTTAACATGTGCCATTGTGGTAGTGTAGCGATAGATAGTTGACAGTTCTAATTCGATTGGGGGAAATTCCTAGAATTTTTTTTTAAAACTTACCAATTTTGCTGTTAGTAATAAAAAAAAATCATGATGACAAGTAATTTAAAATGACCGAGATGTACAGTAACACTAGCCGGATATTATAATGATACGTTAATATAGCGTGTACGTTTTTCCCTTTTTTTTATTGTAGATAGGCAAACATTTGTCCGCTATCTCACCTGGTGGTAAGTGACGATGCGAACGATGGTGGAGTATGCTTACCTAGATAATGCCTATTCACTCTTTCTTGAAGAGGGCCAAGTTATACTTGTCGGGGAACAGTTCAGCAGGCAGGGAGTTCCACTGTTTAGCAGTTCGCATTATAAAAGTGGAAGCGAAGCGCTGCGTGCGAAAAGGTGGTATATCGACAACATATTGGTGAAATTCCTGCCTACGTCTAGTGCTCCGCAGATGAAAAGGAGAAGAGGGTACTAAGTAATGCAGCGCTGCTACACACTCTCCGAAATGTATCCTGCAAAATATCGACAGGCAGGCTACTTTTTGACGATGTTCAAGGCTTTGCAGCTTTGCCTCAACAATCGTTGTGTCGCCAATAAGCTTCTTGGCGCGATTTTCAATCGAGTTTAAGTACTCCATACACGATCAGACTTGAGCTTGATAAAGTTGAAGAAGCTGTCCCGGAGTGAAATACTGCCTAACCTTTGAGAGAACATCTAGTTTTTTAGCTGCAGTTGTAGCCAAAGACTCGATGTAACGTCCAAAGTTCAAATCTGACATAAGGTTCATGCCAAGAAGCTCAAGATGATCAGCTATCTGCACGGGTACATCTCGGGAAGTCGGAGCAAGATGGAAGGGGCTCCGTTTTGCAGAGAATAAACACGCCTGAGTTTTGGTAGCGTTAAACCTTACAAGATTGGCATCGCTCCATTCGGAGACGCCCTGAAGTGCCAGGTTCAAACGATCGGTCATAGACTCTCGACAAGATTGGATTTCGTGCCAGCTGGCCTTTGGGTCAATAACTGTACTGTCATCAGCGTACCCAACGATACCGGGTGTTAACATATCGTTGATGTGCAGCAGGAATAGGGTTGCGGACAGAACAGAACCTTGAGGAACCCCGGCATTTATAGCCTGTTGATCAGATATGCGGCCATCCAAGACTACTTGTATCGATCGCTCACTCAAGAAGTCTAATATCCATTTGCAAAGGTCAGTCGATAATCCGTATGCGGGAAGCTTACTTATAAGGCTTGCATGCCAGATCTTGTCAAAAGCTTTAGAGATGTCGAGACACAGGTGACCGATATCGGCCTGTAGTTAGCAGGGTTTGCCCGACTACCTTTTTTGGGCAGAGGTTGCACGTTTGCAAGCTTCCACGATTTGTGAGACCTACTCCAGTCTCTAGTGAGAGTCGAAACAGGCGTGTCAGAACCGGAGACAACTCAGGCGCACAGTTCCGCAACACAATTGCAGGAATGCCAACTGGCCCGCTTGCCTTATTCACATCTAGATTTTGCAGGGCTACGCGTACCTCGTTTTGGAGAATGCGGACAGCTGCCATAGAGCAGTCAGCGTGAGGCAATGATGGTGGTGTTTTACCTGCATCATCTAGTGAGCAAGCGAATCATCTGGCCTCTGCAAGGGCGGCAAGGAGGATTGACAGAAGTTCGCCTCGACCGCTTTCGCGAGTGACCAGAATGCGTTACTACCCGCTGGGTACGAGGCAAGCTTAGCGCCTACTTTTCGAATGCGGTCGAAACGAGCTCTGCGTAATTCTTTTTTGCCTAGTCTACTTTTTAGCCTAGTCTACTTACTGAAGAAAAACTTCAACAGGGCCTCCAACCCTTTTGAAGTTTTTCTTCAGTTCACGAGTATTCGGAGCTTTGCGCGTGCGAGCATCAGCCCGTGCAGTATACGCCTCCTGTTTCCGCGCTTCTGCACGGTCACAGTTAGCGTCAAACCATGGGCGAGCTTTACTACCAGAAGGAATATCACAGTATGGTATAAAATATTCCATGCCCTGCCGTTATGACTTCGGTTATGGCTTCTGCGCAGCTCGACGATTCTTCTGAAGAAAAACAAGATCTCCAAGGATAAGCCGAAAAGAAATGCCGCATATCATCCCAGTCTGCTGACTTGTATCGCTACACCCGTCTTATACTGCAAGGGCCCTGATCGGGCGGTGAGTACACTGATACAAACTTCACCAGACAGTGGTCAGAGGAGTCCAAAGGGGCCGTAACTGACACAGTGCATCGGTCTGGGTCCGTAGTTATTAGAAAGTCTAAGCAATTAGCTGTGTGAGACTCTACATCGGGGAACCTCGTCGCACAATTGACCAGTTGGGAGAGATTTAGCGATAATGAAAATATGCGCACCTCTTGTCCAGCCTGGTCAGTCGTCGGGTATGGGAACAGCCACTCTTTGTAGTGAGCATTGAAGTCCCCCAGAACGAATAACTGTGCGGCTGGGTACCTCTGCTGAGCCTCATCAGCGGCTTCGCTGAGACGACCAAAGAGCCTGGTTGTCTCCGGATCTCCGCTGTGCGAGCGGTAAACACCAGCATACACATTTTGTGTAGCTCCAGTATCGACCAGTACCCTAAGTATAGATAAAATTGGTATCTTGGAGAATCGAATCCACAACCTTGTGACCCTGCGCCACGACTTTCCTCACATTTGAGTGTGAGAGTACACAAGAGTAAAATAATATGAGTAAAATAATTATTTATTTGATTAAGATAATTATGAAAAAATGACTACAAGACTACAAGTTATTTAATATTATGTATGCTATTGATTAAATTATGAAATACACGGTTACAGACATTTTATTTTTTCTATTTATATCATAATTATCGAATTTATAAAAAGAATATTAGTAAATAATTACTTGGGAAAATATCTCGTGTTTTTTAATTTATTTTTTTTATTTAAAAAATAATGTTATTTTGAGTTAACTAAGGTCGTGATCAAAACTTAAAGGATTAACTTGGTACATACCGATCTATTTATTACCTAGTTAATTCTTATATAAATATTTAACAAAGTTTAGAGATATATCCTTTGGAGATATCTTCAAATTTGTTAAATATTAGTTATATTTTATTAACTGTTTAATTAAATAAAATAATTATTATATTTATTTTATGAAGAAAAATATTCATTCTTAATTGTTGGATATTTATTTGTATAATGAATAAATATCTGTTTTATAGAGTATGCACAAGTACACATATAAGAATAAAAAAAATTGCTTCATTTTTCATTTTTAAATTACTATAAAGCGTCAAAAAATTTATGATCATTTAAAAATCTAAATTATATTTAACAAAAAAAGAAAAACATTTAAAGAGAACATCATTTTTTAAAATATATCTAATATTTCTAGGTACTTACCGTCGAAATCCATTTTAAAATAGAGTCGTTTCAAAATCTCAACAATATATTCTCTTCAAAAAATTCTACATGCAAACATTTAGCACGACTGTTGATAATATAATGTCGACTATATTAACGTAAACGTATGTATATAACATAAAGAATATAAAAATGAGTCGCTGGAATGTATGTCCGCGCTCTGTCTCAACCACTGCACCAAATTGAATGAATTCTTTTTTCTTTTTTGGTCGTTATTAATAGGACTAGATATTTTTTTAACTTCACGCTGTATCCCGCACACAGCAGGGTAGGCAGAGGGAACATAGTGTGAAGCCACTCCGTTCCCCACTTTCTACTGAATTCTGGAGGCATTGCGTGTTGAGTGGCAGAACTCAACGCCGCGCTTAACCTTGACACCAGAGCGAAGAAATGGAAATATAAATTTAAGTTAATATTTCATCTCCTCGAATGGGATCGAACCCATAACCAGTCGGTTTTACATTCACACCTTGTGTCGCTGCGCCACGACTGGCCTCAACTAGACTAGACTAGGATTAGAGGTAAATGAAAGAAAATAAAACAAAACAAATGGATTTAGTTTTTTTTTAAGAAAATTTATATGTAAAAGAAAGTAATAAAGCAAGACCACCAGGTGGTTGCTAGACATTGGTTATAATACTTATTAAGTGGAATAACACTTTAAAAATGTTAAAAAAGGTCTTGGTTATTTTAGAGAACCTGAAAGTTTCACTAAGTATTAATCATGTTTCGTTTCAGATGGAACATGATCCCGGAACAGTTCCGACGTTAGACGAACTTTGCTGTTCCGGAACAGGAACGAGTCATTGCAAATTTCGAAGTAATTTTTTTCCGACTGCCCATTTTGTTTGGATGCGTTCTCTGTTCCTAAGCCACGTTCCACCAATTCCTACACTGAAAATTTTGAGGTATCCAAAAGTGATCAAAATAATAATTCAGTCTAAACATACTTATTAAGAAAACGTATAAAAATTTTGAACGTAGCGGATTTGAACCCGCGCGTCTTTAGAACCTGCTCTAACCAACTAAACCATACGTTCTCATCGAGTGATACGTCCAAAATTTTATACGTTTTCTTAATAAGTATTTTTCTTTTTATTAAATGTGGAATAACAATAGCCATTATTCCACGTCGATTTAAGTTTTATTTTATTACTAGCGACCCGCTAGCGGCTTCGCCCGCTTAAAACACAGAATTATTTAATTAACGCACTGAATTATGTTCGTGTTTTGATATACCTATAATGTATGTTTGCAACGCAATTAAGATTTTTAATGAGAAATTTGTTAAAACTTTAGGTCGCATTTTCGTACCTCCCATGTTTGAAATAAAAGCACAACTTATCGATACTTACAATAAAATCCTAGCTCATCGGTGTCTGTACATGGAAGATATTACAATTAACAATGTAATAGAACTTGGTCAGTTTGTTTGTTTGTCTGTGCGTTTGTTCTCGATAATCTCAGAAACGGCTTAACCGATTTATATACTTTCTTGTTTTTATTTTGGCAAACTGCCCTTAAATATTTAGTATTAGTTTTATTTTAATCAGCTTCACGCTGTACCCCGCATACAACAGGTTAGGCAGAGGGAACCTAGTGTTAAGACACTCAGTTTCCCATTTTCTGCCGAATTCTGGAGGCATTGTGTGTTGAGTGGCAGAATTCAACGCCGTGCTTAACCATGACACCAGAGCGAAGAAATGGAAATATAAATTTAAGTAAATATTTCATCTCCTGGAGTAGGGATCGAACCCACAACCCGTCGGTTTTACAGTCACACTTCGTGCCGCTGCGACTGGACTTTTTTTTAATCGGTTTACACAAAGTTAAAACCAGATCCACGCTTTATCCCGCCTTTAGCAGGGGAACTTAGTGTTGAGATATTGCGTATAATCTGTGACTGATGTGCGCAATGAAAATATTATTAAATTATAATTCAATCCCCCAAGTGGAGGTCGGACCCACAATAGTCGCGTTACAGTCACAACTTTGTGACCCTGTGCCGCGACGGCCTTTGATATTTATACATATAAAGAAGAAAAGAGAAGCGTCAGCGCTCCTTTTACAGGAACAGCATGTAGGGTAAATTATTTTAAACCCATACCTAAAGAAATTAATCAAGATACCTCAACAGTGTAGACGTAGGTTTTTTTTTTCATTTCACGATGTTAATTCAGATCTATATTTCGTGTGACGCAGTTACGCATACTCGTAGATACCAATAACGTAAACACATACTACTACAAAAATGCAACTAAAATCTTTAGATCTTTGAACTTTGCCGCCAATACCTACGACTCTATTTCGGAATGAGGCGTATGACAAATTGTATTTTATTTTACAACGATAATTTTATTATTTATTTTGTTTGAAAAAATAACTTTTTATTTAGAGTAGTTAAAACTGTGGTTTCATTTAAAGTGGTGCTGACAAAAAAACTCTGTATAATTGAGCATATTTAATATCTGTACAAATTTTTTGGGTAATAGATGCCAATAGTTATTACAACACTTTAAACAACACTTAAAAGCATATTTAAGGCAATTTTTAATTCTTATACCTTTTGAAAAACTGCCAACATTCTTATAGTTAGTAAATTATTTTTTCAAATTAAAAAATAGTCTATATTTTTCATCATAATGGCGGGAAAATATTCAAAATGTTCAAAATTACACTATAATACCAAATAGTATTGACAGTGTAGTGTTGATAGTAATTGAAAATAGTTATACTACAAGAGGATACCTTCATATGCACTGTTTAAACCTGTTTTATGATATAATGTAGAATAATATATTCTATAGAGGAATCACACATTCTTTTTATTCTTTAACTATAACACGTAAATACATTTTTTAGAGGTTACTCTGTACTAAGATAGCAGCTAGCTAGCATGTTCTCGCATTTACGTCCCTGATATATCGATATAAGTAATAGAAATATAAAATATTGGAAAGAAAAAGAGAAACGCAATTATATTGCATTGTTTCTTTTTTTCATACTTAAAACGTATTAATAAATTTACATATAATTCATTTGTTTTGAATAAAACATTAAGTGTAATCAGCTTCACGCTATTTTAACAGATAACATAAGATGACATTAAGTTTAATTCATTAAATATATTTGATATTTCCTTAACATGATTATTTAATTTATTTTTTATATATAAAGTCTTGAGAAAATTCTCTTGATAAATCTACGTAAATGAATGCACCGTACTTGCCAATAATTAAAATGTATTGACATCACCACGTGATCCATCTAAACACAATATAAACTTTTATAAGCTATCAACTCACAATCAGAATTTACTTTCCAAATACATATACTTTTTATTGTAGACATCGCCACTTGAGCTAGTCCCGACAAATATACCTACTTTATTATTTTTGTTAATGTTACCAACGTTGACGTTTAAAATAATAATTATGATAGAATAAACAACTATTAATTGTACTTCTTTTTTCAGCTTCACGCTGTATCCCATACGCAGCAGGGTAGGCAGAGGGAACCTAGTGTTTAACACTCTGTTCCCTACTTTCCGCGGAATTCTATAGGCATTGCGTGCTGAGTAGTGAAACTGAGCGATGAAATGGAAATATAAATTTAAATAAATATTTCATTTCCTCAAGTGGGAATCGAACCTAAAACCAGTTTACAGTTACACTTTGTGCTCCTGTGCGACGAATGGCTTCAATTTACTTTGTTACTAAGTTGAGAGTATGAAATCCGGTTGAAATTGAAGAATTTGATTTTTTTTATTAAAAAATATAATTATGTTATTTTTTCTGGTAAAATGTCTTTATACTCCATGAAAAAACTATTCTATAAGTTGCATTAGGCTTTGAACTATTACCATGCTAAAAAAAAATCATACGGTAGTTATCGGTATTTTAAGTAATTTACATTTTTCAGTTTTTTTTTTTTTTAAAGAAAACTATAATGAAATTCGGAATGAAACCCAAAAAAAATGTACCTTGAGACCCTAGGCTAATACCATGCAAAAAATCATCAATTTCTGTCTGGTAGTTTTTGCGTGATTGACGAATAAATAAACCGACAGACAGACAGACAGATAGACGGACAGACAGACAGACAAGAATTCTGCTGAGTGGTTTTTTAGGTTCTATAATCGACATATAAACCGACCTGAGTTTTTTTTTATATCTTTTATGTACAGAATTGACTTTACTATCCTTTTATTATATAAATATATAGAGATAAGAATTTCGCTCAATATCTCATTATAACAAACACACCTACACATTATATATTTGTTAAAATGAATATGCTTAATTCTCGCAATTGGGATTTGGGAAGGACTCACTAAGATTTTCTTCCATTCTGGTCAATTACACAACAGAGTTAAAATAATTTTATACCATGGCTTGAAATTATAAGTAAGATAATTGGTAATTATAAAAATGAATCAATTCTTTTTCACCTTTGTTATAAATATGTCAACTTTACGTTAATGTAACTACGAAGTGATATTGCTCTCATGAGGTCAGAGTTTAAAAAATCTGTACTGTAATGAGTAAAACATTACTATTCCTTTGTTTTATATGTTCTTTGATATTGGTACTTTTTTATACAATATAATTATAAACTTCAGAATGTTTTTCATTTTATTAAAAAACCGCCTTCTTTCACTAGAGTGAGCCTCACAAAATGTATCTTGCCCACAGAAAATTTAGGTCTTGCCCCGCCACTGAAATTAAGGTTCACCGAATTGCATCAGTAGAAAAAGAAAAAGTAAAAAACAAATAATTCAATTCAATATATATGTATATAATTACAGATATTCAAAATTAATCAATATAGAGATACATACATAAAGTGAATGGTAAGAAAGGTAGGGGAACAACTCGGTTGACCTTCGAAAACACAGTATCAAAGATACTGGAGATACAACACACTCCTCCGAAGGACATCTATGAAGAGGTTGGTGACAGTGGACGAGGCGCAAGCTGTATATAGAGGCCGCGTTTGCGCTCCGTTCTCTCTGACTATCCCGCTAGGGATACAGCGTGGAGCTAAAGTTAAGGATAAAGGGAGATACATTATTTACACTTATAACATTTAAATTTTTAATTAAAAATTTAGTAAATAAACTTTGTTAATGGTGTAAATTATGGCTCTGCTCGCGTTATCAACATGTTTTTTTTTAGCTTCACGCTGTATCCCGCACACAGCAGGGTAGGCAGAGGGAACCTAGTGTTAAGACACTCCGTTCCCCACTTTCTGCCGAATTCTGTTTCATGTTTTTTTGTATAATAAACTAATTAAAAGTATTTTTTTTATTGTTTTGTCTTCATTTGTGTATTATTTAAAAAAACTAATTTCTGTCATTATCTGTTGAAGAATGCACATAATGTATATTTAATATTTTCTATACGTTTTGAATAAAACAGATTTTTTGAATAATGTAGAAAGAATTAAAGGATTACAAGAAAGGATACAAAATATTCAGATACAGACACTACAATTTTGTTATAATATGAATAAATAAGGAAAAAGCATTTTAGAATAAATAATATTCATATAGGTACATCAATCATATAAAGAATAAACACAACTGAAGGCATTCTGTCTGATGATAAGTTCCACAAATATTGGCCTCCTTGTACGAGTAGTCATATTTTTAAAAACATTAATATTTTTTGACAGAAAATTACTTTAATAAGGTGATTTAATAGAAAATAATACGATGTAATTTATAATTTATCTGAGTGTCCGACTAAGCAGAACATCCAACCGAAATCATAATAAGCGGTCGATTCCTTTATTATACGTTGAAGTTGAAAAAACCCAAAGGTTATTTTTTTTAATATTTACTATCTATCTATATATATAAAAGGACTTGTGCTGACTGACTGAGGTAAGACGCACGCAGAGCCGTAACCGCTGATGGTAGAAACGTGAAATTTGGGCAGATGTTTATTTTCATATTCTGGACATCCACTAAGAAGGGAATTTGAAATATTTTAACCCTAAAGGGATGAAATAGGGGTTTAAAGTTTGTATGGAAAATTTTTTTAATCTGTACCGATTATTATCAAATTTGAAATTCAGATTCTTAAAATTTATTTCATTGAACACGTGTTTCATGCTTTTTAAGAATTCACCCCCTAAGGGTTCTCATAAGGCGTTGAAAGTTTATATGGAAAAATCTTTAAATTGCCACCGATTTTTATAAAAAATTAAATTCAGACTGTTAAAATATTTTATTGAACACGTGTTTCGTGGTTTTTTTAGAATTCACTCCTAATAAGCGGGCGAAGCCGCGCGCGCCCTCTAGTATAGGATATAACAATATTTGTACATTTTTTAACATTTTTAAAATATTATTCCACACTTGAAAGATACTTATTTAGAAAACGCATAGAAAAATGAAGAAAGTAGCGGGACTCGAACCCGCGCTACCTAAGTGTGGAATAACACGTAAAAAATGTTAAAATTTTTAATACATAGCATTTTCTCTTGCCAGACGATAATTCTTAGTAATTATTTTTGAGTAGCAGAAATTTGTATAAATCTCCCTACAGAGATGCTAACAACATAAATAAGTTGTATAAAAATTTCGACGTAGCTTGATGAGAACGTATGTAAGTTGTTTAAATTTTTAGACGTTTTCTAAATAAGTAACATTTGTACATATTTTGATGCTTTGTAAAATTTTTGAATGTAGCGGGATTTTAATCTGCGCCTCTTTGGGAACCAAGCACCCTGACTAACTTAGACATATGTTTTCATTGAGCTAGCAGATATAAACACACGATATCAAAGACAGACTTTTTAATAATAGGCATTGCGTATTGAGTGGCGGAACGCAACGCCACGCTTTGCCTTGTTACCAAAGTGAAGAAATGAAAATATTAAATCAAATCAAATCAGCTTCGCGCTGTATCCCACCCACAGCAGGGTAGGCAGGGGAAATCCTAGAGGCTTTACGTGTTAAGTGATGGAACTCAACGCCGTGTTTTACCTAGACACCAGAGCGAAAAAAATGGAAATATAAATTTAAATATATATTTAATTTCCTCGAGTGGGGATCTAACTGTAAGAATAGCCTTCCTCTGAATGTTAAATGCCAACTAACTTGAAAAATACAAATTTATGTATTTATAACAATATAATGCCATCAAAAACATCCTGTAAAAAAACCCAAGTCCGCAGCTCAGTCTTTCTACCGTAAAAAGTTGTGAGATCCATGTAATACCAAGTCGGTTAATCTATTTAGTCTCTACTTAAAGGACCTTCTGTCTTAAGTTATTACATAAGTTATTATCATGCACATATTAAAAATATTTTACGTTTTAAACAAATAGATCGACTTGGACATCGCATGAAAACACAACCTATCGAAAGACATAATAGACATCATATTCGGAAGGACTCTGATGAGGAATTCGGTTGCTGGCCCGTCGTGCTGTGTAGTGTGATACATACTAATAATCAAATCATGCGATGTCCAAGTCGATCTATTTACCATTTTTTAACTTTTGCCATACTTATCACATATTTATGTTACCATAAACTATTTTTAATTCACAAATTTCAGGAAAATATAAAGTTACTTAAGCTGTTTATAGAGTTTTGATTGCGTAATAATATAGGGATGTAAAATATTTGCTAGAGCAAATAAAATTGAATTCAAAATTATATTTTAGAAGCAATATTACTAATTGATAATAAATAATAATTAAGTTTTTCAGAATTTATTATTTTTTAATTTATTTTAGAATTTTCTTGAAATATGTAGTTTACTATTTCAATTCGATTATTTAATCTAATTTACTTATTATTTAATTTTAAAATAGAGGAATTAAAATTTCCAATAGCAGATTTCATAACGTATATATTATTTGTATTACTTTTATATCAGTCTATTTTATCTTTCTCTATTCTCTCTCTCCTTTATTATTAATTGTATAATTACATACAGCCAGTACTTTCAAATAAAAATAAAATCATGATTGAGTTTGTTAACTGAATTGTTCTATTCTCGGGATAGAATTTGCATTAGCTATTACTTCATCCTTTATAGAAGAATCTATCTTGTAACGATTGTCGTGTTTTTCTCTTAAATCTTTAAGCAAAACTTCTTCGGGACTAGAACTAATTTTATTTGCAACAGTCCTAATAGTTTTGTCTAAAATAGCGTGTTTATAAAAATGCTTTACACACTTTTATTCCGAGAAACATACAATGCGTAGTTATTATTTTTGCGATTATTTCCAACATTTACATAACGATACTTTGGTCATATTTCATCCATATTACTAATAGAATATAGGTAAATTACCTTCGTGTCTGTAAGCCCACAGTATTCCAATATTCAGGTAGTTCATTAAATGCAGAATGAACTTGCACTATAAAATCTGTGGTTCCGTTAAGTTCTATAAAAGGCAAGCAAGAAGCAGTTGGGTTTGGGTGAAAGCTGGTTCATAGTCATACATATCTAAATTTCCACCGTTACATTCACATGAATTGGATAATAATAAGTATTTTTTTCTGGTTGAGGCCAGTCGTGGCGCAGCGGCACGAGGTGTGACTGTAAAACCGAATGTTTGTGGGTTCGATCCCCACTCGAGGAGATGAAATATTTACTTAAATTTATATTTTCATTTCTTCGCTCTGGTATCGAGGTTAAGCGCGACGTTAAGTTCTGCCACTCAACACGCAATTGCTCCAGAATTTGGCAGAAAGTGGGAAACGGAGTGTCTTGACACTAGGTTCCCTCTGCCTACCCTGATGTGTGCGGGATACAGCGTGAAGCTGATTTTATGATTTTTTTAAATTATAAATATAAAAAAAATAAATAAAAAAACAAGCAACACCGCTTAATAACTATTACAATTCTACAAAAAATAAACAATACATACAACAAATAAACACTCAATGACTAACAAAAACATTATAAAAAAATCTATTATATGTCATTGTCTTCTTAAAGATAGAAATCTCTCAATTTTAGCTTTAAAATTGGTTTACTGACGTCATCACTCAATGTGAGGTTATTCATATTATTAAATATTTTGGATACCATACACCTTGTTGTTCTCTTTCCAACATAATTTTTCGCAGTTGGCTTAATAAATTCTTTTTTCCCGACCCTCCTAATACTATATTTATTCTTAATATTATTCGATGTTAGTTCGAGTTAAGTAGTTTACTTTAATGTCTACTAGTAAAATTCCACAAATTAAAAATAATATTTTATATTCTCCACGACATTTTTCTTTTATCTTTTTACTAAATAAAAATTGAATCAAATATATTTGCAGTTGCTTTATATCCCTTAAATATGTTATGAATGTCCGCCCATACACACTAAGACCATAACTAAGTGTGGAGTCAGTGAGGGCATAGTATACAAGTCATAGCGTTTCTTTATTTAATATTTTACTAAAGTGGTAAAAAATGTATGAATCGATTGTAATAAAATAAACACCATATGTTAACGGAAGTTTTCGATTGTAATAAAATAAACACCATATGTTAACAGAAGTTTGCCAGAATCCAATAGTGAAAACCACAGCGATAACAAACGCACAGAGAAATAGACAAAAATTTTAAAAATCATTGTTTTCCCTCACCGTTACAATTTTATTATATGTATAGATTGGACTAGCTCGACTTACATTATATGCACTCTAAAAACATAATAATGATACTCATTATTCAGCACTATGAACAAACATTAAGTTTAATTGTGGCAATATTGTGCGTCATTTTCGTGTAGCCACCCAAAGGTAAGACAACATCGTGTTGTTTTTTATTTATTTAAATACAGAAAACTGTACCCTTGTAAAAAATTCAGTTTTAAGTGAGAGGCCGGTCGTGGCGCAGCGGCACGAGGTGTGACTGCAAAACCGACTGGTTGTGGGTTCGATCCCCACTCGAGGAGATGAAATATTTACTTAAATTTATATTTCCATTTCTTCGCTCTGGTGTCGAGGTTAAGCGCGGCGTTGAATTCTGCCACTCAACACGCAATGCCTCCAGAATTCGGCAGAAAGTGGGGAACGGAGTGTCTTAACACTAGGTTCCCTCTGCCTACCCTGCTGTGTGCGGGATATAGCGTGAAGCTAATTTAATTTTTAATTTTTTTAAATACAGAAAACTGTACCCTTGTAAAAAATTCAGTTTTAAATTTTCAATTTTACATTTTTCAGTTTTTAGTTACATCGGTAAGCGTTTTACTGTCATAATTAGTCCAGATCAAGGTAACCACAAATCCATTATTATTATATAAAAGATGACATTACAAGTAAGAAGGTGTGTTGTGGATGATACAATTCTTTTAGTAATGAGTATATCTCGATGGCTTGGACTTGCTCCAGTGCGTTTTACGAAATCTCGTGACAAAATATGCATGTACATCTCACGCGCTTTCGTCATCTACGGACTGATTTTCATCACCGTCTTCGGTCAGTATAACTTCAGTTTAAAATAAAATGATTTTCTCTCTTTTTAAATGAAACTATTTTAACCGGATTAATCGCGTATATTTTGTATTTTTATACATTTTTGGAAACCCGACGTTTGGAACACTTTGCAGTAGTCCGTGGTCACGGGTAGACTGAGGTGGCATTCGTCTGTCGGTTGACAAATTCAAATTCAAATAATTTTATTCAAAATAAGAAGTTACATGCTTCATTTTTTGAACGTCAAATTTACCACCAGTTCACTAAAGTTAATGCCTCAGACCTGAGAAGAACCGGCGCAAGAAACTCAGCGGGACCTATTTTTTAAAATCAATTTTAAATAAATACATATTTAATTATCTGTGACAATGATACCTTTGAAACAGACTGGGGCGAGCATTTCATTCCCAAGGCGTGTTATCATTTACAAAATCATTAATTTGGTAATAACCTTTAACACACAAACGTCTTTTCACAATTCTTTTAAATTGTGATATAGAAAATTCTCTGACGTTTTCTGGGATCCTATTGTAAAAGCGTACACATTGTCCCATAAAAGAATTACGGATTCGATGCAACCGAGTTACAGGTGCACCAAGATTATGCCTATTTCTAGTGTTAATATTATGAAAATCACCAATTTTGGTAAAATTATTAATGTTTATCTTAACATACATAACATTTTCAAAAATATATTGCGATGCAACTGTCAATATATTAATTTCTTTAAACTTTTGCCTTAAGGAGTCTTTAGGGCCTAAGTTATAGATTGCACGAATAGCTCGCTTCTGCAGGACAAATATCGGTTGAATACCGGCTGCATTACCCCAAAGTAAAATCCCATAGGACATAATACTATGGAAGTAACTGAAGTAAACAAGTCGAGCCGTTTCTACGTCAGTTAATGATCTAATTTTTTTGACCGCGAAAGCTGCAGAGCTAAGTCTATTCGCCAATCCATCAATATGGGGTCCCCACTGTAATTTGGAGTCTATGGTGATACCGAGAAATACCGTAGAATCGACAGGATCTACGGCTTCACTATTCAAGAGTACATCGGCTTTAACAACTTTCGTGTTAGGTGTTCTAAAAATAATACATTTAGTTTTTTTACTATTCAATAGCAAGTTATTAACACTGAACCAATGTACTACTTTCGAGAGAGCATTGTTTACATCGTCATATCCGATTTGTCGTCTTTTTATTTTGAAAATCAACGAGGTGTCATCAGCAAACAATACTATCTCATGGTTCTTTTCAACTAGATACGGTAAATCATTAATATATATTAAAAAGAGAAAAGGACCAAGAATAGACCCTTGTGGGACCCCCATGCTGATTACCGAATCAGGAGATTTCTTGCCATTCACATCAATCCTCTGAACTCTGTCAGCTAAATAAGAAAGAGGTCAGAAGATTGAGTGCATGTCCTCTTATGCCGTAGAAGTGTAGCTCTTCATGACCAATGTTGAATGCTGTACACAATCAAAGGCTTTGGACAAATCACAAAACATGCCAAGAGCATCCTGCGATCCCTCCCAAGCTTCATAAATATTCTTTATAAGACCTATACCAGCATCTGTAGTTGAACGACCTTTAGTAAAACCATACCATGTTGTTTATTGTGCATAATTTCTTAATTGCCTCGCATGCTGCCCTAGATTCCTGCAGAATGAGCTGATAGTATAGGTAGATAGCTGATAGTATCTTGTCCTCTGGCATGGTGGGTTTGAGACTTTAATGATCTTATGAGTGTCCCAGGTGGTAGAAAGATTCCAGCCATCCTCTCTAATTCTTTAATTATATTATTTAATTATAATTCTTCTAATTTCAATAATTAAGATGTTTTTGTATTTCAATAGCCTCGCGGATCATTCTAGGAATTTATCTGTTTTCCTTAGCGAGGATTTGGAGTTTATCAAACCTAATATAGTGGCTGGGTTTATCCACAATATGCTCACACACAGCTGACTTAGATACATGCCCATTCTTCATATCGGAGATGTGTTCCTTCACCCTCACACCGATGCTTCTCTTTGTTTGGCCAATGTATATTCTCTTTGTTTGGCAAATAAGTCACAGTCACAATCTAGTTTGTATACACCTGCACTCTGTAAAGGAATATTACTTTTCACTGGTCTCAAGCCAACGGTAGATAACTGTGTAGGGTGGTGGTGAGATTCACCATTGGTTTTCTCTCTTATTTTGTGGCATATAGAACTTGATGATAAATCAAACAAATCGTAAATCTTTTTTAAACATTTTTAAAGTGTTATTCCACACTTAGGAAAGAAAAATACTTATTTAGAAAACTTATAAAAATTTAAACGCAGCGGGACTCGAACCCGCGCCTCCTGGAAACCGACCAGGTCGGTCGGTTTCCAGGAGGCGCGGGTTCGAGTCCCGCTGTGTTTAAATTTTTATACGTTTTCTAAATAAGTATAAATCGTAAATCATTTTATGTTGAAGGCACCACGTGGCACAATTTTGCATTCCTCAAATGAACTTCTTAAAATAGTTAGTTATTTTATGAATGTATAAAACCTGACTTTAAAACGGTACTATATGCGATGTCTCGAAAATAGTGTGGTGCATGTAGAACGGAGTTCTAATACTAAGTTCCTTCTGTGTACTCTAGTACATGCGATAGCATAAATCCAAAAAAAAAATTAAGGTTTTATAAATTATAACACATTTTATATACAAAAAATCTGTTTAAGTGCGAATTGGACTCACACACCGAGGATTCCGTACCTATTTCAGGATTGTAGATCAACGGAAAGTGCATCTTATAAAAGTTGTTAAACTTAAGTTTATAGTCATATTCTTGTACCTGTTTTTTTTAATCGCTGGGAAATGCATTTACACAGACCGCCCACACGCAAGGTAAATGCCTTACGGATGAGCAGTACTGTGGGACTCACCGGTGAAACCGATCCTACCCACTAAAACCCAGCGGAAACCCTCTCCACCAAAATGAGACGCCGCAGGATCGCTCGCGCATACTACTACGACGCCTCAATGGAAGGCCCGCCTATTGCGGGCCACCGTCGCCTTCAGGGTGGCCTGGAGTTTCTCCTAGGGCACCCGCAGCTTCGATGACTCGCAGGAGGATCACGATGACCCTCCCACAGTAGCTCCTCTAAAGTAGGGGGAGTTGAAGATGCGCATACCACCTTCTTCTACCCCCTGGCCTACGGCGGCGGAGCGAGTCTGCATTCGCGCTGGATTCACGCACCCGCTCCGCGGTCTCCTTCAGTGCGATAACCGATTCGCAGAAGGAGACCATAGCAGACCAGTTCCTCTCACAGTCCCCCCACCACACTGGGCAGTGAGTGGTCCCTACCCACTACAACCATCAAGGCGTGGCGTTGAAGGGACCTAGCGTGACATTCAGCCAAAGTGTAAGGCGCCGAATCGACGGAGGCATCACACTCATTGCACACCGGCGACAACTCCCGACGTGAATCTGATGCAGGTATTTGCCGAAGCAACCGTGCCCCGTCAGTACCTGCACCAGCCTGAACGTCAGGACTCCAAAGCCTCTTCTAGCCCAGCGCTCAAGGCAGGGGTGGATTGCCTCCACCGTCGCTAGGCCTGCCGCTGGAGATCCCAGATCCTCTCTCCATCGACGGATCAGGGCTTCTTCCGTTCTCCTCCTGATCCGTGCGATATCCTCCCACGATGGTTGCACGCCTCGTGAATGCTCGCTTGCGCGGAATGCATGCACTCTGGCAAGCACTTCCGCCTGTAGCTCCCAAGGCGGATCGCTTGCCAAGAGAGTTGCAGCAGTCCAGGACACCGTGCGAGTCTTAGTCAGAGCCATGGATCTCAACACGCCGACATAAAGCTGTCGGCATCGAAAATCCGGCCCTCTAACATTCGGCAGAAGTCTGCCAAGGGCCCCGGCGGTGTTTACTAGCTTCGGCGCAAGCTGAGCGAAGTGCGACGCAAACGACCATCGTCCATCCAGGGTCAGACCCAGATATTTCATCTGAGTCCGTACCTCCACCTCCTGTCCCTGGATTCGAAGAGTAGCCCTATGGGGGGACCCCTACGCGGGCCATGGAATAATAAAACTATACGGCTATACTGCTGTTGACTTGCTATGGTCTTTACACCGTCACTGAAAAAAGTAGATCGCCCCTGAAGAAAAAGTACGAGCTTTGATGAACGCTCGTGAGGCGTTGGCGATCGCAGTAAAATGCCCTGCGTTCGTTAATTTTCGGGCCGCGTTGCGCCGATGCGCGAATTTGCCGTGAGATAGGATTGACCTCGCCGCCTCTTACGAAGTCGGAGAATGTGTTGTCAGGCTGAGGAATGAATCCTGCCTATGTACTGGGCGTTTATGGCTGTCATTGGATCGTGGGGATCTAGAAGGACGCTGTGAAGGCATCGAAGAAGCGGATGAGGATGAGGAGCGTATATATACGCTTTGACAATGAGTGGATTGGAGTGGAAATCTGCACGCTCGTAGTAGCGCTTTGGTAGGCGTTTGCAGAATTCCTATAACGATTCGAATTCAAAATCTTTGAGCAGGTCCACGTTGCGTACGTACAATGGGCATCAGGATCCCATATGGAGGTATTTGTTTTGGACCCTCTAAAGGAGGTCTCTCTTAGTGTGTGCGAACACGACACAAGCATAGGTCATGATGGGATGAATTTTTGTGCAATGTCGACTTTTGTGCAATTTCGACTTGTTCCGAAGTGACATTTTACTCCGCTTGCAAATGAGTGGGTTCAGCCTGGTCACGACGTATGTAGCTTTGTTTCTGACATATGTCACGTGCCAGAAGGAAAGTTTCGAATATAGAACGACGCCGAGGTATTTGACCTGGAATTCTCTGGGGTCGGCTTGCCTTGTAGGTAAATAGTAATATATCCTAGTAACGCTTACGAGGAAAGAAGACGGCTATGCTTTTCTTCGGGTTAACCTCAAAGCGTCACTTGCTGAGCCAATCGCCTAGGGCGTCGGTAGCTCGTTGCAGTCTTCTAGCTAGGATCCAAGCGGAGCGATTCCTGGTGTAAAGGTTTCGGTGTCGTCGGCAAACATCGCAAGATCGACTTTATCTGTAAGCGAAATGTCGCTGGTGTAAAGCGCGTACCATATTGGTAAAGTGGAGATACGATGGAGCATTGCGAGACTCCGGTTGGAACGGGTCTAGAGGATTATAGTGTCCCTTCTATTCTTTACCAGAATGTGCGATTCGACAGGTTTTCCCGAATGATGTGAACGAGAGAGTCTGACAGAGCCATACTACGGTGCTTCAAGAGCTGGCCATTGTGCCAGAACTTGTCAAAGGCTTTGACTATATCTAGAAAAATGGCAGCCGTGTCTTGGCGGATCGATCTACGGACGTTGTACTTTGCGATGTATTCCGTTGGTCAGTGAATTTGATTTATGGACGAGTGGTGTGATCTAAAATCGAACTGTTCATTGATGAACACTTCTTTCGTCTCGACTATTTCTTTTAAGCTTCTGAGAATAATTATCTCGTAAACTTTCCCTAAAGTGCTTTCCTTTTTGTAAACTTTCCCTAGCTGAAGGGAAGGATTTTTTGACTCTAAACTATCCGTTAGGCATTCCGCCTTATCGGTGTCGTCAGCCTCTTTTCTGTTGACGGGTTTAGTGAGAGATAGTCGCCACTGTGTCGGATCGAAAGTTTCTCGACAGCGCCCAAAACGCCTGGGACGGTGGCGGGAGCCCTTCGAGTCGACTATCCCAAGACTCTGAGCTGTTAAAATTGGGATTTGACTTGTCTCTTAAGATTGTTTATATCAAATCTTCTTTCAGGCAGATTTGAGATCTCTTTCAAGCAGCTGTGGAGAGCTGGGCGATGGTCTGAGTCTAGTTCTGATTCTATAGACCGCTGCCAGAGAGCTACACTTCTCAGAATGACAAATGACATATCAAATTGTTTTTTGAATTCTACCCCATTCATTTCTGCAGATCACATAATCATTTCAAGTCTTATGAAGAAAGACAATCATTTCCAAATATTATCTCTTAGCAATCGTGGGAAAAGACTAGACATAAGTTTCCTTCATAAGATCTTGCATGGTTCGATTGACAGTGCTGAGTTGGCTTGCCTAATTTTAGATTTCCAACTAGATATCCTCGAAAGCAAATTTTGTCTTTTGGGCCCCCTTTAGGAAAAAGTTATGGGCGCGAACTCGCCTATTTTGAGAATCAGTAAGCTGGCATATGGTCTCCCAAACAATATTCACATTTGCGGACTCCCTCTGTGTTATTAAAAATAGATAAAAAATCTTACATACTTAAGGAGATAATAAACAGTTTAATTTAATTTGAAGATATTAAATATTAAAAATTCATTGTTTTGTTTGTGTTTTTTTAATAGCTTTATTTTATCTTAATATTTTTATGGTTTTAGTACCTTTATATTTATTTTTCTTATATTTGATTAATTTTATCTAAATTTTAAACTTGCAGATTAATTTAATTTATTTTATTAATTTATTTAATTTTTAATTGATTGTACTATTGATTTAATTTTTGTTAATAAGTGTATTTTTATTCCTCATTAATTGGTTATTTTCGTTTATATATAACAAAAATGAATAATTCATTTATGAACATCTAAAATAGTTTTTTATCTTAAAAATTTATAGTTCGTGTGTTTATTTTTGTTTGTATTTTATTTTAATTTTTTTTATTGCATGAGGAGCTCATCTATAAATAATTAAGTAAATAGAAATGATTTACTTTGTTTTTTCCTTTTAAGGATATGTGATAATTGTGTTAATTGTTGGTAGGCCCTATAAATAAATAAATAGATAAATAGAAACACTGTACTTTTGGAGTGTCTCTTTGTGAGAAACCGGGAGGGTCCTCGATTGACACAATTTCACTACTTTTATAGTCTTCTACACCTATATCTACCCTCTTTTACATAAAAGTTTGTTAACACTAGATAATAGTAAAAAATATGTCTTTTATCAACAGATCTTTTGATATTTTTTTCAACATACTTGGATATAAAGTCAACAATTACAGATCAAAATAAAATAAATGATACAGAACATACACATTTTGTTTTAAAAATATGTGATACTTTGGTGTCCATTGGCTTATTTAACGTCGGTGTTATTATTGCAACAACAAAAACAAATAATTTAATGTCTTGTGTTGAATCAGTGAGAAAGGTATAATAGTCTGTCCAAATTATTCGTACCACAACGTGTGTCACACACTTTTTAGACACACATTTACACTGTGATTTACATTGCAATATCGTCGATATTGTGTTTCTCATATTCTCTTGCCGCTCACTCTTGCTTCCTCAATTTTTTTTTACCATTCTTTAGTAGCTAATTTGACGTGCTTAAGCCACCTGATCATGTTCTC
Organism: Heliconius himera; assembly: GCA_021202915.1. NCBI lineage: Eukaryota > Metazoa > Arthropoda > Insecta > Lepidoptera > Nymphalidae > Heliconius > Heliconius himera. Next base: position 261,569 of record JAJHJA010000199.1, read on the forward strand.
CTTTGTTCTCGCTTGTGTGTTGGATAATATGATATATTATATTTATTTCTATTTTTAGATAAAAAATAACATCCTTGGTGACTATCAGGATAATTTATTGAAATGGAAAATATTAAGTCTGACTGTGCTGTTCATATTCGGCACATGGATACTTAAAATGCTTGATGTCTGGAGATACCACGAGTGTAAGAGAACAGAAAATCAAATTCTAATTTCTTTCACTTATTAAATTACTATTTATAATATATATTAATAATATTTTTTACTTTTTTAATTTAGTTTTAGATTTACAAGTATATATAGTTGTACTGTTGTTAACTATGTTGATTATAATGGAGCTGCAGTTTGTAGTCATCGCATTCTGCATTAAGTCTGGATTTCAGACAGTAAACGAGTGTCTGCGTAACGTGATTTGTTAGTATATTCAATATTACTTGTATTTTTTTTAATATATGTATAATGATAAGTCAACGAAACACTTGATAGAATGAAATTGTTTGTCGATCGATTTGTAGTGTTATCATTGTTCGGTTTGCTCTTGGCTACTGCTTCTTCCTTGCCCATTTTGTCCTGTCCCTTTTTGTATAGAGTTTTTAAAATTAAAAATAATAGCTTTGTCTCATATGCAGCTTCTTGACTATGCTTTTGTATCTTCAAAATAAAATTAAATTCACATTTAATAATTATATTTTTTATCAAATTAATTTGCATAGCTAATTTGGAACAAGAAAATTCTAGAAATTATTTAAAGCCAGATTTTTTAAAAATATCTGTTAAGACGATCAATGCAGCTATAGATCTAATCGGAATGACTGACCAACGATATCCAGGTTTTTATTATTCATGACAATACTTCAAATAAAACATTTCTACAAAATTAAGTAATTAAAAATATTAATATTGCAGATGTAATTGTAGCGAAACGATTGAAATTATCCCATAAAGTTAGAGAAATCAGCCAATCGTATGTGGGCGTCTGTGACGTTTTAAGGAACTTTAATGATTCTGAAAGTACAACTATGTTTCTTCAACTCATGATTTTGACCTTACACATCATAATTACTATTTTTAACTTGGTAAAAACATTTCACACACAGGAAAATGGTAGGTTATTAGGTGTTATTGATTTTTTTAACTATATGAATTTCATATCAGTCAAAAATTAGAGAAGAAACAATTAAGATTTTCACCATAAGCTATATTCAACTTGTATTTGGACAACACTTCCATAATATCGTGAAACCATAAAGTCGTGAATATTTCTACAGTATCAAACTTTACATCTGTAAAGAAAAAGTCATATTCATTTTATATCATGCAGGGTTAAATAAACGAATTTAATACAGATTGAGGCGGTCGTGACGCAGAGGCAGAAGTGTGCGACGTTTGAAGGTTCGATTTAAAGTCAGGAGAATAAAATATTTAATATTTTCATATCTCCGCACTGGTAACAAGACAAAGCGTGGCGTTGAGTTTCGCCACTCAACACTCAATACCTCGAGAATTCGGCGGAAAATGGGAAACGGCCGTCTGCCTACGGATGATACTGTGTGAAACAAAAAAAAGGTATTTTAATTAATAAATTAAACTAATGATAACATTTGTTATTTTTTCTAGTTATTTCAAAACCAGATCTACTGGCATTACAATGTGTTTGGTTTGTATATCATGTTTTAAAAATGATATTATTAGTAGAGCCTTGTTGTCGTACTGAGGAAGAGGTATGTTAAAATAATTACACCAATAATTAAATAAATTTTAGTTTATAAATTAGTCAGCTATTTTTGCGTCATTTGATAAATAAATGAAGTAATTCAAAGCACGTCAACGATTAGTAACGTGTCTTAAGAAAGAAATTAATTACAAATGCATTTATCGACAAGTAAGTCGCTAGAGTCATAGTTTTAAGACTATCGTAAAAAACAAAAAACCCCGACTGCACAAAACTAAAAAGAAAAAAACAAGCTCAATAGTTTATTAGGATTAACAGTAGGACCCCTTTAAATTATGCGGGGTTCCTTTACGACCCCCTTTAAATTATGAAGAATAACTTATAGGTTCCGATTGTTAATCCTAATAAACTATTGTGCATGTTTTTTGCTTTTTAGTTTTATGCAGTCGGGCTTTTGTTTGTTGAAATATTTTTTTATTTTTCACTTTTTTATTAGAATTCATTAGGATTATGAAGCGAAAAATGTATAATTATAATCATGATAAACCTTTTTGAAATCCTTGTATTCACCTCTTGAATATTATACACATTGTGGTGTTTACAAACAATTATTTTTTTTCACTAAGTCCAGCGGCGTCCCACGCCGCCATGACTTTTTTTATTTCACCTATTTAAGAACACTTAGGCTGTTAATACGAATCTAACGATATCTTAATTATGTAAATCCGTTCAGCAGTTCTGGAGATATGAGGTAATAAAGAATACTACATACATAATGCGAGATACGCGCGAAAAACATAACCCTCCTTTGTAGTCGGGAAGAAGAAGGACATCCACTATTTCTTTAATTTTATTATTTTTTATTAAAGATGTCATGATGAAATTGATGAATCAATATATTAATGTGTAATCTAAACTTTTTTATGAACGTATCATGTAATAAAAAAATATTTGTAAAAACAAAAACCCCGACGAATATTTTTTTATTTTTCACTTTTTTGTTAGTATTTATTATGGCAATGATAATCATGATATACCTTTTTGAAATCCCGGTATTGAGCTCTTGAATTTGATACCCATATTGTGGTATTCAAAACGAAAAATCTTTCTTCCACTAAGTCCAATGGCGTCCCACAGCCGCCATGATTGTTTTTTTAACGTCACCTATCTAAGAACACTTGGGCTGCTAATACAAATCTAACGATACCTCAATTAAGTAAATCCGTTCAGTGGTTCTGGAGATATGAGGTAATAAAGAATATTACATACATACAAGATACGCGCGAAAAACATAACCCTTCCTTAGCAGTCGGGAAATATGGTATTTAACTATTTACCGACGAAAATTGAAGAGTATAAAAAGTTTGACGATCCTGTATATCTATATGTCTGTGTGTGGCGTCTTAGTTCCCAAACTGAAGAACTGATTTCTATTTAGTGCTTGTTTGAAAAGTGACTTAAACAAGTGTGTTTTTCCAGAATTCAAAAAAATATGCTTAGTCGTTTAAAGATTGTTTCGTTTAATACTATTCTAGGTAGCCAACACTCGTATCCTAGTTGGAAAATTGATGTGTCACATCACGAGTGAAGCCGACCCTTTACGGGATGAAACAGAAGCTTTCTACAATCATATCTTGTTAAACGACGTCTCATATACAATTTTTGGAATTTTTTCATTGGGAAGGCCGCTAATATCCAAGGTCTACGGAATATTTTATTTCTGTAATAGCAAAGCATGAATAAGAAGAGTTTAATTTTTGAAAATATACAGTGATTTTGCAAAAAAAAAATTAAAAAAAAACATAAATCGGGTTCACGCTGTATCCCGCACACCGCAAGGTAGGCGGCGCGGCGGAGGGAAACTAATGTTAAGCCGTTGTCCACTTTCCGCCGAGTTCTGGAGACATTGAGTGTTGAGTGGCGGAACTCAACGCTGCGCTTTGCCTCGACACCAGAACGAAGAAATGAAAATATAAATGTAAATAAATATTTATTTCATTTCCTCGAGTGGAGATCGAACCCACAACCAGTTGTCATTTTACAGTCACACTTTGTGCCTCTGCGCCACGACTGACCTAGCCAAATTATACAAAATCTTTACACATATTGTAGCCTATATGTTATTCTAATGTATAAGCTTTTGACCTATTTTATTGTTTTTATCTATTGTATTTTATATATAACAAATAAATATTAATATAATAAAATAAGTGGAAAGAAATTAAGTTTTAGTTTTTGTTTTGTAGATTTGCTGATCTCATTATCCCTCTATTACAGGTTATTGGAGGTGTCACGACTATACTGGTATTACTATTTTAAATCACCGTGTTTATAAAGTGTGAAGAGATTTCATTTTGACATTACAATATTTATATTTATATTACAAAAGCTATATTACAATGTTTATAATTTCTTGAAAATTTACGTAAGCTAAATTAAACTGCATCAAAAAAGATTTTTCAGAATGCAAAAAAAAATAAAAACAGAGAAAATTGTTGTTTAAAATTGTACTTAATGATCTTGTCAAGTTTTTGAGCACCTTTTTCGTGTGATTTTAAACAATTATAATCAGTTTGATAAATTTTATAAATTACACATTATGATTATCACAAACGTTCAAATAAATATTTTGCAGTTATAAAATAATAAACATGTACACTTGGGTGTGTAAATTGTGTGTATACAGTTGTGTGTGTAAATTTCAGAATTTTAAGAATTGAATAAATTAAAAAAAAAAACAAGTTATATATTCTCTTCTTTTGTAAATCCCATATCTAAGTAATTACAGATCTTAAAGTACGCCAAATTGTTAGAGAAAGTTCTCTAATTTTTTCTTAACACCAAAGCGACCGTGTTAGCGATTAGTAACATTAAATTGACTGAAATTAATTTAAAAAAAATATAAATAAATATGTTGATTTTGAAAAAAAAATTGCAGCTAGAAATGGTTTATAGATAAAAATAATAATTTCATGAACTGTAATTACTTTATCCTCTAGTAACTTAATTCAATACGATAAGGTATAATGTCAGAATATGTTACTACACTTAATCGTCACCGCAATGAAAAGTAACAATTATGACTGATTAGTCACAATATCAGATATTTTGATCACAAAATATTTTTTTAGTCACTCCTTTCATTTTATTGTAAAATACACTATTAAGAGGTACGTCCCTACTCCTGATCATTATTTTGATAAAGATTTTTTTAAAATTGTATGTTAAAAGAAAATCTTCATTTGTTAAAAATTAAATCTCTACAATTTTAAATATTTATGTTTTTTTTATTTATTATTATTATTACTTAGCACTACAGAGTACAGACACTTCCATCCTTGGCAATATATTATACAATAATAAAAATAAAATAAATATGAATATAAAATTAAATAGAATTTGTTATGATGATGATACATTGTACTACATTTAGGTCATTACTAAATTCATATAACTTAGACCTATTTCTAGAGCCAACAAGAATCACTCATTGCACTGCTACTTGACAATATTTTTACCAACTCCATATCATGTAAAAAATCAATAATTATTAGGTAAAAATATAATAGATAAAAAAAATGTTCGTATACCGATGACAACTGGTCGTGTAGAAAAGTTAAGAGGTAATATATTATAATAACAAAACTTAAATATCTAAAATATAATACTAAGCCCAATTTATTATATGAGAATTTTTTCAATGTTATAGAGAGTGAGTTTAAAGCTATATTTATTTCTAGAACAGTCAATTCCAGTTTCTTGTCATTTAATGATTGGGTGACTGTAGGAATTCATAAGAGTAGACAAAAGTTTGGTTTGAACTTTATAGTGAGAAAACATAACCATAGTGAAACATTTATTAATTCTTTTAAATTAATTAGTCATATAATAGACGCTATCGCTCCTTACTTCGCGACTATATTTAATAATTGTATAGAGTATGGTACACACCATCCATCATTCCTGACTTAAAGAAATTTTGTAAAGTCATACCTGTATTTAAATCGGGTAGTCTGATCCCAACAATTTTAGACCTGTATCTATACTACCCTCATTTTGTAAAATCTTTAAGAAAATTATTCTAAATAAAATGCCGATGCACTTTGACTCACATAAACTTATGCATGATAAACAGTATACTAAAGGCCGCTCGACTACTGATACTAGTATAGGACTTATAAACAGTACATATGAGGCTTGATAGGGACCGCAGGGCATGTTCTGTGACCTGTCTAAGGCCTCTGATTGCGTTCAGTACTCAACATTAGTCATGAAAAATAAAAATAAATAAATCAGCTTCACGCTGTATCCCGCACACAGCAGGGTAGGCAGAGGGAATCTTGTGTTAAGACACTCCGTTCCCCACTTTCTGCCGAAATCTGGAGGCATTGCGTGTTGAGTGGCAGAACTCAACGCCGCGCTTAACCTCGACACCAGAGCGAAGAAATGGAAATATAAAATTAAGTAAATATTTCATCTTCTCGAGTGGGGATCGAACCCACAACCAGTCAGTTTTACAGTCACACCTCGTGCCGCTGCGCCACGACCGGCCTCTAGTCATGCTTCTCTCCTCTTAGTCATGGAGCTACACCATTACGGCATAAGAGGAAGTGCACTCAATCTTCTGACCTCTTATTTAGCTAAAAGAGTTCAGATTGTTGATGTGAATGGCAAGAAATCTCCTGGATCATTTGTCAGTATGGGGGTCCCACAAGGGTTTATTCTTGGTCCTTTTCTATTTTTAATATATAAACGATTTACTATTTTTATTGGGAAAGAACCATGCTATAGTATTGTTTGCTGATGATACTTCATTGATTTTTTAAATAAGACGACGACAAAATACATATGACGATAGTAGTACATTAGTTTAGTGTTAATAACTTACTATTGTAAAAAAACGAAATGTATAATCTTCAGAAGGCCTAACACAAGAATTGTTAAAGCTGATGTACTCTTGAATGATGAAGCCCTGGATCCTGTCGATTCTACGGTATTTCTCGGTATCACCATTGACTCTAAATTATATATATTTACTTATCTCTAATCGACTTAGCTCAGCAGCTATTGCGGTTAAAAAAATCAGACTAATGACTGACGGGAAACGGCTCGCCTTTTTTACTTTAGCTACTTTCATAGTATTATGTCCTACGGCATTCTACTTTGGGGTAATGCAGCCGGTATTAAATCAATTTTTGTCTTGCAGAAGCGAGCTATTCGCGCAATCTGTAACTTAGGCCCTAAAGAATCGTTAAGGCAGAAATGTAAAGAAATTAATATATTGACAGTTGCATCTCAATACATTTTTGAAAATGTACGTTAAGAACAGTATTAAAGATTTTCCCAAAATTGGTGATTTACATAATATCAATCCTAGAAATAGAAGTAAACTTATTGCACCTGTAACCCGTTTTTTTTCCCAAAAATGAAAAGGTGTTTTTTTTTAAGCAAAATATATAATATAACGGCATTTTTCCAGAACGACGCACGCGGGCATGAACCTATCAAAGTGAAACCGTCGCATACGCCTCATTCCGAAATCGAGTCGTAGGTATTGGCGGCAAAGTTCAAAGTTGTTTAACCTTTAGTAGTATGCGTTTACGTTATTCGCATCTCGCCGTAACTGCGTCACACGAAATACAGGTATGAACAAACATAGTGAAATGAAAAAAAATCCTACGGTGAGTCGGTCAGACCTTGAGCCTCGTGAATTGTCAGCACCTTCGAACCTGTTTCTCTTTCCCATCCCTGGGCGATCAGAGATTCTTTCTCGTCCTTGATAAATGGGATAAATGTAAGATACTGTGTATTTTAGATCTCTCGGTGCTGGTGTCATCTTCATTTTCTTTGTAAAGTAAGTAAAATCTAATTAATTCCCAAAGCGCTTAACTTACGATTTATTTAATACCTTTCAGTTTGTTATTTATATTTGAGTATCTAACCAAACTAAAATAATTAATTCATTTTTAGGGTAAGGGTTATAGGATCACTTTGTTGTCCGTCTGTCAAATTCTTGAAATTTAGATTCTAATACAATGCAGTCAAAAGATATGAGTTAATTATGTATCGTTTTTGCTTGTGCATGAAAGGAGTCGCGTAATCACCTTTCCTTTTATGAAATTTAGGAGGACGAAGGAAGATCTTACAATACAAATAAAGGAAAAAATCCGAAAAATATAAGAAACTAGATAATTTTTTTATCAATCATAGAAAAAAATCATTACAAATTTATATTTGTAGTTCATTTAATACAAAATAACTATAAACTTAAATTTGTTAATAATACCCCGAAATTGGTGCAGAACAGTAGGAGAGTCCAATTTGTGCTTGGCCGGTTTTTTTATTAAAAATTCTTAAAAACATTTGTATATTTTAAGGGGGCTTAGCCGTAAGGGGGCCAGTTGTGAATATAATTAGATAAACTCATTAACATAAATATTTAAAATTGTAGGGATTTAATATTTAACAACTGAAGATTTTCTTTTAATATACAATTTAAAAAAAAACTTTCTATATTTATCAAAATGATGATCAAGCGTACGGAAGTACCTGTTTCTATTGTATTTAATACTACAAAGAAATATTTGTAAAAACTAAAACGCTGACTACAACTAACTAAATTAAAAAGAAAATAAACAAGCCCATTAGTTTATTAGGATTAACAGTCGGGACCTCTTTAAATCATGCGGAGTTCCTGGTAAAGATTTTATTGATTGAAGAATTACTTATAGGTCCCAATTGTTGATCCTAATAAACTATTGGGCTTGTATATTTTCTTTTTAGTTTTATGCAGCCGGGGTTTTTGTTTTTACAATTTTTTTTTATTTTTCACTTTTTGTTAGGATTCATTATGGTAATGATAATCCTGATACCTTTTTGAAATCCTTGCATTGAACTCTTGAATTAGATACCCATATTGTGGTATTCGGAACGATTTTTTTTTGGTGGTGGTGGTGATGGCGACCCACAGCCGCCATGACTGTTTTTTTTAACGTCACCTATCTAAGAACACTTGGGCTGCTAATACGAATCTAATGATACCTTAATTATGTAAATCCGTTCAGCGGTTCTGGAGATATGAGGTAATAAAGAATATTACATACATACATACATACAAACGTACAAGTTACGCGTGAAAAACTTAACCCTTCCTTAGCGGTCGGGAATAAAAAGAGTGACTAATAAAATACTTTGTGACCAAAAGATCTGATATTGTGACTAATCAGCTATAATTGTTACTTTTCATTGCGATGACGATTAAGTCTAATAACATGTTCTGACATTGTGCCTCATCGTATTGAATTTAGTTACTACAGGATACCAGTAATTAGTTCCTGAAATAATTATTTTTTATCTGTAAAACATCTCTAGCTGCGCCTTATGACTTTTTGTTTCGATATCAAAATATATTATTTTTATTTCACTCAATTTAAGTTTACTAATCACTAACACGGTCGCTTCGGTGTTAAAAAAGGAAGTAAATAATGACTTATTAGAACTTTCTTAAAAAATATTGCGTATTTGAAGATCTGTGATTATTTAGGTATGCTAGTTACAAAAGAAGTATATTAACCTTGTTTTTTTTTAATTTATTCAATTCTTAATATTCTGAAATATACACACACAAATAGGTATACATGTTTACTATTTTATAAGTGCAAAATATTTATTCTCTATCACAATGTGAAATTATTAAAATTGACCAAACTGATCATTATTATAATTATTTAGAAACACACGATAAAGGTGCTCAGGAAATTTACAAGATTATTTTTAAACAATAATTTTCTCCGTTTTTAATTTCTTTGCATTATTAAAAATATTTTTTGATACGATTTAAGTTATTTCTATTATAAAGCTGATGTAACTTTTCAACAAATTTTAACATTGTACTATAGCTTTTGCCAAATGTCGAAATTACTCTCTCCACATTTTATAAATACGGTGATTTAAAATAGTAATACCAGTATAGTCGTGACACCTCCAATAACCTGTAATAAAGGGAAAATGAGATCAGTTAATCTACAAGTTCTAGTTTTTCTCCACTAACTATTAACCTGAATTTGTTTTATATAGAATACAATAGACAAAAATAATGACATTTGTCAATCTTATTTTACTAATATTATTAATGTAAAAGTGTGTGAGAGTGGATGTTCGTTTCACTTTAACATAAAATCTACTGAACGGATTTTGATGAAACTATACAGTAATAGACTACAGTTATAGGCGGCTTTTTTGCATGATTGCAAAAAATCTATACAAAATCACTATATATTTCCAAAAATTAAGCTCTTCTTATTCATGCTTTGTTATTACTGAAATAAAAAATCCGTAGACCTTGGATATTAGCGGCCTTCCCAATGAAAAGATTCCAAAAACTGTATATGAGACGTCGTTTAACAAGATATGATTGTAGAAAGCTTCTGTTTCATCCTTTAAAGGGTCGGCTTCAGTCATGATGTGACACATCAATTTCCCAACTAGAATACGAGTGTTGGCTACCTAGGAATAATTTAAATGACATAATCTTTAAACGACTTTTTTTGAAGTATGGAAGAACACTTTGTTTTTGTCACCTTTCAAACAAACACTAAGATACCACCACATAATATCTCCCAATTTTCTTCGGTAAATATCTTATTTACATACGTATATAATACGTACATAAAAAGGTGTAGTTTACGCATAGGATACGACATAATGCAAATATCTGGTATTATAATCAATTAAATATATTAACATCTTTAATAATAATAAAATTAAAGAAATTTTGGATATCTTTCTTTTTTACGATAGATGTCTTAAAATGATGACTTGCTTGACTTGTCGATAATTGCATTTGAAATTTTTTTTTTCTTAAGGCACGTTGCTAACCCTTGAGATGCTTTGAACTACGTCATTCATTTATCAAATGACGCAAAAATAGCTAACTGATTAATAAATTAAAATTTATTTAATTATTAATGTAATTATTTTAACATACCTCTTCTTCAGTACGACAACAAGGCTCTACTAATAATATCATTTTTAAAACATGATATACGAACCAAACACATTGTAATGCCAGCAAATCTAGTTTTGAAATGAATAGAAAGAAAAACAAATGTTATATATGTATAATCTATCAATTAAAATACTTTTTTTAAGTTTCACGCTGTATCTCACATAGGGGACAAGGAAAGCAAGTGCTAAGTCTAAGCACTCCGTTCTTATTGAGTTCCTTTTCTTCCGTTCCCCACTTTTCGCCAATTTTCAAGGCATTGAGTGTTGAGCAGCGAAACTCAACGTCGCGCTTTGTCTCGTTATCAGCGTGAGGAAATGAAAATATTAAATATTTCATTCTTCCAAATTTAAATCCCTCCACCCTCAATCGTCGCATTTATAGTCGCACACTTCTGCCTCAGCGCCACGACGGCATCAATCAGTATAATATTCATTTATTTAACCCTCCAGCATATAAAATGATTGTGTTTTTCTTTATAGATGTAAGTAAAGTTTAAAAACTGTAGAAATATTTGCGACTTATTTACGATATTATGGATGTGTTGTCCAAATTCTAATTGAAAGCGAGAAGCTTAAGGTGAAAACCTTAATTGTTTCTACTCAAATTTTTGACTGATATGAAATTTGTATGGTTAATAAATTTAATAACACCTAACAACCTACCATTTCCATGTGAATGAACTATTATTACAAAATTAAAAGTAGTAATTATGATGTGTAAGGTCAAAATCATGACTTGAAGAAACATAGTTGTACTTTCAGAATCATTAAAGTCCCTTAAAACGTCACAGACGCCGACATACGATTGGCTGATTTTTCTAACTTTATAAGATAATTTCAATCGTTTCGCCATAATTATATCTGCAAAATTAATTTAATATTTTTAATTACTTAATTTTGTAGAAATATTTTATTCGATGTAAAATTATCATGAATAATAAAAACCTGGGTATCGTTGACCAGTCATTCCGATTAGATCTATAGCTGCATTGATCGTCTTGATAGGTATTTTTAAAAAATCTGGCTTATAATAATTTCTAGAATTTTCTTGTTCCAAATTTGCTATGAAAATTAATTTAACAAAAAAATATAATTGTTAAAATTGAATTTAAACTCTTTTTGAAGATACAAAAGTATAGTCAAGAAATTGCATATGAGACACTTTAATTTTAAAGGCTCGATACTACAAGCGACACGTCAAAATCGGCAAGGAACATTGTGAATGCTAAAATTGTTAAAGCACAAGCCAAGAGCAAACCAAACAATGATAACACTATAAATCGATCGACAAACAATTTCATTCTATCAATAACTTATCGTTATACATGTATCTGAAAAAAAGTAAGTAAAAGTAGTATTGAATATACTAACAAATTACGTTACGCAGACACTCATTTACTGCCTGAAATCCAGAATTAATGCACAATGCGATGACTACAAACTGCAGCTCCATCATAATCGACATAGTTAACGATAGTACAATCATACATACTTGTAAATCTAAAAAATAATAAAAAAACGTAAAATACACATTTAAAAAGTGAAAGAGATTGGAAGTTGCTTTTCTCTTTTCTTACACTCGTAGCATCTCCAGATAAGTATCCATGTACTGAATATGAACAGCACAGTTAGACTTAATATTTTCCATTTCAATACATTATCCTGATAACCATAAAGGATATTATGTTTTATCTAAAAGTGGAAATAAATATAATATATCAGATTATCCAACACACTAGTCAGAACGAAGGAGAACACGATACAGTGGCTTAAGCACGTCAACAAAATTAGTTAGCAAAAAAAAGGGAAAAAAAATTGATGAAGCAAGAGCGAGTGGCAAGAGAATTAAAGGAATACAATATCGACAAAGGTCACACACGTTGTGGTAGAAATAAGTTGGACAGAATATACCTTTCTCATTGATTCTATACAAGTCATTAATTTTTTGGTTTTTCCTTTTGCATTAATAACACCGACGTTAATTAAGCCAATGGACACCAAGATATCACATATTCTTAAAACATAAAGTGGATGTTTATCATTTATTTTATTTTGATCTGTAATAGTTGACTTTATATCCAAGTACGTTGAAAAAAATATCAAAAGATCTGTTGATAAAAAAATATATTTTTTACTTTTATCTAGTATTAGCTAACTCGTGTAAAAGAGAGTAGATATAAGTGAAAAAGACTTTAAAAGTAATAGAATTGTATCAATCCAGGGGGATCCTTCTAGATGTAGTGATTCTAAAGAACGTTGTTCTCTGGTTGAATAATCTATAATCTATATAATTACTATCAGAACTAAACTCAGATCATCGCCTAGTAGTTTTTAAACTAGGTACAGACTCTCCTTCAGAGCTACAAATCTATCACAAATTGGAAAAAGTTCGCCAATCTTTGATGAATCTCTATTCACGACTTCATTCTTGGCATTATAAACTATCGCCCGAACGCCGCAAACAGTAAAAATATCAACGATCTTAGGAGACAAATCAAATCCCAATTTGAAAAGCTCAGAGGCGAGCCGTGCGATAGTCGACTCGAGAGACTCCCGCCATCTTCGCATCCTTTCGGAACGCTGTCTAGAACTTTTCGATCCGACACAGTGGCGACTATACCTCCTTTCACTAGAACATACAGTACAATAGCGGCCAACGACACCAAGAAGATGGAATGCCTCGCAGATAGCTAAGAGTCACAATGACCGAGCACTCTGCCATGTGACCTAGATCACTTACCGAAATTAGACTCTGAGGTCATAGAGTGGGCGATGCCTCCTAACGACGAACCAGTTCACCTCACAGACGTGGACGAGGTTACGTTTATTCTGAAGGATCTTAACTCCAAAAAAGCCTCGGGGCCCGCCCAAATTGCAAACTAAGTCTTAAAGAATCTTTCGACTCAATTAAATTCTTTTCTGGTTCTAATTTTCAACATTCTTCTAGCAGGCTGCTCTTTCCCTACCGAGTGCAAGGACGCTACAGTTATAGGCGCATATCTATAACTGTAGCTTCCTAGTGTAGAGTACTATTATTTCATCACATTTATATATTTCAATATTGTAATTTATTATTTATATAGCGCCCGCTGCCGTCGACTGTACCACTAAGAAGTTGTAATTTTTACTCCTACTCCCTTGTCGTCGGCATATTTTATAAATACCACTCGATTCTTGACACTCGATGCGTTTTCCATACGTTCCAATGTTTTATTTAAAATTTCATTCCAAATTTGTATCTTTCGTGTTCTGTGGTTGACTTTTTCATATACAGTGCTAACCGTACGTGGACTTTTATTATATACCATCAACACTACACAAGCAAGCCTAAAAATCCACCAACCTTCCCTCCACCTACATACCTATCAGTCTTATTAGCAGTTTAGTGAAAGCTTACGAGGGAATCATTCCCAGAAGATTAAAAAAAGGCGAGACAAAACAACTGTTCATCAATGAGCAGTTCGGCTTTAGACACCACGCCGTGTGATCCTGGCCTAAAATAAAATCATCCTGGTGTTGATAGCTTCGTGAGAGGCGACTAAAGTATCTGTTGTAGAGTCACGTCGCCAGGAATGGCAACACTCATAGGCAGACTCGACTGGATCATTATCACCCCCGACATTCAAAACCATGTATCAAGAGATCACGTGGAAGTATTACGCTGAAATTGATATTAAATATTCAGGTCCATACTCCCTTGAAGCAGATAAAAAAATTTGCTTCAAGCCAACGCAATCACCAAGATATGATCGATAAGATTTAAGCATCTATTTTGTTGCATTTTGTATAAAATTCGCCGCATAATTAAAACCTAAATAATATTTACCGTGGACCTACATGAAACTTTTAAATATATTGTTTTAGTTTCATGTTGTATCTCACATATAGCAGGGTAGACAGAAGGAGTTTAGTGTTAGAATTCCGTTCCGTTCCTCACTATTTTCCAGACATAGTTTTATGTTTTTGGTACATTCATAAAATAACTAACTATTTTACCAAGTCCATTTGAGGATTGCAATAACACGTGGTGCCATCGGCATAAAATGATTTACGAACTGTTTAATTTATCATAAAGTTCTATATAGAACTTTACATAAACACCACGCCACAAAATAAGAGAGAAAATCATTAAAATATTTTGTTTGAAAAATTAAGTTTTACTGACCGAAGACGATAATGACAATCAGTCCATAGATGACGAAAGCGCGTGAGATGTACATGCATATTTTGTCACGAGATTTCATAAAACGCACTGGAGCAAGTCCAAGCCATCGAGATATACTCATTACTAAAAGAATTGTATCATCCACAACACATCTTACTTGTAATGTCATCTTTTATACAATAACTAGAGGGCGCGCGCGGCTTCGCCCGCTTATTAGGAGTGAATTCTAAAAAAACCACGAAACACGTGTTCAATAAAATATTTTTAACAGTCTGAATTTAAATTTTTATAAAAATCGGTGGCAATTTAAAGATTTTTCTATATAAACTTTCAACCCCTTATTTGACCCTTAGGGGGTGAATTCTTAAAAACCATGAAACACGTATTCAATGAAATATTTTTAGGAGTTTGAATTTCAAATTTTATAAAAATCGGTACAGATTAAATTTTTTTTCCATACAAACTTTCAACCCCTATTTCATCAATTTAGGGTTAAAATTTTTCAAATTCCCATCTTAGTGGATGTCCAGAATATGAAAATAAATATCTGCCCAAATTTCACGTTTCTACCATCAGCGGTTAGGGCTCTGCGTGCGTCTTACCTCAGTCAGGCAGCACAAGTCCTTTTATATATATAGATAATGGATTTGTGGTTACCTTGATCTGGACTAATTAAGACAATAAAAAGCTTATCGATAAACTGAAAAATATAACTAATAACTGAAAACTGAGAAATAAAATTATTTTCATCAGTAAACTTTTCTGTATTTTAATAAGAAAACTCTATGTTGTCGCACCTTTGGGTGGCTACACGAAAATGACATACAATATTGTTACAATTAAACTTAATGTTTCTCCATAGTGCAGAATAATGAGTAGCATTATTATGTTTTTAGAGTGCATATAATGTAAGTCGGGCTACTCTAATCTATACCTATAATAAAATTGTAACGAATCGACGTCTGTACATGGAAGCTATATAAGAAAACATGTTATTGGGGGCGTTATTTATAAAGAGTTCAAAACAATGTTTTTAAAATTTTTGGCTGTGCTTTTGTATCACTAATATCAGAATTGGCTTAACCGATTTAAATGTGATTTTCACTATTGGATGCTAGAAAGCTTACGTTAACATTTATTTTATCAAATTTACAATCAGTTCATAAATAAAAAAATATTTATAAAAACAAAAACCCCGACTGCATAAAACTAAAAAGAAAATAAACAAGCCCAATAATTTATAAGGATTAACAGTCGGGACCTCCTTAAATTATGCGGGGTTCCTGGTAAATATTTCATTGATTGAAGAATTACTTATAGGTCCCGACTGTTAATTCTAATAAACTATTGGGCTTGTTTGTTTTCTTTTTAGTTTTATGCAGTCGGGGTTTTTGTTTTTGTAAATATTTTTTTATTTGATATGATATACCTGTATAACATGCTATACCTTTTTGAAATCCTCGTATTAAGCTCTTGAATTTGATACTGATATTGTGGTATTCGAAACGAAAATATATTTTTTCACTAAGTCCAATGGTGTCCCACAGCTGCCATTATTGATTTTTTTTAACGTCACCTATCTAAAAACATTTGGGCTGCTAATACAAATCTAACGATACCTCAATTATGTAAATCTGTTCAGCGGTTCTGTAGATATGAGGTAATAAAGAATATTACATACATACAAGATACGCGCGAAAAACATAACCCTTCCTTAGCAGTCGGGAATAAAAAAGTTATATCTGAATACGCCAATGATGAATAATAGGAAAATGAGACCCAAAACTCTTGGATAATCGATTAACTTCAACGTTTTAGAATGTTTTTAGAAAAGTTGACGTTGTTAAATCCGAGTCTCAAAGCGCAATGACAATGTGTCGCCCCTGCTTATATATTACGTGTGAATTATTGCTTGTATAATCTGTCAGGCGTCGTCTTATTCGGCTTAAACATCTCCCCCCGCTCGAAGTCCTCAGGACTTAGTGTATATTCAGGAACAGGAAGTAGGCAGAGATTATGAACAGTCCGAGGAATGATGCCTTTTGAAGTAACGACGTCCACTACTCTCGACTCTCCATCAGAACCGGGGCATCATTTGTGAACCCGGGCCATACGCCATTTTAAAGGAGGCGCGTTGGTCTCTTTGATGACGACCAATTCTCCTTCCTTTAGTCCTCGTTTGTTCATTCGCCATTTATGTTTCTGCTGAAGTTAGCATAGGTATTCATTCCTCCAACGGTCCCAGAAGTGCTGTCGCATCTTCTCCAAGCTCTGGTAACGGTTAAGTCTGCTCGGCTTCACGTCCAGTAAATTATCTGACGGTAAAGAAGTCAGAGATCGGCCGATCAGGATGTGTGCAGGAGTCAAAGGACATAGGTCATTTGGATCAGACGGAAGGGGAGTTAAAGGTCTGGAATTTAGGATGGCTTCAATTTCTGTGAAGAGGGTAGATAACTATTCGAAAGTTAAATGTTTGTCACCTAAAATTCGAGTTATATGGTATTTGGTACATTTCACGCCCACTTCCCAGATTCTCCCAAAATGTGGATATGCCGGTGAAAATTTAAAAATTTAAATTGAATGCCTTCACAGGCTGTGAAACCCGTAATACTTTCATTGTTTGATTTTAAGAACGTTCATTCGTTAAATTAAAATTCGTTAAAGTAAATTTCATTGTTTGCGCCGACAACATTTACTACACGTATTTTTGCTCTACAGTTAACACGAAGTCCAGGCCCGGTCGACTTCCTAAGGGGCATGTACGACATACCTACGGGGGATTGTAAATGGGTCTCGAAGAATAAATTTTAATTAATTGGGTCTTTCATCATGTTTACTTTTTGATTTTGACAGCTTTGTGAGTACTTGTGTGCTGTTATATTAAAGTAAAACTACTAATTAGTAGTTTTTTTTAAAGTATTTTCTTTAAAGATTTACATAATGTTTTTGTGATATATTTATTTAATATTTAATAAATAACTTTCTTTATAAAGTTTCATGTATGCAAAGTACCATGATGAAATGTAACTCCGAAAAGAATAGAAGTTAATCTTAAATTAAAATTAAAACATGAAAACAAAAAATTGCAATGTAATTTAGTTATATAAAGTTTTCAATTGAAATCAGAAACAATTTATGTAACCGGTACTTAAAGCGCAGTAGTAGGATTATCTTTTGATATGGGGTAACATTAAACGTATTAATAAATTTACATACAATTCATTTGTTTTGAATATAACATTAAGTTTAATCAGCTTCACCCTATTTTAACAGATGACATTTATATATTTGATACTTCCTTAACATGATTATTTAATGTATTTTTTATATATAAAGTCTTGAGAAAGTTCTCTTGAGAAATATATCTACTGTAAATGAATGCAGCGTATACAGGTGGAAGTGTAAGCACCACTTTAAATGAAACCACAGTTTTAACTACTCTATAAAAGCCTAATGTAAATAAGTAAAAATAAATTACCAAAAATTAAAAAGTTATTTTTTCAAACAAAATAAATAATAAAATTGTCGTTTTAAAATAAAACGCCATTTGTAAGGGCGACGCACGCACGCATAAACCTGTCAAAGGAATACCGCACACGCCTCAATGCGAAATCAAATCTAGTTCAAAGTTGTTTAACCTTTAGTAGTATTTTAGTAGTATCAAGTGCTTATGTATTGGAATCTATACGTAATCGCGTCACCCTGCTGTGTGCAGGATACAGCGTGAAATACAGGTATGGAAATTGTGAAATGAAAAAAAATCTTATGTCCAAACTGTTGAGGTATCTTGATTGATTTCTTTAGGTATAGGTTTGAAATATTTTACGCTATATGCTGTTTCCGTAAAAGGAGCGCTGCCTCTTCCACCCTGTATATAACGCCAATGATTAAAATGTATTGACATCACCGCATCATCTAAATACAATATAAAGTTTTATAAACTATGAACTCACAATCAGAATTTACTTTCCAAATACATATACAGTAATACCCCGGACTAACGCGGTAAGTGGGACCGAGCGATTGCCGTGTAAGTCGAATTCGCGTAAGTCGGGGTTCAACTTTGCATATAAAGTTTCTTTAATCAGGACCAGAGTTTAAAAAAAAACATAATTTAGAAGAAAAATGTTTAATAAAGTGTAGGATAATAAAAAAAAATACATTGTTATGAATAAAGTAACCTAAACCGGAGTTATTTATTTTGATGTCGAAGGCTTCATATATTCTAACAATGTTGCCTGCCGAGTAAAATTTTTCTTCTTTTCCAATTCACAAATTTTCATTTTTACTTCAAAGTCTTTAATTATATTTAGTTTACAGTCCAAAGACAGTGTTTTTCTTTTCTTGTTATGCTCAAATAACTCATTTTTCGTTCTTTTAGACGACATAAATAGAGATTATAAGTAAAACGCACTGCGCACGTAAAACAATTTCTTGGGGAACATGTTTAAACCTGTCGCAAACTGAAAACTGAGTGGGCAGAGCGAGAGACCCAATGCGCGGCAATCAAAATGAAAAATCGCGGATCTCCACAATCCGAATTCGCGTAAAACGGGGTAGCGTAAATCGGGGTATTACTGTACTTTTTATTGCAGATATCACCATTTGAGCTAGTCCCGAAAAATATACAGGTATATTTTGCGGGACTAGTAGGTCTACTTTGTTATTTTTGTTAATGTCACCAACGTTGACGTTTAAAATAATAATTATGGTAGACTAAACAATTATTAATTGCACTTCTTTTTTCAGCTTCACGCTGTATCCCGCGCACAGCAGGGTACACAGAGGGAACCTAGTGTTAAGACACTCTGTTCCCTACTTTCCGCGGAATTCTGTAAGCATTGCGTGCTGAGTAGTGAAACTCATCGCCGCACTTTGCCTCGACACCAGAGCGATGAAATGAAAATATAAATTTAAATAAATACTTAATTTCCTCAAGTGGGAATAGAACCCACAACCAATTTACACTTTGTGCCTCTGTGCCACGAACGGCCTCAATTTAATTTCTTCTTTTAAATTGTGGTTAAATACAATAATCGTAATTTAATTATGTCAAATTTCTATTAACCGACTTCTTAAAAGAGGAGATCATCAATTCGACTGTATTTTGTGTGACCTTGACCTTGTTACCTCAGAACTTTTGACTGTGTGAACCGATTTTGATGATTCTTTTTTTATTTGGAAGCTAGTGTGTCTCGTATAGTCCTATTTTAATTTAGTTCATTTCCGACAATGGTATCTATGACAAAATCATATAAATCTCAAATTTACATTAAGTATGTGCGCGACAAATGGACGAATAACTCAATATCAACTCAATCGATTTTAATGATTCTTTTTTTATTAGAAAGAGTACACATAAAGGGTAGTTTGGTGAAAGTTTGGTTAAGTTCAGAGTATGAAATCCGATTGAAATTGAAGAAGTCGATTTTTTTTATTAAAAAATATAATTATGTTATTTTTTCTGGTAAAATTTCTTTGTACTTTATAATAAAAACTATTCTATAAGTTGCATTAGGCTTTGAACTGTTACTATGTTAAAAATGATTTCATTTCATACATTAGTTATCGGTATTTTAAATAATTTACATTTTTCAGTTTTTATTTTTTTAAAATAAAACTATAATGAAATTCGGAATGAAACTCAAAAAAATGTACCTTGAAACCCTAGGCTAATACTATGCAAAAATTCATCAATTTCTGTTCAGTTGTTTTTGCGTGATTGACGAACAAACAATCCGACAGACAGACAGACAGACATATAGACAGACAAGAATTCTGTTGAGTGGTTTTTTAGGTTCTATAATCAACATATTAACCGACCTAATTTTTATTTTTTTTATATCTTTCATATACAGAATTGACTTTTCTATCCTTTTATTATATATAGAGATTTGTATTTTTATTTCTAGATTCAACAAAAATGTTTGAAATGGCTTCAACATATATTACAATATTTGATTTACCTCTCTTACTGAAATGGTTCAGATATATGTTTTTAAAATATAATATAAAATGCAATACAAATATTGCTTCAAGCAATGTTGAAGGTAATATTTTGTCGTGTAATATATAGTCCAGTTAAAAGTACAAGTTTCTATATAAATAAAATTAAATAAATCAGGTTCACGCTGTATCCTGCACACAGCAGGATAGGCAGAGGGAACTTAGTGTTAAGACACTTCATTCCCCACTTTCTACCGAAATCTGGAGGCATTACATGTTGATTGGGTTACAATCCGCTCCAAATCTGAAAAGTGTATCTTCAATTTTCCAACCACATAAAGCGTTATTTTAGTAGAGTCCTTGAAAGTGAACTTATTTTTAAAAATATATTTTTATTAAACATAGAAATTGATTTACATTTTTATAATAAATCATTACGAATATTAAAACTATAAATATAAAATCATTACATTGTTATCCTATAGTAACTAAATTCATTACGATGAGGAACAATGTCACAATGTGGTATTACACTTAATCGACATCGCTATTATAAATAAAAAGTTACAATTATAACTGATTTATCACAATATCAGATCTTTTGGTTACAAAGTATTTTATTAGTCACTCCTTTCATTTTATTATAAAATACACTAGGAAGGGATACGTTACCCTACGCTTGATGATTATTTTGATAAATGTGGAAATATTTTTAAAATTGTAGTTTAATACAATAAATTCTTCAGTTATTAAAAATTAAATCCTTACAATTTTTTATATTTATTAAAAAGAGTACTGAGTTTCTCTAATTATATTCACAATATAATATAAATATCTATTATATGTGTTAACAATGAATTTAAGCAGCAGTATTTTGAATATTAACGTTGACTGTTGTGGTGTCAAGTCAGACTGTTGGATATAAGTTCAAGTCAGCAGGCACTTTGTTTATAATAATTTAAATATCTTAATTTTGTTGATTTATTATTTATTTTATGCAATGTTTTTATAGTAAATAAGACTAAGTCACTTAAAAGCGATATCCATTCTTAAAATGGAGCTTGGAAACTTAGAGATGATTTTGCGAATGTCGCGGTGGCAAGGGTTAGCGCCGTATTCCTCTCTGTCATCGCTACAAGTGTCCCGTGGATATGTGGTCTACGGGGTAGTGCTTGTTTTTATTTATAGTAAGTAACAAATTTAAGTTACTATTATTAAGCCCATAGGATGGAAGTTTAGCAAGGAGCGCCCCATGCCACACTCGGTCAAACTCTTCGCCATGTCTCTCCCTTGCTTTCAATAGTTGCAACCCAGCGGTGGGTTAGGTAAACCAGATGGCAATAGGCCAGTAGTTAGATGGATCGGAACCATCGCCTTTCTTCGGAATCGGGTGGATAAGAGCGCTCTTTTATAAGTCTGGGACTACGCCGACTGAGTAAGAGTGCCGAAACAAACGCGTTAGCACCGGTGTCAGCTCAGGAGCTTCGTTCACAAATAGCTTTTTAAACTTTTCCGTCAAACCGTTACATACTTTAACATCCGTTATACTATAACACGAAATCGAGCATAACTGTAAGTTAAACGCACTAATAAAACAATATACAGGGTGGAAGAGGCAGCGCTCCATTTACGGAAACAGCATATAGGGTAAAATATTTCAAACCTATATCTAAAGAAATTAATCAAGATGCCTCAACAGTTTGGACGTAGGATTTTTTTTTCATTTCACGATTTTTATCCATACCTGTATTTCGTATGACGCGATTACGTATAGATCCCAATAACATAAACACTTACTACTACAAAAATACTATTAAAGGTTAAACAACTTTGAACTTTATCGCCAATACATACGACTCGATTTCGAAATGAGGCGTGTGCGGCGGTGTTCCTTTGATAGGTTTATGTGTGCGTGCGTCATCCTTACAAATGGGGTTTTGTTTTAAAATGACAATTTTATTATTTATTTTGTTTGAAAAAAAAACTTTTTCATTTTTGGGAATTTATTTTTTTCTGAATTATATTAGGCTTTTATAGAGTAGTTAAAACTGTGGTTTCATTTAATGTGGACACTTCCACCCTGTATAACAATTTAAAAAAAAACGACATGATTTCAACTCATATCCATTTCATCGCCCTATGAAACATCACTTGTACACATACTCCGGCAATACGGATACGCCGTTGTCTAATTCACATAACAATCTCTTGCTACCGATTAAGACTGTTTCCGTCGTCGGCGCTCTGTCTATACATTTAATATTAAAACAATTTTAGTCACTTTTTTCGTCCTCATGCTTAGTTAAAAAATTTGTTATATTTCGTAATGTTTTTTCCACATATGTCCTTTTATATTACATTTGTGATACGTGTAATTTCCAAAACTACAATCATTTCTACTACGATTTTTGTAGCCGCACACTGCATCAACCGGTTTCAAGTTATTCAAATTCGCCGTCGCCCATGCTCGAGATCGCAACGGCGTACACCTCCAGGGCTTTATTAAATGTCAAATATTCAATATTCTCTGCGAACAATTTCTCTTTTTCCTTAATGTTTCCTAGCCCCAACATATATCTATTACTCAAAGCGGTGTCAAGGTCTGATTTGAACTTGCTACAATACTACGCTAGGCTGCGTACTCGGACGCCCATTCTGCAAGGTCTACCCCAGGATTCTGTTCCGCTTTATAAAAACATATCTTTCAGCATAAGTATTTTTCTTAGATGCAAAATGACTGCTGAGCTTTTGCAATAACGTGTTGTATTCTATATTCTCTTTGTGATCGAATCCTAGCGTGCCCCCAAAAACACTGCCGACGCCTTTTTTGTTATTTTCACAACTGTAACATACTTGTTTTCACACGTGGATAAGTCCTTCGTCACGAATTTGTAGTATTTTTGAGAAATATTAAATAAAATGACACTGATGTGTACGCGTTTATTGCTCAATTACTATTGGCTTCCAATGTATCTTATATTTATATTTAAATATTAACGTAACGTATATTTGCAAATTACCCTCAATCTGTAATAATTACTAAAATAATAAAAATAACTGTTATATTTATATTACCTTCACTAGCATTAGCGTTTGTGTTAACTATTGTTCAACTATATATTTTTGCAGGTTTTATATTTATTGTTAGTATTGTAAGAAAAATGTATGCTATTTGGTTTAATATGCGAACAGCGTCGGTGAGGCGAGCAACCACAATAGGCACAAACATTCTCTTGCTATTTTTATTATTGATGACAATAAAAAAGGGTCCACGTCGCCTGGCACATATCAAACAGAGTATTAAAAAACTTAATCAAGTAGGTATATGGCAAATACGCCGTTTTGTACATTTTTTAAAAAAATATTCGTGATTTCTGAAGGGTGTGACTCTTTAAAAATATTCGTGATTTTTTAAATTACTTACAGGTTAATATGAAGCTCAATCCGAAAATAGGAAACCATAAAGGAAAATATCAATACATAATCATTTGTTGTATCCTAATCCAATTTGGAATTCGTCTAGTTAATTATTTTATTAATACGATGTATTTGGGTAAGTATTAAATTATGTTTTAAAATAAAAAAATTGTCGAGACGCGCCGCCGCGCTAAAACTAAATACTTGTCAGGCATCACTCTGCATATTTTTGTAGTCCATTACTTATAAAGTCAGTTTATTAAGTAAAAAACAGATCTTGTGTGGAAGGGGTAGCTTTGGTAATCATAGAGATTAGAGCGTGGTTAATTCTTGTCTTTTTTGAATAAAAGTTATTTTTGATATTCATTTAAAAACCCTATACCATTTATATGATGCGCTACTTGATAGAAATTCAACACTTGTTGTATTTTTACTGTTTTTAAGTGTTATTTCAAGCTAAGGATAGAAAAATATTGTTAGAAGATGTATAAAACTATAAGAATTCGACATAGCGAGACTAAAATCGGCGTCAATTGGAAACCATCCAAACTCTTTTTCAACTAAGCCATTCTTATTGAGGGTTCGACCCCTGCAACGTTTAAATTTTTATGCGATTTCAAAAATATTATGTATTTTTTTTTACACCTCCAAAATTTATATTGACAGACAAATAGGTCGTACAGGTAATAAAAGTTTATTAAATTGAAATTGATTATGTAATATATTAAAATGGAAAGTAAAAGTAACACATTTTTGTGCTCAACTAGTACGTTCGAAACGCCATAATTAAAGAACTGAATTGAACTGAAATATCACTTATTTGATATCAAATGAAAGAAGACAAAGTAAAGATGTTTTTAAATACTTAGTATAGATTTTTTACATAAATTTTCATAAATAATACTGGGGAACAGTCATTATGCGGCATGGTGATTTGAAGTCAATTCTGTATAAGACTCTACATAAATGTAGCACATTATGCATATGCACAGCATAACAGAAAAATACCAGATTAGCCAAAATGGCTCTAATTTTTGACACAAAACAATTATTCACCTAAAAAAACGAAATAAAATAATAATAATAATAATAATAATAATGTTTATTTATTTCAATTTTTTGTATAACAATAACATTTTTTAACGATAACAGCTGCAGTAGTACAATACTGTGTCGCAGCTATTATCCCCCACCTCACAAAACACCGTTACATTCGTTATACCAAATTTAAAATTAAATAATAAAACAAAATAAAATAACTATACATATAAGGTAAGAATAATAAAAAAAAAAGAAATAAAAATTAGGTACAGAATTAATTTGTGTGTGTGTGTGTGTGTGTGTGTGTGTGTGTGTGTGTGTGTGTGTGTGTGTGTGGGTGTGTGTGTGTGTGTGTGTGTGTGTGTGTGTGTGTGTGTGTGTGTGTGTGTGTGTGTGTGTGTGTGTGTGTGTGTGTGTGTGTGTGTGTGTGTGTGTGAGCGTATGCTTAGTATCACCAGAAAAAAACTTCATTTAGGTGTCCAAGAGGTCTTCCGTCTGATCGTAGGTTAATAATAATAACCAGTTAGACAGTTTAATTTTACATTGGCGGGAGGTTAACGGATATATAGATGTTTTATAATTAATAGCATTGTACAACGCGGAACTTAAATAATAATATTGTCGATTTGAAGATGCTATGCGACGCACTTCTATTTGACATATTTTGTCAAATCTACGCTTATTGCACATGTATTGATCGTCAAAGGAGACAGTTTTATGC
Source organism: Heliconius himera (assembly GCA_021202915.1). Lineage (NCBI taxonomy): Eukaryota > Metazoa > Arthropoda > Insecta > Lepidoptera > Nymphalidae > Heliconius > Heliconius himera. Next base: position 287,537 of record JAJHJA010000199.1, read on the forward strand.
TTACGTAGGACAGCTGAGAGAACAAATAGTTGCCGAACCGTTAACACCTTGCATATCTGATACAACTCTGTTGTTGGAAAACGAATTGGTTTAGATGTTATGACCTTGAGAATGCATCTTTGTACTCTTTCCAGTGGCAGAAGAATTGACTTGTTGGCACCACCCCACGCTGGTATGCAATACGTAAGTAACGATTGTACGAGGGCGTAGTAAACCATGCTTAGTGTTTGTGGGCTAGCGCTATATCGAAGTTGTTTGAAGATGAATGCATATTTTCGTATACGTGAAGTCAAAGCTCGTATGTGATTCTTCCAGGAAAGGTTTTCATCGATGAGGACGCCAAGATATTTTATAGAACCAGATCTGGTTATTTTGGAGCAATTACAGATGTTACGTAATTCATAGGGACATACATGGGCAGAAATACAGAAAGAATTAGAGGGCAAAGAGCGATAGTGACCGAAAGTCATAAATTGTGTTTTGTCTAAGTTGAGGGTTAAGATGTTACATGACAACCAGCTCATAATAATGGAAAAGGCTTTTTCACTATGCTTCAGTGTTTCAGTCCAATTACTACCGCTATCAATCAAGGCCGTGTCATCTGCGTAAGAAAAAATTTTGCAGTTGGGTATTTTAAGATTACATAGATCATTCATATAAATCAAAAAGAGAGTAGGTCCCAAAACACTACCCTGCGGTACTCCGAACGAAAGACTTGCCTCATCACTGATATTACCATTTATTGCAACCGTTTGTGTTCGGTCGGCGAGGTAGCTTTTGAAGAGATCCAAAGCAATACCTCTAATACCGATATTTTCCATTTTATCGTGAAGGAGAGGCAGCGAAACTGTATCAAATGCCTTGGAAATGTCCAGGAATATACCAAGTGTCCTTTTTTTAATCAATATTTTGCACTACATAATCTACCAAATTCATAACTGCATCCTCTGTAGATTTCCCTGCTCTAAATCCATATTGATTAGACGAAAGCAGATTATATTTGTCCAAATAGGAGACTAGTCTTTTATTGATTAGTTTCTCCAGGATTTTTGAGAGGGAGCTCAAGATTGATATGGGTCTGTAGTTATTAAAACTATCTTTACTACCTTTTTTATAGATTGGGTGAACAACAGCTTTTTTGAAAACTCTGGGGAATATTCCGTGAGACAAGCACAAATTAAAAACCCAAGTTATGGAAGGAGTAATTATGTCTGCAGAAGTTTTAAGGACAGAAGATGTTATTCTATCCCACCCCGCGGCGCAATGGCTATTGAGTCCGTAAATAATAGACTTTATTTCTGAATCATCAGTACAATTAATAACCATCGAATCCGGTACTGTGCGAGAGTCCATATAAGGATAATACTGTTGTGAAGTGTTATTAAAATGTGGTGCAGATGCAAGCTTTTCTCCTAGTTGCAAAATATTTGTTAACGTTGTTCACCGCCTCAACTGGATCGTTGGCCAAATTTAAAAGATTACTTGATGCCTTAGTATTTTCATTTGATGCGTTTGTGATTTTTTTTATTACATTCCAAGTTTTTTTGGTATTTTTGTTAGCCTTCTGGAATTCTTTATTTTCGTAATTGGTCTTTATTTTCTTTAACAGGTTATTACAGAAATTTTTATAGCGTGAATAAGTAATTTTGGCAATCTCATTGTCAGAACTTTTTTAAAATGTTTTATAGAGTTTATCTCGATTTCTTATGCAGCGGAGTAAACCGGGGGTTATCCAAGGTTTTATAATCCTCTTTCTACTAGATACTATCGTAGTACGGGTGTGATTTTGTATAACACAGGATAAAGTAGATACCAATTTCTCCGCTGCAATTTCCGGATCAGTGTTGTTCAAAATGTCAGTAAAATCATGTTGTTTGAGATCTCTAGTAACGGCTGGATTATCTACATATGTAAGGGACTTAGTTGCCGTTAATATTTGATAATTGTTTTCACAGCAAATGCAAACAGGACAGTGATCAGTAAGTGGAGCATCCAAAACATAAGTAGTCGAGCTTTTATTACTTTGAAGGATTACATGATCGAGGCAGTTCTTGTTCCTAGTAGGGAAAGAGTGGGTTGGGTTTAAACCATGTATTGCACAAAGGTTTAAATACTCTTCCGCTTGTGAATCATACGTCGAGCTACTAATATTAATATTGATGTCACCTATAACGACCAAAGTTTTGAATCCGGTTAACGAGGTCAAAACATTGTCCAAACTTTCCAAAAAAGTATCAATGCAATTGTACGAAGGAGAGCGATACAAGGCAACAATAACAAAAGTAGAAGAAAGCTTTATTTGAAGGCAATTAGCCTCTCTAAAATTTGGTTCGGAAACATCACAGTGCAATGCTTCTCTAAGATATACAACAACACCGTCATTTTGATTTATGTAACTTGTCTTAAATGAATTGAAGCCTGGCAGTGCCGGTAATATAGAAACCTTGCTCAGCCAACACTCAGAAAGAACCAGAATGTCAGCTTGGAAACTTATTCTTTTTAGTAGTATTAAGAGTGACTCAAAGTTACAATTTATACTACGAATATTAACATGAAGAATTTTTATTCCACTTGTAACTTTTAATGACTGGCTGCACTCCTCGGGGGAACAAAGTTGGGAGTCAGATGTCAATAATTCTTCCATATCTTCAGTTATATTTCTATCCACCATCTTTTAATTCTGAATTAAAACCCAAGTGCATGCAACCGATCGAGTCAATACTTATGACACATATTTTCAGATTAATAGGAGTAACGAAACATTTAACTTTACCCATTCCACTAAATTCCAAAAAATTTAGTACAAATTAAACCAGTTAAGACCCTGTAATTAATTTTGAGACTATAAATTATAAACGAAATGTGTGTATGGTGTGTAGGTGTATTGTTGTATATATGTATGTTGATATTGAATATTATAAGGGATTTACATAAAAAATATTTTTTATAACAGACAGACTTAAAATATAAGCGCTTAAATTTATACAAATTAACATTTAAAATATCTATAAAATAAAATATACACAAATTCAAACTTTCTAGTCATTTTTTTGTTTCAATATCTGACAAATCAGTTTCATTTCTAACGATTATAGATCTCTCTCCTTCTTTTTTTCTTAATAATATCTTGCCATTAGAGACCCAGCAATGGGAGTAATTATTTAATTTAGCGAAGTCTCGTGCAAGAAAGAATAGCCTTTTCATCTTTGGGGTCAGACTTTCCGATATGAAAACTGGCTTGGAAAGTCCTGGTAGCTTCAATCTATCCGTTGTTAATCTATTGTTTTCCCGGTTACTCTTTCTATACATTTTAATGACCCTTTCTTTCAGCATCACTCCCGTAAAATCAACAAGTACAGTGCGATTGGTTGCGTCACGGGAATTAACACGAAAAACGTCCTTGATTTCGTGAGAATTTATAGGAACATTCAAGCTGCTGCCCACCGAGATGACCATGTTTAATAATTTATCTTTAGTTTCAGAAGGGATTGTTGGAATATTTTTTATTTCAATACAAGTAGACCTTGACAATCGTTCGTAGTTTTCCATTCTGGTTTCCAACAATTTTATTTGAAGAAGATTTTGCTGTTTTTCTTTTTCTAGTTTATCAATCTGTTTGATGATAGAGTCGTAACTTTGCGATAGAAACTCAACCGATGTTTGTATTTCGCAATTTTGCTTTTTGATATCATCGATAGCTCCGGATAAAGTTTCAAACTTGTGATTTTGTTCCCTCTTAAGGACTTCAAGAAGTTCTTTAAATTCAGACATGAAGGACGAAAGTTTTTCACTAATCTCGTCAGAAGGCGAGCGTCTACGTTTTTGTCGGACTGTAATTTTAGGGGTCGCCACCTCGGATTCGACGTAGATGTCTTTGCTAAGACCTGGTTCCGATACATGATGAAGTGGTGACGTCAACGACGATGTAGGCGGAGTTCTTTTTAGTGGCATTTTGGCGAGTGAATTTTCAGATGAAGATGGAAAAAAAAAGTATCAAAAAAAAATATATATATATATATATATATTAAATTATTTTTTAGTGAGGTTGGATCTCACGACACGACGATCGATTTGAGAATGTACCAATGCAACCGTACGTCCACTGACCGCTATGCACCAATGTCGGTAAATACGTATCTGTAGATTATACTGAGACACGCAAAAGAGATAGTTAAGTTCGAAGGTCAAGCTTTTGAATCATCAAACGGCTCACTGTTGAACAAAGAAACTGTTCGAGTTTAGCACAATTTCACTTCAAACACTTAAGTCATATAATTTTTCTTCACAAATTGTTTACGGCTTTGTTGTTTATATAGTAAAGACAATATATACTAAATATCTCGTTAAAATATGCACTTTTTACATTTTTAAAACGTTAAATTTGACGGAGCTTCTAGAAACACATCTACGTCGTCCAGACGCGTGGAGGGGGGTGAAAAGTACTAATATAATTGAAAAAAATATTAAATATTTTATAATATTTGACTACTAAAACAAACTAATAACTAACTAACGAAACTAACCATACTTTATATTCAATTTGTTTAATAGAATTAACAAATACAGTGTCTTTTATTAGAACAAGTGAATGAAGTGGTATATTTGGGAAGTATGGTCAGTAGAGATGACAGATACGAGATGGATGTGGAAAGGCGTATTGCTGCTGGTAACAGGGTTAACAGAGCCTTAGCTGCATTGATGAGACGGCGAAACGTCAGCACAGCTGCGCGTTTGGCCGTACACAATGCAGTGTTGGTACCGACGCTGTTATACGGCAGCAAAACCTGGGTATTACAGAAGAAGAATGAAAGAAAGATGAATGACGAAGAGATGCGATCTCTTCGTAGGATATGCAGAGTCAGCTTAGCTGATCGAATCCGCAATGAAGAGGTACACAGAATGGCAGGTACTAGCGAGGATAGGAGGAGGAGCTTAAAGAGGCTGTACGCCGATCTCGGCACAAGAGCACCGCCCCGGGCCTGGATGGCATCCCCGGCCGGTCGCTAACTCTGGTCCTGAACACCTTGGGGCCCAGAGTGCGAGGACTTTTCACTGCCTGTCTGGCTCAAGCCATAATTCCACAGCGGTGGAAGACAGGCAGGTTAGTCCTCATAAAGAAGGAGGGTCGCCCGGCGGTTTCTGCCTCCGCCTACAGGCCCCTAGTGCTCCTAAGCGAGCAAGCTCTTCGGGCGTGTTGTAGCGAGGAGGCTACAACACCATTTGGAGGGGACAGGTCCACACCACCGTGTGCCTCCATACCTGTGCCGCATCATCGGGGCTTACCTCTCCGGAAGGTCTGTGACCTTTCCTGCTCCTGGAGGAGGTTGGGAGGAGTTTGGTGTGTGCCGGTGTTCCACAGGGATTGGTGTTGGGTCTGATCCTCTGGAATATCGGATACGACTGGGTGCTGCGAGGCGGTACCCTGAGGGGGATTAAGGTCCTCTGTTACGCCCAAGGGAGTTGCTGGCCTCCTACTGGGCGCGTCCCCAGGTGGCGGATAGGGGAAACCAGTCGCACTTGCGGGCGAGTGGACCGGGAATTTATTCCCGGCGCGGACCAAAACCAGCAGGCATGGGCGTGCCTTTAGTCCATCGTTATGGACACGGCCTAGGGGAGCACACCCCGACAGAAAAGCCCAGCAGCTGAACAGCAGCAACACAACATGCCGGTATACAGGAATTATACATTACCCCAGGAGGGTACCGGTCTCCACGAGGCCGGAGAATCCCTCCGTGCTACGGCACGCAAGCCCACCGAATCTGGGGGGGGGCAGTTATACCAGTGTGTTGCGGGGGAGGGGCCCGAGATGGGCGGAGTGGTTGAGGTGGCCGCGTGTGGCGGCGGGGAGATGGAGCCTGCGAAGGGCGGAGTGGTTGATGGGGTGCCTGAGATGGGCGGTGTTGGTGTGGGAGATGAGAAGCGTGGAGTTGTGGTGCCCGAGGAGGGCGGCGGTGGTTCGGCGTTGCCCGAGAGGGGCGGAGTGGAGGGCGTCGTGCCTGTCGGAGAGAAGGCTTCTGAGCCTGCAAAGGTGAAGGTTGCGCTGAAGTGCGCGAAGGTGGTCGTGGAGCGGCTGGACATGGCGGATATCGCCTCTATTATCAGCGGGAGGTCCAGGTCCGCATCCACATCCTCCCGAGGCCGTTTCTGGGCGGCCTCCGAGTCCGAGGCGGATAGTTGCGTGTCTATGCAGTCGCGAAACGCACCGACGCCGACAGAGACTCGCAAATACCGGAAACGGCCAAGGAGTAAGAAGAGCAACTCTGGCTCTTCAGACAATGAGGACGAGAAGGTGAAGCCGAAGGCCAAAATATCCACGGCCAGGCGGAAAGAGCTTCGGCTCCAAGCTGAGGAAGAGGTGGTTGGTATCGCCCAGACGGTACAGTCCAGAGCAAGCTCCAGGCTCTCGGACGTACCGGACTTGGCGATTCCTAGGGTGGATGGTCCCTTGGTGCAAGATCTGCAGCACCAGGTCAGCGACAGCTTGGCCATCATTAATAAAGTCGCCTGCAGATCCGGCAACCTTAAGCAGCTCCGGGCGGCAAACAGCCGCCTGACACAGGAGTTGTCGGAGCTGCGTAAGGAGATGTCGCTCATGAGGGTGGAACTCGAGCGTTCCAGGACCTCGCGGCAGGCTCCGGAAGGAAAGAAGAAGGAGGACAAAATGGCGCGTTCGGTGATGGTGCAAGTGGGCACATTGCTGAATACGCGGCTGGCAGCGCTGGAGGACAGACTCCTTCCGGCAAAGCCAGTTCGTCCTCCTTTGGCGGCGGATAGGAAGCGCCAGGCGGTAGTCTCCAGGGTAGTGGCAGAGCCTACCGTGACGACCCTGGTAGCGCCTGCAAACCCAGGCCCGAAGGCAAAGCAGGGTGCCAAGAAGGGGAAGAGCAAGGCTCCTAAGAAAGCCCCGCTAGCCCCAGCAGCCGAGCCTCGACCGCTGCCTCCCGCCCCGGCTGACCTGAGCGAGGGATGGAGTGTGGTGGTGCGCAAAGGCGCCAAGAAAAAGGCGGCAGTAGCCCAGACAAGGCAGTCGGCGAAGAAAGCTAAGCCAAAGTCTGCTAAGCAGCCTAAGCTGCGTCCTCCACGGTCGGCAGCGGTGACGATCACCCTGCAGCCGGCCGCAGCCACAAAAGAGCTGACTTACCGCGATGTCCTGACGCAGATGAAGGAAGCGGTAAAGTTGGAGGATCTGGGCATTGCAGACCTGCGGCTCAGGGTCGCCTCTACTGGTGCCAGGGTACTGGAGCTACCTGGCGCCAATAGTGGCGAAAAGGCGGATGCCCCTCGCTCAGCGGTTGCGAGAAGTGCTCGACGCTAGCGAGGTGCTGGTCGCAAGACCGATGAAGTGCGCAGAGTTGCGGGTCAGTGGCCTGGACGACTCTGCTACTTCGGAGGAGGTGGCGCAGGCCGTTAGCCGAGTCGGCGGCTGCGATGCTGGGTCTGTGAAAGTGGGGGAGATCCGGCAGGACCGCAGCGGGCTTGGCACGGCGTGGGTTCGCTGCCCTATCATGGCGGCGAGGAAGGTCAGCGGGTCGCGGCTCCTAGTGGGCTTTGTTTCGGCGCGTGTGCAACTGCTGCAACAGCGAGCCCAGCGTTGTTTCCGCTGCCACGACATTAGCCACGTGGCAGCGAAGTGCAGCAGTGCACTAGACAGGAGCCAGCAGTGCTTCAGGTGCGGCCAAGCCGGGCACAAGCAACACCAGTGCTCGGCGGCACCTCACTGTCCGGTCTGCGAGGCGGCAGAACAGCCCGCAGACCACACAGTTGGAAGCGCTGCATGCGCCAAGGCCAGCTCCTCGAGGAAGAGGAGGGGTGGCACAAAGGGTGGGAAGAGGCCGTCAGCGGACGTGCCAAATGCCCCAGTTGGGCGTGAGAAGGTGCAACACATGGAGGTCAAATAATGGCTCTCCGTGTGTTGCAGGCGAATATAAACCACTGCGCCAGGGCCCAGGACTTATTGGTCCAAAGCCTGGCGCAGTGGTCTATTCAGGTGGCGATTGTTGCGGAGCCTTACAGCGTTCCCGACAGAGACAATTGGGTCGCCGACAACACCGGGGTGGTAGCACTCATCACCCAGGTCGCTGCGGGCTCTCCGCCTTTCTCGCGTATTGAGAAAGGTGCGGGATGCGTCGCGGCACTTGTCGGCGACGTAGTTGTCGTCGGGGTCTACTTTTCCCCCAATCGAATCCTCGCGGAGTTCAAGGAGTTCCTCATTCGATTGGGGGAAATGGTAGAACGATTTCGTCAGGCGGAGGTGTTGGTCGCGGGCGATCTCAACGCTAAGTCCAGCGTGTGGGGCTCCGCAACGACGACTGTACGTGGTGTGACACTGTCTGAGTGGGTAATTGCCACCGGTTTGTCTGTGCTCAACCGAGGGACGAAGAACACGTGTGTGCGAAGGCTGGGCGGATCCGTCGTGGACGTCTCGTTCGCGAGCCCGGCTTTAGCGCAGCGTGTTCGGGGTTGGCGAGTGCTGGATGATGTGGAGACTCTCTCGGATCACCTCTACATCTTATACGAGATCTCCACACATCCAGCGGCGCAACCAACCCCCAGTCCAACCTCGCGAGAGTACGGACCGCGGTGGCAATTGGGTCGCCTCGACAGGCAATTGTTGGAGGAGGCCGCGATAGTGGAATCCTGGCTGCCCCAGAGCTTGGCGTCTGCAGAAGACGCCGCATTCTGGGCGCAGGGGGCGTTGACGCGTATCTGTGACGCGTCAATGCCCCGTTCCAGGCGTCGCCCTCAGCGGCGGCAAGTGTACTGGTGGTCGTGGGAGGTCGCGCAACTGCGTACCATCTGCGTTGACGCGAGACGCCAGTACAGCCACTATCGCAGACGGGTACAGAAGGTCCAGGAGGAGGAGGACCGTCTGTACCAGGTCTATGTCGAGGCGAGAACGCAGCTGCAGGAGGAAATCGGTCGTGTGAAAGGCGAGTCGCACGACCAGTTGATTGCGGGGATAGACCAAGACCCGTTTGGCACGCCCTACCGTATGGTATTGGGCAAGCTACGGGCTTGGGCACCACCTCTGACGCAGACACTCCAACCGGATGTCCTCCGAGGGGTTCTGTCGTCGCTATTCCCGCAGAGGGCCAACTTTACACCACCCAGTATGGCCCGCCCCTGCAGCGCGTGAGGAGGAGGAGGAAGACAGTGTCGCACCACCTGTGGAGGAGGAGGAGCTCGAAGAGGCTGTACGCCGATCTCGGCACAAGAGCACCGCCCCGGGCCTGGATGGCATCCCCGGCCGGGCGCTAACTCTGGCCCTGAACACACTGGGGCCCAGAGTGCGAGGACTATTCACTGCCTGTCTGGCTCAAGCCATAATTCCACAGCGGTGGAAGACAGGCAGGTTAGTCCTCATTAAGAAGAAGGGTCGCCCGGCGGATTCTGCCTCCGCCTACAGGCCCATAGTGCTCTTGAGCGAGATCGCCAAGCTCTTCGAGCGTGTTGTAGCGAGGAGGCTACAACACCATTTGGAGGGGACAGGTCCGGATCTCTCGGACCAGCAGTATGGCTTCCGCAGTGGCCGTTCGACTGTGGATGCCATACTGGAGGTAAAGTCCTATGCGCAGGATGCGGTGGCCCGGGGCGATGGAGTCTTGGCGGTGTCTTTAGACATCGCCAATGCTTTTAACTCCCTGCCCTGGCCCTGCATTAAGGAGGCACTTATTTACCACGGTGTGCCTCCATACCTGCGCCGCGTCATCGGGGCTTACCTGTCCGAGAGGTCTGTGACCTTTCCCGCTCCTGGAGGAGGATGGGAGGTGTTCGGCGTGTCAGCCGGTGTTCCACAAGGATCGGTGCTGGGTCCGATCCTCTGGAACATCGGCTACGACTGGGTGCTGCGAGGCGGCACCCTGAGGGGGATAAAGGTCCTCTGTTACGCCGACGATACGCTGGTCTTGGCGCAACAGAGGACCTATCGGGAGGCGGCTGTCTTGGCTACGGCCGGGGTGGCCGAAGTCGTGGGCCGTATCAGGCGGCTGGGGTTGGAAGTCGCCCTAAACAAGTCCGAGGCTTTATATTTTCATGCTCCTCGAAAGGGCCCACCATCTGGGGCCCACATTACTATCGGTGGCGTCGAAATCGGCGTCACGAGGAGCATGAAATACCTCGGACTTGTTCTGGACGGTCGGTGGAGTTTCCGGGGCCACTTTACATCTTTGGCCCCGAAACTGTTGAAGGCGGCGGCGGCATTGGCGCGCCTTTTGCCCAATGTCGCCGGGCCGAGTGCCTCGAGCCGTCGGCTGTACACCGGAGTGGTCCGATCGATGGCCCTCTACGGCGCCCCCGTATGGGCGGACGCCCTGAATCGGCAAAACATCGCCCTGCTGCGACGTGCGCAGAGGGTGATGGCCATCCGGGCGATACGGGGGTATCGGACCATCTCCGGTGAGGCAGCGTGCGTGCTGGCCGGAGTCGTGCCGTGGGACCTGGACGCGACGTCTCTGGCGTCGGCCTATTGCCGGCGTCGGGGCCTCGCGTCCGGGGAACCGGCAAGCCCAGCGCGCACCGAGGAGGAGCGGGAAGCCGCAATAAATATGTGGGAATCCCGGCTGGCGACACCAACTGCCGGCCGGTTGACGATCGAGGCTGTTCGTCCAGTGTTCCGCCAGTGGTTAGCGCGGCGTCACGGCGTCCTAACCTTCCGCACGACACAGGTACTCACGGGGCATGGTTGCTTCGGGGGTTACCTGTGTCGGATCGCCGGGAGGGAGCCCGACGCTCGCTGCCACCACTGCGACGACTGCCTCGATGAGACGGCCCAGCACACGTTGGAGGTGTGCACAGCCTGGGCGTCTCAACGTCGCGCTCTGCGCGACGTCATAGGGGACGACCTCTCCCTGCCGGCCGTGGTCAAGGCCATGGCCGGCAGCGAGACGTCGTGGGATGCGGTCTCCTCCTTCTGCGAGGCAGTGGTGCTCGAGAAGGAGTCTGCGGAACGGGCGAGGGAGGCTATTGCCGAACTCGCCATCCGCCGTAAGAGACCGGGTCGCCGGAGGGCGGCACACGATCGCCGCCTTCCGCCCTAATGAGCCAGAGGGCGGTCAGCTTGGGGAAGCTGGCCGCCTACTAACCTGGCCCGAGTAGTCGCGCGCAGGATGCTCCCGCGCGCTACTCCGAGCAGGCCGTCGAGGGTGACCACACACCCTTGACTCCGCGACGTGCCTTGCAGGCTCCCGCCGCCGCGTTTCGCGGACGACTATTGTCCCCGCGTCTCACGGCCAGTGGCGGTCGAGGAGGAGCACCGTGAGGTTTTAGTGGGTATTCGGACGGCCTAACATCTGCCAGTCCGCGAGTCCCACATAACCGCGCTCGAGTCCCCACTCGGGCCGGTATCCGTAACAGGATTTCCTCACGAAAAAAAAAAAAAAAAAAAAAAAAAAAGGTCCTCTGTTACGCCGATGAAACGCTGGTCTTGGCGCAGCAGAGGACCTATCGGGAGGCGGCTGTCAACGCAACGCAACGGCCGGAGTGGCCGAAGTCGTGGGCCGCATCAGGCGGCTCGGTTTAGAAGTCACCCTAAACAAGTCCGAGGCTTTATATTTTCATGCTCCTCGAAGGGCCCACCATCTGGTGCCCACATTACCATCGGTGGCGTCAAAATTGACGTCACGAGGAGCATCAAATACCTCGAACTTGTTCTGGACGGTCGGTGGAGTTTCTGGGGCCACTTTACATCTTTGGCCCCGAAACTATTGAAGACAGAGGCGGCATTGGCGCGCCTTTTCCCCAATGTCGATGGGCCGAGCGCCTCGAGCCGTCGGCTGTACACCGGAGTGGTCAGGTCAATGGCCCTCTACGGTGCTCCCGTGTAGGCGGAAGCCCTGGGTCGGCACAACGTCACCCTGCTGCGACGTGCGCAGAAGGTGATGGCCATCCGGGCAATATGGGGGTATTGGACCATCTCTGGTGAGGCGGCGTGCGTGCTGGCTGGAATCATGCCGTGGGACCTGGGTGCGCTTTCTCTGGCGTCGGTCTATTGCCGGCGTCGGGGCCTAGCGTCTGGCACTGGCAAGCCTAGCACACGCCGAGGAGGAGCGGGTAGCCGCAATAGAAATGTGGGAAACTCGGCTGGCAACACCATCTGCCGGTCTGCGGACGATCGAGGCTGTTCGTCCAGTCTTCAGCCAGTGATTAGCACGGCGTCATGGCGTCCTAACCTTCCGCACCACACAGGTGCTCACGGGGCATGGCTGCTTCGGGGGTTACCTGTGTCGGATCGCTAGAAGGGAGCCCGACGCTCGCTGCCACCATTGCGACGACTGCCTCGAAAATTGTCATTTTAAAACAAAACGCCATTTGTAAGGATGACGCACGCACACATAAACCTATCAAAGGAACACCGCCGCACACGCCTCATTTCGAAATCAAGTCGTATGTATTGGTGATAAAGTTCAAAGTTGTTTAACCTTTAGTAGTATTTTTGTAGTAGTAAGTGTTTATGTTATTAGGATCTATACGTAATCGCGTCACACGAAATACAGGTATGGATAAAAATCGTGAAATGAAAAAAAAGTCCTACGTCCAAACTGTTGATGCATCTTGATTAATTTCTTTAGGTATAGGTTTGAAATATTTTACCCTATATGCTGTTTCCGTAAATGGAGCGCTGCCTCTTCCATGTGTATATATATTTTAAACATTGTATTGAAAAGGTCCAATCCATTTTTATGGGACGTATTTATTTTATTACTTGACCTTAACTGTTCTACTGTTATATTTATTTAAAAAAATTATAGGTAATATTTATTCACGATTATGGAAATATTTAAAAATCGGATTGATTTGTTACCATAACACTGAGATCATCACCATTTTTCAAATCTCTTGTTTTACAAGCAATGTACTATCGACTCTTGTTGCAATCAACAACCAACTGGAAAATCTTAGATCGGAACGGAGAAGTATTTTATTTTATATAATTATATATTTTTTTATAATTTTCTCATAAATAAAATGTGTTGTAATGTAATTATTAATATTTATTTTTAGGTGTATGCCAGTTTTACAATTTACTAGCACCAAAATTTGGTTGGAGTAATCGTAATTCTGATTTGAATGCACCTAGTAAAGTACGTGATACAGGTAATTCATTTGATTTATTTGAGAGATGGACTAATTAACAATCAACATTAATTAAGAAACAAATTTACCTAAAATCAGCTTCACGCTGTATTCCGCACACAGCAGGGTAGGCAGAGGGAACCTAGTGGTAAGACACTCCGTTCCACATTTTCTGCCGATTTCTGGAGGCATTTCGTGTTGAGTGGCAGAACTCGACGCCGCGCTTTGCCTCGGCACCAGAGCGAAGAAATGGAAATATAAATTTAAGTAAATATTTCATCTCCTCGAGTGGAGATCGAACCCACAAACCAGTCGGTTTTACAGTCACACTTTGTACCGCTGCGCCACGACTGGCCTTTAACAACTTACATATTTTAAAATCCGAATACAAATTTATTTCGTATTGAATTTTCATAGGTTCCCGTGTAATATTATAAGACTCGTTTCTATTTAATTTTACACAAAGACCGCGGGTGTAGCACCAACAGCATCCTAAATATGATTTCTAATAGATTAGATTGTGTGTACGTGAACCATTGTTGGTGTTGAGTTTTTGAGTGAGACGGAGAAGGAACTTAAATACTAACATACATATTAAGTTTTTTATTGTCACTAGCAAGATGAGTCATAATTATTTTACTTGATATAAATGAAAATAAAATAAATACGATTATACAATTATATGTTTCAGGCACATTTCAATGGGAAGAGAGGAAGAAAGTAAAATTTTTAGAATCACTTCGAGAATTAAACATTCATTATTCAGTGATCTGTGACATATTGAGAGAGTCAATGCAGCTGGACGGGATCCTACTGTGTCTTTTTATTATTAATTTTTTCGTGCAGTTTCAAATAAATGTCTTTTACGTGCTGTTTTGGAAAATCTCTACTAAAAGTAATTGATATTGTAATTATTTGCTAATTTTTACACTTGAAATACAGATTGCCTTTATCCCTAATTAATTTGTGAAAGGAGGAAGGAAGAATCAGTTTAATTAAGTAATGCTATACAATTATTTAAATATTTAGTTAAGAAATTGAATAAAATATAAAACTTGACTCAAAAATATTAACAAGACAAAATATGTATTTCTTCGCATAAAACATCGCATCTACATTCTAATATAGACGTAGAAAAATAAAATAATTTTTAACAAAAATAAAAACTGTCTTTGAACTGGAAACTAAAAAGTAAAAAATAAATTTACTTAGCATGAAGTGAACGAATTTTGATTAAATATTTTAAAATTTTGGAGTCGGTGCCATGTACCTAATACAAATAGGCTTAGTAGTTTGATATTGTAGTAAGGTTGTTGTAGCATTAGCTTGACACCGACTTCAAAATTTTAAAATATTTATTTAATTATTTAATTATTTTTCTTTAAGTAAATCAAAATAAGTTTCACTTATGTTAAGTAAATATTTTTTTTATTTTTTACTTTATTGTTTGAAGTCGGTTATTTTTTTGTTAAAATCTAATTTATTTTACGATTTTTAGTGATGGGTAAATCTAAAACTAAATATCACGTTGCATCATATTCACATTGTATTTCGCACTTTCGAAAAGCAAAACCTTAAAAGGACCCATGTGGGATGAGGCCAGTCGCGGCGCAGTGGCATAAAGTATGACTGTAAAATCGACTGGAGGTGGGTTCGGTCCCCACTCGAAGAAATAAATTATTTACGTACATTTATATTTTCATTTCTTTGCTCTGGTGTCGCACGGCAAAGCACGACATTGAGTTCCGCCACTCAACACGCAATGCCTCCAGAAATTGGCGGAAAGTGGGGAACGGTGTGTCTTAACAATAGTTCCTTCTGCCTACTCTGCTGTGTGCGGAATACAACGTGAAGCTGATATTTGGTTTTAGATTTACCCATCACTTAAAATCGTAAAATAAATTAAATTTTATATTTCTATGGTCTTCATTATAAGTGCCACATCATCAAATTATGCTTTTCGAAAGCAAACATACGAGTCATTATAAAAATACATAAATCCTTTTAAGAATGCCTATGAAATTAAAAGTTCCCTCGATTTCTCCAGAATTCCATTATCAAATTTTGACATAGTCACCATGGAACCACCTGTGAGGTATACGCTTTCAAAAAAAATTACCCTAATCGGTTCAGGCGTCTTCGAAGAATCGATGAACATATATAAAAAAATATTCCGAGGAATTGAGAATCATCTCCTTTTTGTGAATTCATTTGTTAATATAATATATGAATACTAGCGACCCGCTCGCGGCTTCGCCCGCTTTAACTACTGAATTATTCATATAATGTACCTATGTTTGCAAAGCACTTAAGATTACTAATGTGAAAATTATTGAAACCTTAATGCAACCCACATTTTCGTAGCTCCAATAAGGATGTTCCAATTGTTTAAAAAAACACACACCTGAACAAATGACACAAACAACAGAAAACTTAAACGAAAGAAATTATAAACAACAGACTATCTACTATTCTCTTACCCAAAAATACTTAAACGAAAGATGTAACCAACAAAGCCGCGTCGAAATACATTATAATTATTGGATAACTCGAAAATACGTGCAATCGCTTCGTGCGATGTGATGTCATTAGTGTATAGTGCGTAGAGAGCAGGTGACAAAAGGTGTGCCGGCTCTGAGCACTTAATGAAGTAGGTCCGGGTGCCAGACGTGGTCGAATACGCGTACTACGTGTCGAAGAAGACTGCTATTGCTCTCTCCTTTCGGTTGATCGCTGTTACGGCGTAGTGTAACCAGAGTAGTATACCCGCTCGCCAAACTGCTCGCTTCGTGGGTGGATGTGCGCCTGGAGAAGTGAGAGGAATAACTTCTCGGACAGCTTGGAGACCGCGCAAAGGAGGGTTATAGATCGGTACCCCTCAGGCTGCTATGGGCTCTTCCCAGCCTTGGGCAACTTGATGAGCAGGCCCTCCTTCCATGCCCGGGGGAAGCTAGGCGGGTGCGGCGGATCCATTTTTATAAGCAAAATGTCGAGGGCGCGGGGGGAAGCGTAGAGGTCGGCGAGCCGTTACACAGCAAGAATTTTTTAGTATCGTAATTTCAAATCTGTGCTACTAATCAACATTTTGATCTACATTAAATGGCCAAGATAACTAATATACTTATTTATACACTGAGAGTAAGGGATAATATGAGTCGATATAGCTTTTCTCTAAAACTATTTTTAATTTCGAAATATTGTAGAAAGCAAAATTTATCTTTGTTTAACGTAGAAAATTAATAACTTATTTAAAAGGGTAAGGATTAATATCATTATTGACACACAATCAATCAGTCAATAAGTAAATATATTTAAATTACTATCTAATTTCCGTCTCATATACGCTTTCATTACTAAGATTTAAACGATTTTTATTTGCATTTCTTGTTCTACGACCTATATTTGAACGACTTTGTCGTGGTATAATTAAATTAAAAACATTTCCTATGTTTAAAAGGTAAAGAAAATAATAAAAGAACAGAAGAAGAGTAAACAAAATAAA
The DNA here is from genome assembly GCA_021202915.1 of Heliconius himera. Taxonomy (NCBI): domain Eukaryota; kingdom Metazoa; phylum Arthropoda; class Insecta; order Lepidoptera; family Nymphalidae; genus Heliconius; species Heliconius himera. Next base: position 304,110 of record JAJHJA010000199.1, read on the forward strand.
CAACAGGATACTTAAACGCAAGAAATGATAAACAAAAGCCTACCTACTTTTCTCTTAAACTAAAATACTTATACGGAAGAAATTATGAACAAAAGACTACCTACTATTCTATTAATCAAAATAGACGAAACTAAATATATTAAACTCCAATTATTCAATACGAACAATCGCATCTACATTTACTTTCTACAGTACAGAGGCAGGCGGGCGCGGCGGACGCGCATCTGTAAGCAAAAGGTCGCGGGGCGCGGGGGGATGCATGGCGCGTGGCGAGCCGTTTCAAAGCAAGGATTTTTTGATATTGTAACAACTTCTAAAGTACTTATTAAAATGAAAAACAGTAAAAGACAGTTTTGATCTACATTAAATGGCCAACGTAACTAATATACTTAGTTATATGCTGAGAGTAAGGTAATAAATGAAACTTGCGCCAAAACTGCGGTTTATAGCCGGCGTGATGTGTCAACAATTAAATGCGTTTTTCTCTAAAACTATTCGTAATTTCAAATTAGTGTAAAGAGCAAATTTTATCTTCGTTTAACGTAGAAAATTAATAAAGTATTTAAAAGGATAAGGATTGATACCATTATGGACAAACATCCCTCAAAATAAAAAATATATTCAAATTACTATTTTTAGACAGAAATATGCTCACTGTATGTTATCCTTAGAAGATACGAATATGCTGTCGCTGACTTTTTTGTAGATCTTATTAAGAGGAATAATACTCTAGTACATTGTTTTCATGTAGGACTTACCATTAAAGCAGCGCATGCGTGAAAGTGTCTCAACGGGTAGGACTTTATACACATTTATCATATTTATGTCAAATTACAATAAAATATACATATAATAAACCATATATAATCCTTCCCTGAGAAATACTCTACATAATGGTGAAAACCGCATCAAAATCCGTTGGGTGGTTTAAAAGAAGATAACGTAGAAAGGCCAGACTGAGAAAAAAATCGTTCTTATTTTATAATATACTAGCGACCCGCTCGCGGCTTCGCCCGCTTTAACTACTGAATTATTCATGTAGTGTACCTATGTTTGCAAAACACTTAAGATTACTAATGTGAAAATTATTTAAACCTTAATGCAACCCGCATTTTCGTAGTTTCAATAAGGATGTTCCAATTGTTTAAAAAACACACTTAAACAAATGACACAAACAACAGAAAACTTTAACGAAAGGAATTATAAACAACAGACTACCTACTATTCTCTTACCCAAAAATACTTAAACGAAAGATGTAACCAACTATGTCGCGTTGAAATACATCATAATTATTGGATAACTCCAAAATACGTGCAATCACTTCTAAATTAACTTTGCTATAGAGCCAGGCGCAGAATTGAAGCATTCTCTCGTCCATCTCCGTAGTAGCTCCAAACGACATCTGGGCGTTGACACAGTATGAAATTGGAAGGATTATCAAATGCCATCTAGGCGGTCAACTCAGTCAGGAGAGACCCTCGGTTTCCTGAGGGAGGCCCATCTTAAACGACCAAGGTTCAATGCAAGGCTCATGAGTCGGATTTGGAGGAGAATAGAAAGTCCCTCGGATATGCCACGGAGTGCTGCTCCTTAGGTGCAGGTGATACATTGGCGCAGCGGAATGCGTTGGACGTGAGACGACCAATGTGTACCTCCAGGCTTTCTATTTTTATGTTGCGATTATGCGTGGTGTTCCTCACTTAGTATGGCGCTTGCGTCACTCGACGGAGGATGAAGTTCTGGACCACCTGCAGGATTTCTCGTTGAGTGATACTCGCTAGGGCGTTGTGATGTCATCAGTGTATAGTACGTAGAGAGCAGGTGATAAAATGCTGCCCTGGGGAACAACGGCAGCGATCGAGTCGCTGCTAGACCTCGAACTCTCAACTGTCACACAAAATGTCCTGTCACTGAGGCAGGGAGGCAAAGACATGAGTGACGTGCTGGGGGGTGGCGGCTCTGAGCACTTAATGAAGTAGGCCCGGGTGCCAACGCGGTCGAATACGCGCGCTACGTCGAAGAAGACTACTATTGCACTCTCCTTTCGGTTGATCGCTGTTGCGGCGTAGTATAACCAGAGTGGTATACCCGCTTGCCAAACTGTTCGCTTCGCGGGTGGATGTGCGACTGGAGAAGTGAGAGGAATAACTTCTCGAACAGCTTGGCGACCGCGCTAAGGAGGGTTATAGATCGGTATCCCTCAAGCTGCGGGCTCTTCCCAGCCTTGGGCAACATGATGACCAGGCCTTGCTTCCATGCCCGGGGGAAAGAAGCCAGGGGGGTGCGGCGGATCCATTTTTATAAGCAAAAGGTTGCGGGGCACGGGGGGACGCGTGGTGGGCGGCGAGCCGTTACACAGCAAGAATTTTTTAGTACCATCATTTTAAATCTGTGCTACTAATCTTCTAAAGTACTTATTGAAATGAAAAACAGTAAACAACATTTTAATCTATATTAAATGACCAAAAGGTAACTATTATACTTATATATATACTGAAAGTAAGAGTTAAACATGAGTCGATATAGCTTTTCTCTAAAACTATTTGTAATTTCGAAATATTGTAAAGAGCATTATGTTTGTTTAACGTAGAAAATTAAAAACTTATTTAAAAGGATAAGGATTAATATCATTATGGACACACATCCCTTACAATAAGAAAATATATTTAAATTACCGTCTAATTTCCGTCTCCTCTACGCTTTCATTAGTAAGATTTAAAAGATTTTTATTTGCCTTTCTTGTTCTACGACCTATGAACGACGTGGCATAATTAAATTAAAAAAGGAAATGTTTAAAAAAGGTAAAAAATAATAATAAAAGAACAGAAGAAGAGTAAACAAAATAAACAATAGGATACTTAAACGAAAGAAATGATAAACAAAAGACTACCTACTATTCTAATAATCAAAAAAGATGAAACTAAATATATCGCGCTGAAATAATACATTAAACTCTAATTATCCAATACGTACAATCGCATCTAAATCTACTTCGCTACAGAGGCAGGCGGGGAGACGGGCGCGGCGGACGCGTCGCGGGGCGCGGGGGGACGCATGGCGCGTGGCGAGCCGTTTCGCAGCAAGGATTTTTTGATATTGTAACAACTTCTAAAGTACTTATTAAAATGAAAAACAGTAAAAGACAGTTTTGATCTACATTAAATGGCCAACGTAAATAATCTACTTATTTATACGCTGAGAGTAAGATAATAAATGAAACTTGCGCCAAAACTGCGGTTTATAGCCGGCGTGATGAGTCAACAATTAAATGCGTTTTTCTCTAAAACTATTCGTAATTTCAAATTAGTGTAAAAAGCAAATTTTAGCTTCGTTTAACGTAGAAAATTAATAAACTATTTAAAAGGATAAAGATTGATACTATTATCGACAAACATCCCTCACAATAAAAAATATATTCAAATTACTATTTTTAGACAGAAATATGCTCACTGTATGTTATCCTTAGAAGATACAAATATGCTGTCGCTGACTTTTTTGTAGATCTTATTAAGAGGAATAATATTCTAGTACATTATTTTCATGTAGGACTTACCATTAAAGCAGCGCATGCGTGAAAGTGTCTCAACGGGTAGGACTTTATGCACATTTATCATATTTATGTCAAATTACAATAAAATATACATATAATAAACCATATATAAACCTTCCCTGAGAAATACTCTACCTAATGGTGAAAACCGCATCAAAATCCGTTGGGTGGTTTGGAAGAAGATCGCTTAGAAAGGCCAGACAGAGACGAAATGCGTTCTTATTTTATAAGATATAGAGATAGAGAAATAAAATAAATAACAAAACGAAAAACCTTTTCTCAAGTACACAGAACCAATAACCATCACATACGGTCAAACAATTCATAATTGCTTTGCGATAGTTTAGTAAACTAAGTGAGATATTGAAATAAATATTAGAATTTAAAAAACTAACAAAATTAAAAAAAATAAAATCCCCTGACTAAAAATATCAGTACCTTATCTTGCCAAAGTCCTTGTAGCTCTTTAATAAGTAACTTAAACATTTGTTTCGGCTACACTGTCACATTTGAAACAAAAAACAATAAATTTAATTTGGTTACTCCGTTTGGGAGCTACGATGTCACAAATAAGACAGACAAGAACATACATACATACATATAAATAGACACGTCAAACAACCCTCGCTTTTCATCGGGGTTTAAAAAAGCATTATCACATTTTTTACGCATAGCATAGATCGGCAGAGAGAATTTGTTAGTTTCGTTATTTTAGTAGTTTCGTATATTAATAGATCACTAGTAATTCAATTTTCGCCCCTTTTTCGAGACATCTTGTAATGAGTACAGGAACCCTTTGCCGTACTTAATAGCGAAGAAGGGCAGGAAAGTGAAAATAATTAAAATATGATCATTTCCCCGAGTGGGGATCGAACCCAAAACCAAAGCGTTTTTAGTCAGTTTACAGATATTGAAAGTTCTTAATTATTCAATTATTTTATGTTATCTTTAATGTTTCTTGACAGTTTCTCTTTATCAGAACATCACAGCCACTTTTTCATTGATATGGATATTTATTATTGGAAAATATTTCGTAATACTTGTAGAGCCTTTCCACCGCACGTTTAATGAAGTAAGTAAATTTTTAGATATTATTTTGACTAATGTTTTATAAATCGTAACTCATCGGTGTTTGTACATGGAAGATATGTTAAAAAAATTGTTATTACTGACATTTAACAATGTAATAGAACTTGGTCAGCTTGTCTGTTGGTCTGTGCGTTTGTTCACGCTAATCTCAAAACAACTAAACCGGTTTATCTACACTTTTGTATTTTAGCAAATATCCCTTATCATTTAGTACTTGTTTTATTATATTCGTTTCATAAATAAAAAAGTTAAAGTTGGCGGAACTCAAGGCCGCGCTTTGCCTCAAGACCAGAGCGAAGAAATGAAAATATAAATGTAAGTAAATATTTCATTTCCTCGAGTGGGAATCGAATCCACAAACAGTCGATTTAAGAGTTACACTTTGTGCCCCTGCGCAACGACTGGTCTACTTAATAAATACTTTTTCAAAATAAAAAATAATCTGTTTTTCATCATATCTACAAATTCTAAATGTTCAAAAGAACACTATAATACCACAGTTTTAAAGCTTTATTTTGTGTAAGCTGTAAAGCTGTAAGCTGTGTGTAGCGACCCGTTCGCAGCTTCTCCCGCTTGAACTACACATATGTTTATTTAAGTGTATTTAAGAAAAAATCCGCCAACCGCGAGCCAGACTCGCCCACAGAGGGTTCTGTACTACTTTCAGGATTCTGATTGGGAAATATATTATAGGTTTTTATGTCGCGGTGAATAAAGTTAACAAAGTTAAGTTTGTTACCCGCAAACTTAATCTAATCTAATATAATCTTGCTTCACGCTGTATTCTTAGCGGGATAGTCAGAGAGAACAGAGCGTCAAACGCTACGGTCTCAGCATACCTCTTTCGCCTCACCCATTGTCATCAACCTCTTCATATGCTTTTACGTGACCTTCCTTCAGTCTCTTTGATATTGTGTTTTCGAAGGTCAACCGAGGTCTTGCCCTACCTCTCTTACCGCTTACTTTTCTGTCATAAATCTTTTTTGCCATTTTTTCATCAATTATTCGTTCGGCGTGCCCAAACCAGCTGAGCACATTCTCCTTCATTCTCACCGTGACGTCCTTGCTAGTACATAGCATTCTGTGAGTTTCTTCATTGGAGATTCGATCAGCTAAGCTGATTTCGCATGTCCTTTCTTTTATTATTTTTCTTTAATACCCACGTTTCGATGCCGTATAACAGCGTCGGTACCAACACTACAATGTGTACGGCAAAACGTGCAGCTGTGCTGACTTTCTATGATCTTTCCGCATCCATCTCGTCTTCCATCTCTACTGAACATACTTCTCAAATGTATCACTTCGTTCACTTGTTCTAATACCTTACGTTACTTACTTCCTTATATTTACACTGATATTGCATTCCGTCATTTCTTAATTTTTGATATTAATTGCATATGATGCATATTGCATATTAATGAAAGGAACTACAAATATAAGTTTGTAATATTTATTTTCTACGACATATGTAACTAAATAAATTTTTACTTTTCAGATTTTTTCCTTTATTTGTATGATAAGATCTTACTTCAACTTAAATTTCATAACTGTAGGTTTTTATGGGAAGTTAGTTCAGATTACGTGGCGAATTTCATATAAAATGAAACAAAAACGATACATAAATGTTCATTTCTTTTGACTGCGTTGTATTATAAGCTTAATTTCTATGGTCCAAAGAATTGTAAACCTGAATTTCATCAGATATTAATTTCACCATACCTCAACGCGATCTCAAGAAAATGGCGGACAGACGGACAACAAAATGATTCTACACGGGTTCCGTTTTTTTCCGTTTTTTTCCTTTTGAGAGACAGAACTCTAAAAATGGATTATTTTTGTAGTTTGGTTATCTATTCTGCTGTTCACTAAATAATTATAAATTCAAGTCTTTTGGGAATTGATTTGATTTTGATTGCAAGAATTGTTATTTTTAATAGAAAAATATTTAGTAATTTCAGATTTGTCTAGATAAACAGAAACAGCGCGCACAATGTAAACGTAATTTTTCGCACATAAATTCAGATTTAAAAATTGCAAGGACTATGTGGCCGCTTGAGAAGGTGTCAACTTATATTGGCGAATCCTGAATATTAAAATCTCTATTATTATCATATAATCTTGTGTTTTTTCTATCATCGTACAAATAATAATTTACAAACAATATCAAACAACAAAACATTGAAAACTAATAATATACGTTATCCTTAAAATACATGAATTCGCCATCGCTAACTTTTTTGCACGCATGCATGAAAGTGTCCCAACGGATAGGACTCTATACACATTTATCGCCGCTCTATACACATATAAAACCGCATCAAAAAGCGTTGAGTGGTTTAAAAGAAGAAGAATTACGAAGGCACAGGCAGAGGCGGAGGGCGACTTTTTTATATAGTATTATAGATATTATAAATATATTTTTAAACTTTAAACATTTTTTTTTGTAAAATAAAATGAATATACATTTAAAAATATTATTTATTGTAGATGCAACGAACTATAGTACTGGTCAACAGCCTTAAAGCTGCTGTGATAGACGATGAAAGAGCAATAAATGAAGTTGAAACTTTTCAACGTCTGCTGTTACTAAACAAAGCAACATTTACACCGCTTAATATTTTTACTATTAATAGATCACTTATTCTGAAGGTAAGAAACAACTACGAAGTTCACCAACAAATAACCCTTCTTCATGTAAGCAACTAGTGTTTTCTTTTTAGGGTTCCGTACCTCATAAGAAAAGATGGAATACTTATAGGATCATTTTATTGTCTATCTGTATGTCAATCTTCCCTCTATTTGGCTGACGACCATTTCTCTCAAATTCGTGTGGTGGTATAAAGCTGAAATTGATATCAAATATCCAGGTGAATGGTCCCTTGAAGCATGGAAAAAAGTAAGCTTTTAAGTCAACGCAATCAAAAAAATAGAAGCGTCTATGCACCATCCATAATTTTTTTTAGGTTTCTTCCAGAAACTTCCAGAACACTCAAAATGAGAAATTGACGCTTTAAATTAATTACAGGTACTTGGTGGTGCGTTGACGTATGTTGTGACGTGCTTGACTTATGGACCGGAAATGAAAAGTCCTGACTCGTATCTCAATAAATATTTTTTTAAAAATGCTAATACAGCTTAAAATTTCCGCACATAATGCTATAAAGGATATCTAAATGATCGCTATTATTCTTATAAACACGTTCATATGTGAATTTATTATAATATTAATAATAATTTATTAATCTACGACAAGATGAATGCATAAATAAAGTAATTTTTGCTATCTATATAAAGCTGATGAGTTTGTTAGTTTAACGTGCTAATCAGGAATTCATAAATCGAGGAAGGATTCTCACTATAACGCCGGTTAAGGTTCGTTCTCACTCCGATCTCATATTTGAGTATGAGAAGTAATCTTTTACGCGTGATTGGACCGAAACTCAACCGTGAGAATAGTAAGAATGCTATTATTCCTCTTATAAGAATATTTTTAACTGACTGAGATTGGACCGGGATTGGGAATGAATTTTGACTGGCACTACAGTGTGAATTCTCCCTAATTGTGTCTATATGATGTTACCTTCTGTTGTCAGAGCTTTTTTTCTTGTATCTCTCTCACCATGAAGGCCGTAAATAATAGAAATATAGTTCAATTTGACATCCGATGTATTTTTAATAAAAACAATTGTATAGTCTACAATAGGAACGAATAATATATAATAATAGATCTTAAATGGCTACAGCATTGTGTGATATTAAATTTTGAAGTAATAACTTCTTTTTTAAAACCCGCGAAATATAGAAAAATAAATCAAATTTGAATGTTTTAAATTGGCATATTTCACGGTTCAAATATTCACTTATATTAGTTTTTTGATATCATGTGTACTGTTGGAGTGTGAAACCCAACGTAGCAATTTAAGCATTTAATTTAGATAGTGAATCACCCATAACTACTTATCACCATATCGTGTTTTTCATTATGTTGTCGTAGTGGCGTCAATTAATGATCATCATAGAATTAGGTTAAGTGTTAGAACATGTCACATAATAGATTAAAGAAATACTTGATACACAAGCACCTATACTTATGAATAAAAACATCGTGCAACTTCAATATGTTTTTTTTATTGTAAATATATATATTTTTTATTCTTTATTGTGAACCCTCATTTAAAAAAAAATCGGAGTAAAAAATAGAAAGACTTGCATGGTCGTACTATACAAGATCCATAGCAATATACGGTAGAATCCTCTAAAATGTCATTGATATGCAGAAGGAAGATGATAGGGGACAGTACGCAGCCATAGGGGACGCCAGCGTTCACGGACATGTTATAAAGCGCCTCGTGCCACACTTGAACGAAGGATTTCACCATGTCCTAATCTAACTAATTGCTAGGCCCTCTCCTTTACTTTCAATAGACGCAGCCCAGCGGTGAGTTATGTAAATCAGATAACTTGAGCGACCATGCGGAAGCCATATTGACGGTCATTGATATTGATATGTACAGCATGCTGGGACCCACAAAAGAAAACTATACCTCTTGTTTTTTGTTCCGGGTTCCGTACCACAAAAGCTAAAAGCGGAGCCGTTATAGGATGCTCTCTATGACTTTTGAGAGTAGGGAAGTGATAGCAATAGGTCTGTTTTTGGTTGGATTGGAACCGTTGAAACATAATGATAATAATTATTATTCTTTTAAATACTCTTTTAATTTTCTACGTTAAACGACGATAAAATTTGCCCTATACACTATTTTGAAATTACAAATAGTTTTAGAGAAAAACGTATTTAATTGTTGACATTACTCTGGCTATAAAGTTATCTTGGCCATTTAGTGTAGGTCAAAATTGTCAAAACTCAGAAATAAACTCTTCATATGACAAAGTACATTTTAAATAGACATTTTTCAATATTTCAAACATTCAAGTATGCTCTGCTGGCAGTTTTTCCAGAATACTGGTCTTTTTTCAAGATAAATGTCATATACCTATTATTATTCTAATGTAAAATGAAGAGTTCTCGCATCTGAGCACAATATTACTATTTTTATAAAATATTTTTACGTCTTAGCAACCTAATTTGTTATTTTTCACGAACAAACAAATCGAATTTTCAACTATGCTCTGCTGGGAGTTTTTTCAGAGTTCTGATTTTGTAATTTACTTTTTATAATAAAACTATTCATATTATGTTAGAAATCGAAGAGTTCCCGAGTCTGAGCACAATCAAAAAAAAATCTAGTACTTTTTCATAAGAAGACTTTTAATAGACATTTTTGATACCTGAGCACGATATTACTATTTTTATAAAATATTTTTTCGTCGCTACAAATCAATTTGATATTTTTTAACAAATTGAATTTTCAGGTATGCTCTGCTGGCAGTTTATTCAGAGTTCTGATTTTGTAATTGGCTTCGTATAATAGAAATATTCATACTTTGCAAGGAATCGATGAGTTCCCGAGTCTGAGCATAATTTAAAATAAAATATCTAGTACTTATCCATATGAAGACTTTAAATAGACAGTTTTTAATATTTCAAATATTCAATTATTCTGTCAATTCATTTCTTTTCTGGTTCTAATTTTCAACATTCTTCTAGCAAGCTGCTCCTTCCCTACCGAGTGAAAGGACGCTACAGTTATAGTCGAATATCTATAACTGCTTAGACTACTTAGGGCAACGTTGGTTTTGAATCGCCAAAAAAAGAGCAGAAAGAACTTTAGGAGTCTACCAACAGGTCATGTATCAAAAGAAGACATAAACTGTTTTTTATTTGCTCTTCAACATCGTATCACAAAAATTCCAATAGAGGCTACAAATATCCAATCCTGTTATGATATACTAGAAGAAGCTATAACTTTCAGCCTCTCAAGCAAGAATAAGCTCATTAAGAAAAAACAACATCGAGTTTTCAGTGATAAAACAGTAGTATTAATTAAAAGACGATCTGAACTAGTGAATATGAAAAATAAGGATCTCTTTCTTTATAATCTTTATAAAGAAAGAAATAAGCAATATATATATAAAGAAGTTAGTAAATCAATCAAAACAGATTACAAACAATACAGAAAAAATGTCATTACCAAAAATTTTAAGAAATATAGGAGCACAAAGAAAGCATTTAAAAGTTAAACTTAAGCAAAGATTGGATTCAGAAATTACAATACGATAGTGAAGAAACTAAGTCAAGAATTGACATCATAGAATTAGCAACAAAATTTTACCAAGACTTATATAGAAGAAGAGATAAAGAAGACAAACCCAATGAGCACACAAACAACCCAAATAACATTCAAACAATAAAAAAGATAGAAGAACAAGAAGTATATAGCCAAATAAAACAACTTAAAACAGATAGAAGCCCAGGTTCTGATGGCATAACTAACGAAGCGATAAAACTGGGAGCTCCCATACTAACGAGTCATTTTACACGGTTTTTTAATATTGTACTCGACATAGGAATTGTCCCATTGTGAAAACAATGGTGTACATCGGATATAATCCTCTTGTACAAAAAGGGCAACCCGTTGGACATAAAAAATTATAGACCAATTAGCTTAATGTCTAACATGTACAAACTATTTGCATGAATAATATTAGCTCGTATTAGAGGCAATATAGACAGCAAACAACCAATCGAACAAGCAGGCTTTCGGTCTGGATTTAGCACAACAGACCATATACAAACACTGGACCAAGTTATCGAAAAATATAGGGAATACGATCAGCCACTATACTTAGCATTTATCGATTATAGCAAAGCTTTTGATACTATTAGCCACCAGTCCATTTGGAATGCCTTAAATATGTGTGAGGTACATCCGAAGTATTTAAATATCATAAAAAAGTATATACAATAACTGTACAAGTACTTGAATCGAGAGGAAAACGGATAAACATAGAAAGAGGAGTGAGACAAGGCGATCCACTGTCATCAAAGTTGTTTATTGCTGTATTGGAGAACGTGTTCAAAAATATACATTGGGAATTTCAAGGGATCTACGTTAATGATCATTTTCTAACTCATCTCAGATCCGCAGATTACATTGTTCTCCTAGCCGAAAGACCAAAACAATTAGAAATTATGTTAAATACATTAGATAAAGAAAGTAATAAAGTAGGATTGGAAATAAATGTAACTAAAACAAAAATTTGAGGCCGGTCGTGGCGCAGCGGCACAAGGTGTGACTATAAAACCGACTGGTTGTGGGTTCGATCCCCACTCGAGGAGATGAAATATTTACTTAAATTTATATTTTCATTTCTTCGCTCTGGTGTCGAGGTTAAGCGCGGCGTTGAGCTCTGCCACTCAACACGCAATGTCTCCAGAATTCGGCAGAAAGTGAGGAACGGAGTGTCTTAACACTAGGTTCCCTCTGCCTACCCTGCTGTGTGTGGGATACAGCGTGAAGCTGATTTATTTTTTAAAACAAAAATTATGACGAATAGCGCTAAAATACCCATTAAAAGTAAAGATTGCAACATAGAATATGTGGAAAACTATATATATTTAGGGAAACAAGTATCATTTAATAAAGTAAATAATGAAGAAGAAATTGAAAGGAGAGTAAATATAACATGGAAGAAGTTTTGGTCTCTCAAAGAAATTTTGAAAGGAAATTATTCCATTCATCTGAAGAAATGACATTTCTCTTCTACCTTGCTTATTGTACGCTAGCCAAACGTGGATTTTTTACGAGAAAACTGAAACAAAAAATTCAGATAACACAACGAGCTATGGAAAGAAGCATTTTAAAAGTAAGAAAAATACAGAAAATAAGAAACGAAGTCATTAGAAGTAGGACTAAACTAACGGACACGTTATCTCAAGCCCTGAAGCTTAAATGGCAATGGGCAGGTCATATATCACGCTACTCTGATCAACGCTGGACCATACAAGCTACAAAATGGAAAGGTCCTATAGGTAAGAGAAAGGTAGGCAGGCCAACAAGACGGTGGACTGATGACATAATAGATATTGCGGGAATAAATTGGACGACTATAGCAAAAAATAGAGAAGAATGGAAGAGGATGGAGGTCGAGGCGGCTGAGGTCGTCATATTTGGCGATTTTAATGCGCACATGCAAGTTGGCTTTGATCACGCACCACCGACCACGCGGGGGCTATAATTGACCTTGTTATAGCGAACGGATTATCGCAATTGGTTGAGTCGGCTACGCGACTCTCGGACGTAGACAACCACAATGCCTCCTTATTGAACCTTCTGCTGACTTCACATCCGGGACAGTACCAAGTTGTCGTCGATGCCCCTTTGGGATCTTCTGACCGCTGCCTGGTACGGAGTGTCGTGCCCATTAAGCGAGGCAGTTGCAGAGTATCCGCAACTCGTCGTGTTTGGCACTACAAGTCAAGCAGATAGAGAAGAGAGAAGCAGATTGGGATGGGATGCGTACATTTTATTCATCTTATCCCTGAGGGCCGGTTTGCTTCTCTTCTGATGATCCTAGTACCTGTGCCGCTGCTGTTGCCGACGTGGTTCTACAGGGCATGGAACTTTATATTTCTAGTACTGTAGTGCCAATCGGTGGAAAGTCACAGCCTTGGTTTGATACGTTTTGCAAACTTGCTGCCGATAGCAAACGCGAGGCATATCAAATCTGGACCGAGGCACTGGTTACTAAGGATCCGGAGGTGAAAACCTCAAAAAGGAAGTATAACCGAGACTCTACGTTCTCTAAGCGGCAAATTGCAGAGCAAGGTTCGAGCATATCGCCAAAATCGGCGAGAAGCTTGAGAGCTACCCGTACGGAACTCATCAGTTCTGGGCGCTCGCAAAGGCGGCACTTAGCAAATTTAGCCTGCCTTCGCTTCCGCCATTACGCACAGGAAATGATATCTTGGTCCACACGGCAAAAGGGAAAGCCGATCTCCTGGGCGGTCTCTTTGCCTGAACTTTGGATGACCAAGGAATAACGCTGCCGACCATTGGTTTATCTAGAGGATCACCGATTGATTAATGAACGACAATATGGCTTCCACCATGGTCTCTCAACTGGTGATCTTCTGGTTTACCTAACCCACTGCTGGGCTGCGGCTATTGAAAGCAAGGGAGAGGGCCTGGCAGTTAGTTTGGATATGGTAAAGGCCTTTGATCGAGTGTGGCATGGGGCGCTCCTTGCTAAACTTCCATCCTGTAGGCTTTCCGAGAATTTATGTAAGTGGATCGCCAGCTTTCTCACTGGGCGTAGCATCAAGGTCGCTGTCGACGGTTTTTGCTAAAAAACATAAGCCCGTGAACGCTGGCGCTCTCCATGCTTCGTCGTATGACTCTGCCAAACTCTCGTTGACATCATTTGGGAATCGCACATTCCATTGTAGTTGTAGAAGATACATTATCGTTCTCCAGACCCGTTCGCGTTGGAGTCTCGCTAAGCTCCACACTTTTATCAATATTATACGCGCTTTACATCAGAGACATTCCACATAGATAAAGTCGTTGCGATGTATGCCGACGACACCGCCCTTTACACCACGAATCGCTCTGCTTGGATCCTAGTCGAAAGACTGCAACGAGCAGCCGACGCCTAGGCGATTGCTTCAACAAGTGGCGGTTTGAGGATAATCCAGAGAAAAGCGTAACCGTCCTATTTCCTCGTAAGCATTACGAGATAAATTTGGACAATTATTCCACAGAATTTCCAACATTAATTTCAGTCCATAATTAAATATATATACAATTATATTGAACAATATCAAATAGCGTAGAATTGGACAAACCGCTATAACAGATTTTTTTTTAACATGTGTTTTGAATATTTTGTACATATGGGCTGACTATTTTTATTATACACGCTATTATTAATATTATCAATAATCTAATATCAAAACAAAGTACAGAGTACAATGTGTATACATTGTAGTATTACGATTCTAAATGATTTTAAACATACAGTAGAACGTTCAGCATAATTGTAGATAGATTTCAACGTTTTAATTTTAAGACAAAACATTTTGTATATATTAGGTGTCATTTGTTTCAATACTCTATCGTAATTTCCGCTAGCCTTGTCTATAATCTACGGGATTGTACTAAATGGTTTTGATAAACTTTTATATTAAGCATCCATGTATTTTTTTACATTTTATTGATTGTTACAATTAAAAGAGTACTTTTGGCGTCATATGTAATTTAGTAATCTAACTTTGTATATGAGTATATTTAATAGAAAATAAATATTTTTTTGTCAGTGACACAATAGCGCAGAGCGAGGGTGAAAGTATCGATTTTGACAAATAATTACACTAAGCGTACATGATAGCTACAAATGACAATGTCTGACAATGGGTCACAACAAACTTTTTTGTTATTAGCATATATAATAATATAAGTAGCTCGAGAACAAAAAATGACTGAAATATTAAACAATGGTTTAACCAGCTCAGATCAAGAAGTTGCATGTGTATTTGAAAAAATCTTTGCAGATATTCCAGTTTCAACAACCGATAAACTTATATCCTCCACAACCATCGCTGAATCATTACTTAAGGGGAGCGTACATAAATGTAGTGTAGATTTTAAATTTAGACCAGTCAATTCAAGAGACATCATTAAGACATTTAAGTTCCTAGATATCAATAAAACGACGGATCTATGGGGTATTTCTGTCAAATTGATTAGTCATATAATAGGCGCTGTTGCTCCTCACCTCGCAACTATATTTAATAATTATATAGAGTATGGTGTGTTTCCTGACCTAATGAAATTTAGTAAAGTCATACCTATATTTAAATCGGGTAGTATATCTCCCCATAATTTTCGATCTGTTTCTATAATACCCTCGTTTAGCAAGATTTTTGAGAAAATTATTCTAAATCAAATATTACTGCATTTTAATTTATTTTCATGCATGATAAACAATATGGTTTTACTAAATGTCGTTCAACTACAGATGCTGGTATAGGTCTTATAAAGAATATATATGAGGCTTGGGAGGGATCGTAGGATGCTCTTGGCAAGTTTTGTGATTTGTCCAAACCCTTTGATTGCGTACAGCATTCAACATTGGTCATAAAGCTACACTACTACGGTACAAGAGGATGTGCACTCAATCTTCTGACCTCTTATTTAGACGACAGAGTTCAGAAGATTGACGTGAATGGCAAGAAATCTTCTGGTTCGGAAATCAGCATGGGGGTCCCACAAGGGGCTATTCTGGTCCTTTTCTCTTTTTAATATATATAAATGATTTACGGTATCTAATTGAATAAAACCATGAGATAGTATTGTTTGCTGATGACACTTTATTGATTTTCAAAATAAAAAGATGACAAATCGTATATGACGATGTAATAAACAATGCTCTCTCAAAAGTAGTACATTGGTTCAGTGTTAATAACTTACTATTGAATAGTAAAAAAACGAAATATATTATTTTTAGAACACCTAACACGAAAGTTGTTAAAGCCGATGTACTCTTGAATGGTGAATACGTAGATCCTGTCGATTCTACGGTATTTCTCGGTATCACCAAAGACTCCAAATTACAGTGGGGACCCCTTATTGATGGATTGGCGAATAGACTTAGCTTCGCAACTTTCGCGGTCAAAAAAATTAGATCATTAACTGACGTAGAAACGGCTCGACTTGTTTACTTCAGTTACTTCCATAGTATTATGTTCTATGGGATTTTACTTTGGGGTAATGCAGCCGGTATTCAACCAATATTTGTCCTGCAGAAGCGAGCTATTCGTGCAATCTATAATTTAGGTACCTAAAGACTCCTTGAGGCCAAAAGTTTAAAGAAATTAATATATTGACAGTTGTATCTCAACATATTCTTGAAAATGTTATGTATGTTAAGAAAAAAATTAATTTGCCAAAATTGGTGATGTTCAATATATTAACATTAGGAATAGGCTTAATTTTTGTGCACCTGTAACTCGGTTGCATCGAATCCGTAATTCTTTTATGGGACAATGTGTACTCTTTTACAATAGGATCCCAGAAAAAGCCAGAGACTTTTCTATATTAAGATTTAAAAAAAAATGAGAAAAGATGGTTTGTGTGTTAAACCTTATTACGAAATTAATGAATTTGTAAATGATAACAAGCCTTGGGAGTGAAATGCTCGCTTCAGTCTGTTTCAAAGGTATCATTGTTTATCTGTGACAATGATACCTTTGAAAAAGACTAAATTAAATATGTATTTATTTAAACTTAGTTTAAAAAAATAAGTCCCGCTGAGTTTCTTGCGCCGGTTTAGGTTTAGGTAGGCAGGTCTGAGTCATTAACTTTAGTGAACTGGTGGTAAATTTTTTGACGTTCAAAAAATTAAGCATGTAACTTCTTATTTTGAATAAAATTATTTGAATTTAAATTTGAAACATTAAATTGCGGACTCTGTGCGGACCGCACTAGCTTGTGACGTCATGGTGCGTATTGCTAGTCGGTGCTTATCCCAATTGTTGTAAATGATGTAAAACTGTTTTGTGATCAACATCCAGTTCTTCAGCAATGTCGCAGCTACTAATATGTCGATCTTGGCCCGCTCTCTCAAAGATAGCACTGATTTTATCTGTGACAGGTCCAGAGCGAACCTCATCTTTCATACTAAAATTTCCAGACTTTAAACGCTTGAACCACATTTGTGCTACTCTTATAGATATCGCATTGGGTCCGTAAACCGCACAAATTATATTCGCGGCGTTTGTCTCACCTTTTTTGTAATAAAACTTTAAAATGTACCGAATTTCTTCTTCTCATACGTTCACTTTACTTGCTTGAAAAACAGTTGAATAATCGCGGAAACTAGTTTTGTTTTATTTATTGCATCTTCAGAATGTCATATTCATATGGTATTAAAACCAGCCAGTTAAATTCAGTACAGCCAAAGAGGTTTGATTTCTAATAATACGTTCAAAATACGAAAATACTTTTGCACCAACCTATTATTAGATCAGACATCCAAGCTCTTCTTATTGAAGGTTAATTTATAAATTTAGCCAATTTAAAGTTTGAAAACTTGATATGAAATATCAATCAAAATGAAAAAAGTTTACTATTAAATATCCATTTCTGATAATTGTTATACATAAATGTCCTTTGAGACATCTAATAGACATTAAACTAAAACAAACAATTTCGGTCCTTAGTTGCAATGAACTTATCGTGAACCGTAAGTTATTTCGTTTTCACATAGACATGTATACCGCGATAGTGTTAGGCTTATTAGTTTAAATGTTGCTGCTTTAGTTAACTTCTTCATATCTTGTACCATTAAACCAATAAAACATTTTATAGGGTTTATCTAGGGACTTTCTTAAGTTTCTTCACGATATTTTTTCACGAACAGTCAAATTTAGTAAATTAATGAAAATAATCAAAAATAACAGTAGGGCCTCGAACTATTAAATGGTAGTAAATAAAACATTGATTGTTTAGCCGGAATAAGCAAGCCCTAAGCATAATAGACTTTTACTTAAAGAGATTTAAGTACTATATGTAATGAATTGTCAGGTTAGCCGAAGGGATTGTGAGAAAATTTCCTTTTTTATGTATCCCGCACGCAGCAGGGTAGGCAGAGGGAACCTAGTGTTAAGATACTCCGTTCCCCACTTTCTGCCGAATTCTGGAAGAATTGCGTGTTAAGTGGCAGAACTCAACGCCGCGCTTGTCCTCGACACCAGATCGAAGAAATGAAAATATAAATGAAAGTAAATATTTTATCTCCTCGAGTGGGGATCGAACCACACAACCAGTCGACTTTACAGTCACACTCTGTGCCCCTGCGCCACGACTGGCCTCTAGATTACTATAGAATTTTATTTTGATTTAATGTTTATTAAATGATAAGAAGTACATATGTCGGTATATCATGTGAGTAACTTACAGATTTTTATACGACACCTACCGATCACGCCACTATGAGGCGCGGCATCAGTTATCATTCATTCTACCCTATTACTTATTTGTGAACGATCATATAAAAAGCCGTAAGGGCGTTGTACGGTTGGTCTTGGCTCTGGTGCGGCTTGGGGCACTATTCTTGCTCTGCCGCTGGCTAACCTAGACTATTTGGATAATTAATTATTATTGTAATTATAAATGTGGTTAAGAATTATTTATAATTATCTACGTGGAGTTTTAGCTCTGCCGCTGGGTATCCTTGACTGTTCAGATTATTTAGTTAATCAATTAATTTAATTATGAACGTGGTTAAGGCCTATTTGTATATATTGGGCTGGAGCAGTGAAGGCGAGTATTAGAATCTGTAAAGGGGCTCCTGTAGCCTACACCTGTTGTCGTAAGTCCCAGGCACTACTCCATGCTTTTCATCATCTAAAGAGTAAGTAACATTACTTATAGCTACCATCCACTTCTGATGTTTGTTCGATACGACTACCCTCTTATTATTCTTTTAGTGTATTATAAAATAATTAATCTGAATCTGAATTAAATTTATCTGAATTCTCTACCATTTTTTCTAACACGGGCGAAGCCGCAAGGAAGTTTCTTTATCTGGTAAATATGTTTGCTGTAAGTGTCTGTTTCAGAATTTTGAAAATTGAATAAAAATTACAAAAGGTAGTAAACTAAGAAGGTTAGTAAACTTTTCTTTTGTAAAGCCTCGGCGCTCAAGGTCATATCTGAGTATCACCGATCTCCAGATACGCAAAACTGGTAGAGTAAGGTCACTTAGGATAATATTTATTAGGTTATCTTAACAGTACAGCGACCGCGTGTGCTATGAGTAAAAATTAAAATAAATATAAATAAATATTTTGATATTGAAGAAAAAAGTTACAGGACGCGTAGTGTGTAGAGATGATTTATTTATAGATAAAAATAATAATTTCATCAACTCTAATTACAACATGAGGCCAGTCGTGGCGGAGGGGCACAAAGTGTGACTGTTAATCGACTGGTTGTGGGTTCGATCCCCACTCGAGGAGATGAAATATTTACTTAAATGCGCGGCGTTGAGTTCTGCCACTCAACACGCAATGCCTCCAGAATTCGGCAGAAACTGGGGAACGGAGTGTATTAACACTAGGTTCCCACTACCTACCCTGCTGTGTGCGGGATACAACGTGAAGCTGATTTATTTGATTTATTTAATAACAATATGCTATTACACTTTATGGACATTGTTATTATAAATGAAAAGTAACAATTATAACTTATTTGTCACAATATCAGATCTTTTGGATACAAAGTATTTCATTAGTTACCTTTCATTTTACTATAAAATACACTCGGAAGAGGTACGTCTCTACACTTGATGATTATTTTGATGCTCAATTCAGTCTTTTGATTATAAGTTCAAGTCAGCAACACATTTTTTATAATATTTTTAATTCCTTAACTTCGTTCATTTAGTATTTATTTAATGCAATATTTTTGTAGTAAATATCACTAGGCCACTTAAATGCGATACCTATTTTTAAAATGGAACTTGGAAACCTAGAGATGATTCTGCGTATGTCTCGGTGGCACGGGATAGCGCCGTTTTCCTCTCTGTCTACGCTACAAGTGTCCCGTGGATATGTGGTCTATGGAATAGTACTTGTTTTGTTCTATAGTAAGAAAATTTAATTTATTATTTTTTTTCGCTAACTATATAATAAAATTTAAGAAACTTAGTTTCACCTTAATTGTTATACTATCATAAAACTAAGCTATGTCAACTTAGCTGTGACAATACAATGATATGTTATATGGGACCATCGAGCTGGTCTAATGACTCTATCATTAGAAAGATGACAGATAAAACTCTGGGATGCCGATTAGTAAATTCATAAGGGTTTATTCATATTAGATTTCTCTTTTTATAATTCGTTTTCAAGACTTTGAAGTGTAACTGGAAGTGGACCCAGTGGATCACTGAAACGTCTACTGGTTAACTAATGGAGTGTGGGTCGATATAATCCTCCTTACAAACTCTATAGGAAACATATTTTATGCCTTATTATAATAACATTATTTTAACTTAAACTTAATTAAAATGTATCAACATTTTTAGTGAAATGAAACCACCAGCAGGCCAGCCACATGGCTGGCTAATTTAGTTTCAGCATTGCTCCCTGAATATAAAATAAAAGCGACGTAGAAACAATAATTTTTCTTCGACTTTACGAGTGCCGATACCGGTATTCATTATAAAAAATGGAAAAATTTTAATTTTACCATTATACCTAAATTAGCATTATAACGTACGTGTTGATTATTTTTCAACGATGTATTTTTTGCAGGTTATCCATTTGTTTTTAGTATTGAAAGAAAAATATACGCTATTTTTTTAAATTCGAAAACACCGTCGGTGGGGCGAACTGCCGCATTAGGCATAAGCATGCTCTCCCTACTTTTAATATCGCAGACAATACTAAGGGCTCCACGTCGCCTGACACACATCAAAGAGAGTATTACGAAGCTTAATCAAGTAGGTATACGGCTACGCGCTATCGAGACGCTACGAATAAAAAAAAAACGCTTTCTTGAATATTTACTTTTTTTTAATTTATTCGTGATTTTTTAAATCATTTTTAGATTAATATGAAGCTCAATCATAAAATAGGAAACGATAAAAGAAAATATCAATACATAATCATTTGTTGTTTCCTAATCCAATTTGGAACTCGCCTAGTTGATTATTTTATTAATGCCGATTATTATAATATATATTTCAGTAAGTATTTATTAATGTTCTAGAATATAAAAAAAACATCATTAAATAACTCAGCACTCAGCAGCAAAGTTATGATAAAAGTAAAACTTTTAGTCTTGAATTTTTTAAATGTTTATTTATTCGTGATAAACAGAAATAACTTAATTATAAATTGTTATTTACTAGTTTTATTCTATAATTTGAGCACTTCGTGGCGCACAGGCCAGCTGTGCGATTGCAAACACAACATTTGTAGGTTCGATCAACACTCGTAGGAATGAAATATTCAATATTTTTATTTTGTCGTTCTGGTAAAGAGGCAAAGCGCGGCGCTGAGTTCTGCATTCAAAACACAATGCCTTAAGCATTCGGTGGAAGAAAGTATATAAATAAGAAACGGATTGTCTTAACACTAGGTTCATCTATCTTTGATTACAGTAGAGTAATCAGAGGTAGACTGGGAACCTAGTGTAGTGTAGTGTGTAGTTTCTTCCTCTACGGGATACAGCGTGAAGCTAAAATATATAAATAAATTTTGTGCCAATACATTGCTTATAATATTGTGTATTGAAAGGCGATTAATGTGGTAATGAGCGGACCGTATGGCCCGGTATATATTTTATATATTATATATTGACTTTAATGTTTTACATATATTTATAGGTGATATATATTCACAAATATGGAAATATTTAAGAATCGGAGTGACTGCTTATTATAACTGTCAGAGCATTACAATTTTTCAAATTTCGTGTTTTACGAACACTATTCTATCGACTCTTGTTGCAATCAACCACCAACTGGAAAATCTTAGATCGGAACGGAGAAGTACTTTAGTTTATATTATTATATTCGTTTAATATTATTAATTAATCAATCAGCTTCACGCTGTATCCCGCACACAGCAGGGTAGGCAGAGGGAACATAGTGTTAAGACGCTCCATTCCCCAGGGCCCAGTTTCTGCCAAATTCCGGAGGCATTGCGTGCTGAGTAGCAGAACTCAACGCCACGCCCCGCCTCGACACCAGAACGAAGAAATGGAAATATAAATGTAAGTAAATATTTCATCTCTTCGAGTGGAGATCGAACCCACAACCAGTCGGTTTTATATTCACACCACGACTGGCCTTATGGTTGGTTTAATATTATTATTTACACATATTTAACGTGTATAGTGTTTATGTGTATTTTTAGGTGTATGCCAATATTACAATTCACTAGCACCAAAATTAGTTTGGATGAATCGTAATTCTGATTTTAATGGTCCTCGTAAAGTACAAGATACAGGTAACTTATTTGATTTATTTGAGAGACGGATTGATTGAACAAAACAAGTTAACTAAAAACCATGTTTCTTCTTCGTGTGTAGACACATAGTATTAAAAAAAATCGTTTCCCACTTGGTTTTTACTAATGCTCATCTTGACAAACGATCTTTATATCATTTATTAGCGGCCCACTCGCGGCTTCGCCCGCATTCTACTCGTGATACTTTAATATGTTTAATTTGCCAACTGGTTAATACATTCAATCATGAGCACTACGTGTTATAGGACGTCATCGGCGGCTAGGGCGCCCCCCACGGCACTCGAGCTCATCTTGCGTCCGTAAGCAGAGCCTTAAATTTTACATTTTTTCGAAAAGTATATGTCCAAATTACATGCTATAAAATGAAATATGACCTTAAAATTTTCAATTATTTTTTGTCACAAAATGTGTTATTGTCACTTATTTATAAGAGATAGATATATGGTGTCGCGGACTTTTTTTAGATCTGATAATTAATTCTATGTGTGCAACGCACGCGATTAAAGCAATTTTAAAGCAATTCGATAGTGTTCCTTGTTATTGTTATTTAGTTATTTAAGGCTAACTAAGACTTACACCGTAATGTTATATAGCCTATAGTACTTCTGAAGAATGCAGCTTTCAAACAAAACAAGCAAGAAAGTAAATCGAACCAGCAGATCCAGAGATCTTAGCATTTAAACAAACAAACAAAGAAACAAACTCTTCCGCTTTATTATATTAGTATAGATACATATAAATAAAATTGAAATATCTTCCTGGGAAATACCAAAATAATCGTTTTTCTAAAATGAATATTACACAGGGTGGAAGAGTCAGCGCTCCTTTTACGGGAACTGCATATATAAGGTAAAATATTTTAAACCCATACCTAAAAAAATTAATCAAGATACCAGACGTAGTTACGCATACCAATAACACATACTACTACAAAAATACTACTAAAGGTTAAGCAACGTAGAACTTTGCCGCCTATGCCTACGACTCGATTTCGGAATGAGGCGTATGCGGCGTTTTCCCTTTGATATGTTTATGTTGTGTGCGTGCGTCGTTCTTGACAAATGGCGTTTTATATTAGAACAATAATTTTATTATTTATTTTGTTTGAAAAAATAACATTTTTGGGAAAAAAATAAATAAAATTGTATTAGGCTTTTATAAAGTAGTTAAAACTGTGGTTTCATTTAAAGTGGTGCTGACACTTCATCCCGTAGACATGACATTAAAACACTAACAAACCATTTAAAAAAAATATCTGCTAGTTTTTCTTTTGCGGTCTAATCTCCGGAACTGCTACACCAATTATTATGGGACTTTCAACGGAATATAAAAGAAGTAGTGGAGCGACATATAGGCTTCAATAAAACCGGGTTTACCGCCCGGGATTATCTACCGCCTATATAATGTATAAAATAAATATACAATTTTATATTGTTTTTTGCAAGGTTTTATTTTTATTTATAATTACAACTTATTTAGTGTAGTGTAGATAACTATATTGCAATAACGAACTAATTTACGCTAAATACACTTAGACCGTATAGTTCAAGCAGGCGAAGCTGCAGGCGGTCGCTACCGTTAAAATATGCGTAATGTATTAGTCTAAGTAGGTGAAGTCGCGAGCGGCATAACATATATCATATATCCCTTTAATATACAGGGTGGAAGTGTCAGCACCACATTAAATGAAACCACAGTTTTAACTACTCTATAAAAGCCTAGTATAATTCAGAGAAAAATAAATTCCCAAAAATGAAAAAGTTTTTTTTTTCAAACAAAATAAATAATAAAATTGTCATTTTAATACAAAACGCCATTTATAAGGATGACGCACGCACACATAAACCTATCAAAGGAACACCGCCGCACACGCCTCATTTCGAAATCGAGTCGTATGTATTGGCGATAAAGTTCAAAGTTGTTTAACCTTTAGTAGTATTTTTGTAGTAGTAAGGACAGGTATGGATAAAAATCGTGAAATGAAAAAAAAAATCCTACGTCCAAACTGTTGATGCATCTTGATTAATTTCTTTAGGTATAGGTTTGAAATATTTTACCCTATATGCTGTTTCCGTAAATGGAGCGCTGCCTCTTCCACCCTGTATATCAGTCTAGAAATGTCTCCAAAAATCTATGTAATTAGGGTTTATTTTATAAAATAGATATCATTTTATTATTACATGTTGCAGACACATTTCAACGGGAAGAGAGGAAGAAAGTAAAATTTTTAGAATCAGTTCGAGAATTAAACATTCATTATTCAGCTATCTGTGACATAGTCAGAGACTCAATACAGTTGGACGGGGTGCTGCTGTGTCTTTTTACTATTCATTTTATTGTGCACCTTCAAATAAATATCTTTCACGTGCTGTTTTGGAAAATCTCTACTAAACGTAATGGAAATTATAATTATTTGCTAATTAATAACTTGAAATACAAATTTCATGTTTTGCATTCCTAATTAAGAAATTGAATAAAATGTAAAACTTGACTCAACAATATTAACAATATCGTATACATATTTTAAATCTACATATTTTAAACATTTTTAAAGTGTTAATCCACACTTAGGAAAGAAAAATACTTATTTAGAAAACGTATAAAAATTTAAACGTAGCGGGACTCGAACCCGCTCCTCCTGGAAACCGACCAGGCGTTCTGACCACTAAGCCATACATTCTCATCAAGCTACGTCGAAATTTTTATGCGCTTGTTACAAATTTATTTATGTTGTTAGCATCTCTATAAGGAGATTTTTCAAATTTCCGCTACCCAAAGATAATTACTAAGAATTATTGTCTGGCAAGAAAGAATACTATTTATTAAATATTTTAAAGATTTTTAAAGTGTTAATCCACACTTAGGAAAGTAAAATACTTATTTAGAAAACGTATAAAAATTTAAACGTAGCGGGACTCGAATCCGCGCCTCCTGGAAACCAACCAGGCGCTCTGACCACTAAGCGATACGTTCTCCTCAAGCTACGTCGTTGTTAGTTGTTGTTGTTGTGTTGTTTATTTTTACACATTTTATTAATAATTAAGTTGTAAATTATTCAATTATTTTATGTTACCTGTTCTGTTTCTTAACAGTTTCCATTTATCATAACACTGCAGTCGCGTTCTCATTTATATGGATATTTATTCATGGAAAATATTTAATAATATTTGTAGAGCCTTTCCACCGCACTTTTAATGAAGTAAGTAAATTTCTTTAATAATTTTTAGATGTTACTTTGACTAATACTTTGTAAAATATATGATAATTTTGTTTTTATTTTGCACTGTTTTCTAAAAATAAAACAAACAACCATTTAAAAATAATATTTATTCTAGATGCAACGAACTATTATTCTAGTCAACAGCCTTAAAGCTGCTGTGATAGACGATGAAAGTGCAAAAAATGAAGTTGAAACTTTTCAACGTCTGCTGGTTCTAAAAAAAGCAACATTTACACCTCTTAATATGTTTACCATTAATAGATCACTTATTTTGAAGGTAAGAAACAACTAAGAAGTTCATCAAGAAATAATTCTACGTCATACAAACAACTAATATTTTTTATTTACCAAGATCAAGTCTCTTTTTAGGGTTCCTACCTCATTAGAAAAAATCCTTATAGAATTTTATTATCTGTCTGTATGTTTAGCCATTGTCTCCATTTGCTGACGATCATTTATCTCAAATTCACGTGGTGATATTAAGGTGACCCTAATGAATACACTATAGTTCCATTCCTTTCTTCATATATTAACCAATTTGTTAAAAATCTCCTTATAGAAACGTTAACAATAAAAAAAATGACAGGCATATTTCAGAATTTTGACAGGACCGGTAAGAATGATTAGCTTAATAAGCTCATAGACTGAGATTCCAGGGCCCCCAGACTTATATCATTTTAGCAAAGCTGAAATTTTCAGGATTAGTTGTCTAATATGTAGGACTGTATGCGTACTTACTAACGTGAAAGTGGGGCACTTTCAGAGGTACCGCCAACTTTAGTTACACGCTCATATTTAAATATGTTTTTAAGAAAAAAATATATTTATTATTACCAGATCCTTTACGTGGGCCTTTACCAGATATCCTAAAGATTGTTTAAAGTTGGGGCAAAATACGTTATTCTAGCAAGCTTTAATTTTAGATATATAATAAAATATTAATAAGTGACTTCCTAATTTTTATTAAAGGTATTTGGCACTGTGTTGACGTATGTTGTGACGTGCTTGACTTATGAACCGGAAATGAAACGTCCTACAACGTATCTCAATCAAGACTTATTTTTTAAAAATGCTAGCACAATTTAAAATGTCTGCACATAAGGCTATAAATTATTTTATTTAATGATCACCATTATTCTTGAAAACATGTACATAAATGTAATAATTCATTAAAATATTTAAAATGTTTTATTGTACGGTAAGAGGAATGCATAAATAAAGCTCTTTTTGTTATTAATGTATTAATATTATAAATATTAGTTTGTTTAGTTGAACCTGCTAATCAGGAATGCACATATCGAGGAAGGCTATATCATGTTAAGGGATGATACACAGTATATTACGGGTCACGGTTTATTCTCGTTAGGATCTCATATTCATGTATAAGAAATATTCTTATATGCGTGGTTGGACCGGATCGATATAACCGGATCTCATTACTTCTCATATAAGAATATTTTGATCAGTGTGAGATCGGATCGACTACAGTTTCGATCTCCTTAATTATTTCGACCCACCGCGATCAGAGCTATATGTCATGTACTCAAACACACTTAGTTATTTCCAATTGATCACGAGAGTTGTAGATAAAAGCAATGTACTATAATATGGGATCTGATGTAATTTTAATAAGAACAATTATAACGTCTACAATACGAACGAATAAATAGCTTAAATGGCTACAGCATTGTGTGATATTAAATTTTTAAGACATGTGATTTTCACAGTTCAGTGAAAAACACGATATATAAAAAAGAAAATCAAATTTGAATGTTTTACATTAGCATATCTTTGATAAGTAGCCGAGAAAATCTAAGGTTAAATTATTTTTTAACATATTGTGTACTGTTGGAGTGTGAAAAACCCAATGCGAAATTTTGTTGCACCAGACCCAAAAGGTAAAAATAATTTAAGCATTTAATTTAGAGAGTGAATCACCCACGAACCACATGTCACCACACCGTTTCTTTCATGGTGTCAATAAATTATTATAATAGAAAAAAGTTTTTTTTTTTATTATTTCTCTTTTAGAATAAACATATTTGCTTAAAGAAAAACTTACTTGGTATACAAGCACTATCGTGCACATTCAATATGTGAACCTCTATTTGAAAAAATACTCTGTTATGTGCGGGATAGAGCGTGAAGCTGATTTAATTTTATTTTTTTTTAATTTATAAATATGTAATGTTTTGTGTGTACATTGTAGAATTTTAATTTTTATGGAATAAATAAAAGAGACGGTAAAGTGAGAATCGGACTCGTCAACCGAGGCAACGTTCAAGTTCACAAACGTAAGCTTGCGGGTACATGCGCTTATTTTGTTTCAAATGAACCACAAATATAAACATATCACAACATAATAAATTATTATTTCACTCCATAACAAATATACAGTTTACAAGAGCTTATCTATACTAATACAATAAAGGGGAAGAGTTTGTTTGTTTGTTTAAACGCTAAGATCTCTGGATCTACTGGTTAGATTTATTTATTTTTAGTTTAGTATGAAAGGTACATTCTTCAGAAGTGCTATAGGCTATATAACAATATGGTATAACTTTAAATAACGAAATCAGCTATATCCCGCACACAGCAGGATAGGCAGAGGGAACCCAGTGTTAAGACACACCGTTCCCCACTTTCCGCCGAATTTTGGAGACATTTCATGTTGAGTGGCAGAACACAACGCCCCTCTCTGCCTCGACACCAGAGCGAAGAAATGGTAATATAAATTTAAATAAATATTTCATTTCTTCGAGTAGGAATCGAACCCACAACCGGCATGTTACAATTACAACCTTTTGACCCTGAGCCACGACGGCCTCTAAATATCCAAATAACAATGATAATGAACACCATTGAATTGCTTTAAGTGCGTGCTCTGCAAAATGTAGTAAAATATAGGGTGGAAGTCTTAGCACCACTTTAAATGAAATCTCAGTTATATCTACTATCTAATACAATTAAAACATTTTTTTTTCCAAAAATGAAAATGTCATTCTTTCAAACAAAATAAATAATAATATGATTGTTGTAATATAAAACGCCATATTTCAAGAACGACGCATGCACACAAAAATCTCTCAAAAGGAAACCGCCGCATACGCTTCATTCCGAAATCGAGTCGTAGGTATTGGCGGCGAAGTTCAAAGTTGCTTAACCTTTAGTAGTATTTTTGTAGTAGTATCTGTTGACGTTATTAATATCTATTCGTAACTGCGTCATACGAAATATAGGTATGGATAAACATCGTGAAATGAAAAAAAAATTCTACGTCTAAACCGTTGAGGTATCTTCATTAATTTCTTTAGGCATGGGTTTAAAATATTTTATCCTATATTCTGTCCCCGTAAAAGGAGAGCTGGCGCTGACGCGGAGCTTCCATTCTGTATAAATATTAAAAACCATTGCGGCGCAGGGGCACAAAGTTGTGCCTGTAACGTGACGTTATGGGTTCGATTCCCACTTGGAGGATTGAATTGTAATTTAATCATATTTTCATTTCGCACGTCAGCCACATATCATACGCAGTATATTAACATTAAGTTCCCTCTACCTACCCTGCTATAGGCGGGATACAGCGTGGATCTGGTTTTAATTTTATGTGAACCGATTAAAATAAAAAGGGAAGTTAGCCAAATTAAAAAGTGAAATGAAATATTTACTTAAATTTATATTTCCATTTCTTCGCTCTGGTGTCGAGGCTAAGCGCCGCGTTGAGTTCTGCCACTCAACACGCAATGCCTCCAAAGTTCGGCAGAAAGTGGGGAACGGAGTGTCTTAACACTAGGTTCCCTCTGCCTACCCTGCTGTGTGCGGGATACAGCGTGAAGCTAATTTATTTATTTTATAATTCTATAGTTTGCTATTACCCGCTGAAACTAGTGAATTATTTACTGAATACACTTCTTTACGTTCGTGTTGTAATATATAATGTATGTTTGTAAAGCAGTTAAGATTTCCCATAATTGAATGAAAAGAATTCATCGATAAAAATCGTAACTGATCGGTGTCTGTACGTGGAACTCAACACCGATTGAGGATATTTAATATTTATAGTATTTTGTTGTTTAATGATGATGAAGAGAAAGCTTTTTTTAAGCATTTTTTTAGTTCCATCTAGAACTCGGCGGAAAGTGAGGAACGGAGTGTCTTAACATTTGGTTCCCTCTACCTACCCTGTTGCTACGCCTTCAACGCCTTTCAATAAACTTTTAACCTAGTTTCCTATAACTGTACGAGAAGCACACTAAATAAGTCCTCGAGTTGATAAAAATAAGGAGTCATTACACTCAATAGTTCTCCTTTGATTGCCGAATTGGATTACTTTCTTAAGTCAATATACTGGGCACACATTTTGATTAAGATGACAAGACAGCTTCCAACCTGATTGTCTGTATGTAGCTATTTCCGTTTTTGAACCAAAAATGGGATACAAAATTGTGATCTTTAATATCAATAAAATTGCTATCAGAAATTCAGAGTAAGGTAAGATCGTGAACGCGTCTACCGGATGCTAATAATAAAAGACAAGCGCATCAGCGAGAGGTATCATGTATTTTTTTTTGTTAAATGGAGGACACATTTGCAACCAGGCCAGAAGATCACTTGGGTCCCATGTAGGATATCTTTGTAATCTACGACTCTGAAGAGAAATAGTCTTTAGAATGTGCCGTACCAGAAAGTGTAAATTTAAATTGGCATTAATACTTATTTAGAAAACGTATAAAAATTTCGACGCAGCTTGGCGAGAACGCATGGCTTAGTGGTCAGAGCGCCCGGTCGGTTTCCAGGAGGCGCGGGTTTGAGTCCCGCTGCGTTCAAAAAAAAAGTTTTATACGTTTTCTAAATAAGTATTTTTCTTTCCTAAGTGTGGAATAACACTTTAAAAATGTTTAAAAAATATTTAAAAAATAGTATTCTCTCTTGCCAAACGATAATTCTTATTAATTATGTTTGGGTAGCGGAAATTTGTAAAAATCTCCCTACAGAGATGCTAACAACATAAA
Source organism: Heliconius himera (assembly GCA_021202915.1). Classification (NCBI taxonomy): domain Eukaryota; kingdom Metazoa; phylum Arthropoda; class Insecta; order Lepidoptera; family Nymphalidae; genus Heliconius; species Heliconius himera. The sequence continues at coordinate 334,926 of JAJHJA010000199.1, forward strand.
TAAGTTGTAACAAGCGTATAAAAATTTCGACGCAGCTTGGCGAGAACGCATGGCTTAGTGGTCAGAGCGCCTGCTCGGTTTCCAGGAGGCGTGGGTTCGAGTTCCGCTGCGTTCAAATTGTATACGTTTTCTAAATAAGTATTTTTCTTTCCTAAGTGTGGAATAACACTTTAAAAATGTTTAAAAAAAAAATCGCATTGTTTTTTAACTGGCCAAAGGTTAAAACTACTGATTTCTGTAAAGGTATCGTTTCATTAGCTAGTCTCTTCTTCAGAAAAGCTAAGATTCCCTCCATCCTTATCTTAGGAATAATTTTTCAGCTCTTGACCAATAAAGCAATGCAATGGATTCATGGCAATGCACACGTCGTAGGTCGGGTAGCCAATACGCTCCCCGCCACATTAAATATGTTCCCTGAGCCGAGTTCAGGTGGCAATGAACTTGCAGTATCAGACTTGGCGGTGGAAACACCAACGCTAGCCTGTATTGCCATAGACGACTGAAGACATAACAGAAGTCGGTTGATTACCTTTCTAAAACTCTCGTCCCATTTTGGGCGTGTCCCTCTTTCCTTTTCCATGGAAGAATCCTTGTAGCGCTATAATTAGCAGCCTTCTTTCCGCTTGCCTACCTTCAGGTCGAAATAAAAGACGCGTTTTGCTATTCTTAGGCATCCGAGAGATATGACCAGCCCAATGCAACTGTCTTCGCATCCGTCCAAGAAGGCTTCCATTCCGTCAATCTTCGCACGTTATATCAACTCTTAATTTACGGGAATACTTATTTATAATGTTCTATCTGATTTTTTGTAGGAAATTAGATTATCATTATAGGAGACTAATTGAGTCATTATTTTTGGCACAATCAGCACAAAATCAAAAACATATCATCATTATCATTATCAGATTCTGAATTTTACAACTCTTAGTCGTTAAGCTAATTTTATTCAACTCACTTCTCTCTCTCTGTCTTTGTTTCCCCGCCTCCGTCTCCGTCTCCGTCTCCGTCTCCGTCTCCGTCTCCGTCTCCGTCTCCGTCTCCGTCTCCGTCTCCGTCTCCGTCTCCGTCTCCGTCTCCGTCTCCGTCTCCGTCTCCGTCTCCGTCTCCGTCTCCGTCTCCGTCTCCGTCTCCGTCTCCGTCTCCGTCTCCGTCTCCGTCTCCGTCTCCGTCTCCGTCTCCGTCTCCGTCTCCGTCTCCGTCTCCGTCTCCGTCTCCGTCTCCGTCTCCGTCTCCGTCTCCGTCTCCGTCTCCGTCTCCGTCTCCGTCTCCGTCTCCGTCTCCGTCCCCGTCCCCGTCCCCGTCCCCGTCCCCGTCCCCGTCCCCGTCCCCGTCCCCGTCCCCGTCCCCGTCCCCGTCCCCGTCCCCGTCCCCGTCCCCGTCCCCGTCCCCGTCCCCGTCCCCGTCCCCGTCCCCGTCCCCGTCCCCGTCCCCGTCCCCGTCCCCGTCCCCGTCCCCGTCCCCGTCCCCGTCCCCGTCCCCGTCCCCGTCCCCGTCCCCGTCCCCGTCCCCGTCCCCGTCCCCGTCCCCGTCCCCGTCCCCGTCCCCGTCCCCGTCCCCGTCCCCGTCCCCGTCCCCGTCCCCGTCCCCGTCCCCGTCCCCGTCCCCGTCCCCGTCCCCGTCCCCGTCCCCGTCCCCGTCCCCGTCCCCGTCCCCGTCCCCGTCCCCGTCCCCGTCCCCGTCCCCGTCCCCGTCCCCGTCCCCGTCCCCGTCCCCGTCCCCGTCCCCGTCCCCGTCCCCGTCCCCGTCCCCGGTCTGTCAGTGCAGAATCGTTTTAGATCATCATCTCGGTATACTTTATACTAAATACCTAAAAAAAACACAAATAAAATTTATACAACTATACATATATTAGCAACTTAAATTGCAAACAACAACGAAAAAAAAAATTACCTTACTGCGTTGCTCTGACAGCGGTGATGGGTCTCACATACCCTTTACAACTTTGTGCTCGTATAGCTCTGACTGTGGTTGCACAAGGGTTATATGTTATCTAAGATGAATAGAACAACTCAACAATTCCAGCTACTGAGAAGAACGGCAATAATCACGCTGGAACCCGCCTTAAGAAAAACACCACTTTCTTTGCTTATTTTTATCTGAAAACAATACAAATATACTACTAATGAAGCCGTCATAAAGAAGCCGCAGGAGTAAAAAGATGTGACTGTAATGCGATAGTCGTGGATTTGATCCCCACTAAGAGAGTTTATGTTTATGTAATAATTAGTATTTTCATTTCCTCGGTCTGGTAACGAGGCAAAGCGTGGCATTGAGTTCTGCCACTCAACACGCAATGCCTGCCAATTTTAATTAGAAACATAGTGTTAAGACACTCGTCATAACACTATGATCCCAGGTTCCCTCTGCCTATTCCATTGTGTGCAGGATACAGCGTGAAGCTAATCCAATGTAAGATTCACTTTTCTTCAATTTTTCATTGTTCGTTAGTTTTTTGTTTAAAAAAAAATGTTTGTTGCTTTGTGAGTTAACAGTTCAAGTAAGTTCAGTTTGCTTAATTACTTAACTAAGATAACGCTATACACCAATAATAGAAAATACTTACTCGTAGAGCTAAGGGGCCCGTATTACTGGCGGTTTATAACCTTTTAATTGGCCACTTTTAAATGTGTATAAATACATGCGATTTGCATAGACAAGTTAATCTTTATTTTTAATATATATTTTTTTATGTCACCTTTTTTTTCTATTTTTTTCAGTCACTTCTTTATGTATATTAAAATGTTGTTATACAAAATATAAAGAGTAATAAACAATAAAGTAATAATAACTGAATGTGAATCCATGACTTTTTTTGTGCGCACGCCTGTGCTCTGTGCCACGATGGGCTCAAGATTCGTGAGGTCGCTACATGCACAGAACACATATTGGGTATATGTGTTCTGTGCATGTGGCTTCATGCTAGGGGCCAGGAGATTTTCTTCTTCATTGTTATGTACATTTATTATGCTAATCTTAGATTTATTGAAAATAATATAATTGATTTGATTATTGATGGCAGGTTTTAGTATGAAATAATTCTAGTCGACTGCTGGGTAGTGTATTGAATTGGCATTAGTACAGAACTGATCAATCAGTGGCTACAGTTTCGATTCCTGTTGTCTCTGTCCTGTAAAATATATTTTTTTTGGTTGGTACCGACGGTGTTATACGGCAGCGAAACGTGAGTATTACAGAAGAAGAACGAAAAAAAATAATGCCGTGAAGATGCAATCTCTTCGTAGGATATGCGGAATCAGCTTAGCTAATTGAAAATGCAATGAAGAGATACACAGAATGGCAGGTATTAGCGAGGATGTCACGGTGAGAATGAAGAAGCACGTGCTCAGCTAGTTTGGGCACGTCGAACGAATGAATGATGAAAGAATGGCAAAAAAGATTTATGATGGAAAAGTTAGTGGTAAGAGAGGTAGGGAGAGACCTCGATTGACCTTTGAAAACACAGTATCAAAGACACTGGAAGAAGGTCACATAAAAAGCATGGACCCCCTGAGAGCATGTATAAAGAGATTGATGACATTGGACAAGGCAAAAGAGGTATATAGAGACCGTAGCGATTAGCGTTCCGTTCTCACTGCTAGGACTACACAGCTAGGGATACAGCGTGAAGTAAAATTAAGTGAAGTTAAAATAAACCCTTAATCTTTTTTGTCGAATAGGAAAGGATTCAAATAAGATAAAAAATATGTTTTCAAGCCATAGCGACTGAAACATTATAAAGGCAATAATTGCAAATTCTTTATTAAAGTTTACATAGTTATAGATACAGGTTGTCGGATGTATCTACTAAAACTACACAGTTTCTTGTCAACAGATAACACATTTCCGAAAGTTATGAAATACGTTTCCTTGTAAAGATAATGCATTGTTAAGAAATTTCCTGAACATTATTTTTATCTATTTGTGTAATATGGTAATACTCAGTAATTTTCATATAATATAAAAAAAATCAGTTTCACGTTGTATACCGCATATCTGAAACTCTATTCCTCACTTTCCATCGACTTTTTGCCTTGGTGCCAGAACAAAGGAATAAAAATATTAATAAGCAATAATTCATTCCCTCGAGTGGCAATCGAACCCACAACCGTCACGTTGCACATTATATATGTTACGGTACAACAATTGCATGTGTAGAATAGTTGTAAGTACGATGTATGTTTGTTTTTATTTATTATAAGTATTAATATTATATATTGCTAGAAACCGTCGTTAAAGTGGGGAACGGAGTATCTTAATATTAGGTTCCCCCTGCCTACTAGAATTGTTGTTTATCGTAATCGGTTATAGAACCTGCTTACCAGTCGAATAATCGCATAACTAGTTTCGGGGAAAAACGATTAATTGACGTACGTAGTTTCATGACAATAGCAGTAAGCAGCAGCACATTCGCCAAAAGCAGTTGCAGCAAAACTGTAACTGATTTTAATAGATTTTTTTTAATCAGCTTCACGCTGTACCCCGCACACAGCAGGGTAGGCAGAGGGACCTAGTGTTAAGACACTCCGCTTTCTATCGAATTTTGGAGGCATTGCGTGTTGAGTGGAAGAACTTGAGTTCTGCCACACAACACGCAATCTGGTGTCCAGGTTAAGCGCGGCGTAGACGCCGAGTGAAGAAATGGAAATATAAATTTAAGTAAATATTTCATCTCCTCGAGTGGGAATCGAACCCACAACCAGTTGGTTTTACAGTCACACCTCGTGCCGCTGCTGACTTATAAAGTGATATAGTATATAGTTATTGAATGTTTTATATAAATGTGAAATGTTAAAAATATACAAATTATCAACAACATTTAAATAAATAAATCTCCAATTATTTAACTTTTTTATCCCTTTGAAGTTTAAATATATCGTTGCCCACATGTTTAGATATTTAAAAAAACCCTAATATTTATCTAATACTAGTGGGCACGCGCAGCTTCGCCCGCGTATTTGCACCCTTAGGGGTGACTTCTAAAAAAACACAAAACACGTGTTCAATAAAATATTTTTAACAGTATGAATTTAAATTTTTATAAAAATCGGTGGCGATTTAAAGACTTTTCCGTATAAACTTTTAACCCCTTATTTGAACCCCTAGGGAAAGAATTCTATAAAACCATGAAACACGTGTTCAATGAAATGTTTTTAAGAGTCTGAATTTGAAATTTTATAAAAATCGGTGCCAATTTTTTTTTTTTTCCATACAAACTTTCAACCCCAATTCGATCCCTTTAAAACTTTTAAAACTTTTCAAATTCCCTTCTTAGTGGATGTCCAGAATATGAAAATAAAAATCTGCCCAAATTTCACATTTCTACCATCAGCGGTTACGGCTCTGCGTGCGTCTTACCTCAGTCAGTCAGCACAAGTCCTTTTGTATATATAGATAGACTAGAGGGCGCGCGCGGCTTCGCCCGCTTATTGGGAGGGAATCCAAAAAAAACCACGAAACACGTGTTCAATAAAATATTTTTAACAGTCTGAATTTAAATGTTTATAAAAATAGGTGGCAATTTAAAAATTTTTCCATATAAACTTTCAACCCCTTATTTGAACCCTTAGTGGGTGAATTCTTAAAAACCATGAAACACGTGTTCATTGAAATATTTTTAAGAGTCTGAATTTCAAATTTTATAAAAATCGGTGCAGATTACATTTTTTTTCTATACAAACTTTCAACCCCTATTTCATCCCTTTAAGGTTAAAATTTTTAAAATTCCCTTCTTAGTGGATGTCCAGAATATGAAAATAAACATCTGCCCAAATTTCACGTTTCTACCATCAGCGGTTACGGCTCTGCGTGCGTCTTACCTCAGTCAGTCAGCACAAGTCCTTTTATATATATAGATTAACATTTCACGAATGTAGGCCACTAATACGTTTTATATTAGTATCAAAGGCCATATAACGGCATTTTCGTAATCATAACAATTTTAAACATTATGATTACATTATAACGTTTTCTGTAATCATAACTATAAAAGTAAGCGTAAGTAAATGCTTTGTATCTAGTTACAAAAATAAGCAGTTTTGAAAACTAGTTACTCGTGTACCCGAAATTACTCGCAACCGATTATGCCTAAAAGACGGTATGACCCACGTCCACTGCCTACCCTACTGCCTTTACAGCAAGAGCCACAGGAAAAAAAATTGTAAGCTGTCATGGAACAGAGAGAGATTGGTTTTGGGTTCTCTCACCACTAGCAGAAATTAAATTATTTTCATATATAGTGCGGCGATGAGCTACTACACTGAATAAACAATGTTCCGATTACTCTTTCGAGCGCCGTAAGAGAATCTGACATAAAATTTTCAGAAACTATCGAAAATTTCTTTAAAAAATAATTCTCAAATAAGGAATTACTCGGGTAATCAAACGGATAATCCGAAATATTATTATATCCGTAAGGGAAACGGAAACCGATATATAACATATCGGTCTTTTTTTATTTGTATTGTTATCCAGATCCGAAACTATTTAAAGATATTTAGCATTTTGTTTGTTTAATCATCCGCCCGGAAGCAAAGGAAACAATATCAAGATTATCAACGCACTAAAACACATAAAAACACAATCCAAGGCCTTCATTATCAAAATACGTGTAACAACATCCTTTATCAGAAAAGTGTAACGAACTTTGCACTAATTTATATAAAGAGAACACATTTTTTAATTCTTAGCCATACTGTTTCGTAACTTCAATTTGCTTGAACGTTTTACTGTACAATTTTCTTTCTAAAAAAAATATACTGAGAACTGCAAAACAATGAATTTTCTAAAAACATATTTATATTTGATGTTTGTTTCTGGTTACTTTTGTTTACCTGTTGAAGATGAAGATACTGTAATAATAACAAACGAAATAGATAATATGATAGATGACGGTGATATCGATCTCTCGGGCTTAGAACCACAAGCTTTTGGAATTCCGAAAAACGAAAGTGGTAAGAATTATTATCTATGTCAGTTAGTTTTGTTATTTAAAAAAGAAACCTTTTTTTATAATCACGTCTAAGAACATTACAATATAGAGAATGTCATTCTAAAGTGGGATATCGTCTCATTGTAAACCTGATGGCTGTGGACTCGATCTTTATTCGGGAAAACAATTATATGATATTTAAATTATTTTCATTTATGCGCTGTGGAAGGATTTATTCAATTCCGCTACTCAATGTGCTATGAAGAAAATTGAGACCGAATTGTTTTGACACTCTTAAATTACCTTAAAATATGAAACCGAAGCTGAAACAATGATTATTATTCAAACGGAATAATATATAATGCATTTCTCTTATCGTTCTCTTAGATGTCTCCAATATTTCCTTCCCCATAAAACCAAAATTATGCTAGCGCAATGTCTTCTCCTTCCAATTTTGGACTATGCTGACGTGTGCTATTTGTTTGTGACAGAGGAGGTACAACAAAATCTGGCGTTTCTGGCGCTGTACGCTTTATTTATGGCTTACGTTAATTATGACCATATTTCTCAATTTCGAGCTCTTTTTAACTGGCTCCTTGTGACATGCAAATCCTTACATTCTTTTTTAAAATTCTTAACAACTAGAATTTTCCTGCTTACCTGCGTTTCCGTTTTAACGTGCTTCCCACTCCTTTTTTTTAATTAATATTGCATTAATTGTCTCTAGAAGTTGGCTGGAAGAAATTTCTTTTAGAGATAAGCCCGCCATTGTGAGCTAATAAAAATATTACTATTTCTTTGTGCTTTATTACATGAAATAAAGAATGTATATAATCTAATAAAAGACATTTAGTTTTTCTAAAAAGATATCAAAATTTGTAAAATTTAATTTTAGGGGATGCATTAGCCACATGGACAGAGTCATCGTTGATGAATCCAGAAGAAATGGGAGGTTATGCTGAGGGTGATATATTGATACCACAATACGGTCGTAATGGCATACGTGATCAGGCCGCTCGGTGGCCCAGAGGAATCATACCTTATCTTATAGACTCTAAATTCAGTAAGTAAAGCAATGTTTTACATAATTACAATTAATAATATTAGGAAATAGGTAAGTATTTATAAAATATTTGATTTTTATATTTCACATTTTTTTATAATCTCTTCTTATTACTGAGAACATATTTTATTATGCTCCATAATTTTAAAATATTTTTTTCATTTCATCAAAGTATTGAAATTATCTTATTTTAGAGCAAGATCAGAGAGATACAATAATGAAGGCAATAGCTGATTACCATCGATTGACTTGCCTACGTTTTGTCCCATATAACGGACAACAGGACTACATTGTCATTACCAGTGCTAACACGGGTTGCTGGTCAAGCGTTGGAAAACTCGGTAAGTTTCGATTTCTGCCATTTACTTCTATACTAACATTATTAAGCTGTAAAGTTCGTTTGATTGTACCCACTAGTTTCAGAAACTACTAATTTGAACAGATTTTTTTTATGTTGGATAGTCAATATATAGAGGAAAGCTATAGGCTATATTGAACTACGTTAATCGTTTCGTTATAAACCACTATACCTATGGTCGGACTGACCTCGGGCACGTAGAAGGTGTCAAATACCATACTCATTACTCAGTTATTTTTATTTGACCACGCGGGCGAAGCCGCAGGTCTTTTACCTGGTTTATAATAATACATTGTTAATTAGTGCCTACACTTGCCATATTTATACTTATTTAATGTGAACAATTTTTTTTTATAATTTATTTTATTTGGCAATTACCGAGTGTGTTTTAACAGGTTCGATCTGCCTACACTGCTGTGTGCGGGATACAGCGTGAAGCTGATTTTAACTACTACAATAAAACAATTTCGGTTACAGTGATCTCTATATACAATAAAACAGTAAAAATATTTTGTCTGTACATTTAGTAATTTTCTAAAATGGATAGAGGGACACTTAAAAAGAATAACTTGCTAATACGCGTGTATTCTGTAATAACTACATATTTACCAATTTTACATTTAGCTAATAATATATGTAAGTAATTTAGAAACTGTACAGGATTTAATATGCGAGCAAATTCAAATTAAAATAATTTTATTCAAAACAAGAAGTTACATGCTTTATTTTTTGAACGGCAAATAATTTACCACCAGTTCACTAAAGTTAATGCCTCAGACCTGAGAAGAACCGGCGCAAGAAACTTAGCGGGACCTATTTTTTTAAAATAAAGTTATACAAATACATATTTAAATATCTGTGACAATGATACTTTTGAAACAGACTGGAGCGAGCATTTCATTCCCAAGGCGTGTTATCATTTACAAAATCATTAATTTGGTAATAACCTTTAACACACAAACGTCTTTTCACAATTTTTTTAAATCGTGATATAGAAAATTCTCTGACGTTTTCTGGGATCCTATTGTAAAAGCGTACACATTGTCCCATAAAAGAATTACGAATTCGATGCAACCGAGTTACAGGTGCACCAAGATTATGCCTATTTCTAGTGTTAATATTATGAAAATCACCAATTTTGGTAAAATTATTAATGTTTTTCTTAACATACATAACATTTTCAAAAATATATTGAGATGCAACTGTTAATATATTAATTTCTTTAAACTTTTGCCTTAAGGAGTCTTTAGGGCCTAAGTTATAGATTGCACGAATAGCTCGCGTCTGCAGGACAAATATCGGTTGAATACCGGCTGCATTACCCCAAAGTAAAATCCCATAGGACATAATACTATGGAAGTAACTGAAGTAAACAAGTCGAGCCGTTTCTACGTCAGTTAGTGATCTAATTTTTTTGACCGCGAAAGCTGCAGAGCTAAGTCTATTCGCCAATCCATCAATATGGGGTCCCCACTGTAATTTGGAGTCTATGGTGATACCGAGAAATACAGTAGAATCGACAGGATCTACGGGTTCACCATTCAAGAGTACATCGGCTTTAACAACTTTCGTGTTAGGTGTTCTAAAAATAATACATTTAGTTTTTTTACTATTCAATAGTAAGTTATTAACACTGAACCAATGTACTACTTTCGAGAGAGCATTGTTTACATCGTCATATAGGATTTGTCGTCTTTTTATTTTGAAAATCAATGAGGTGTCATCAGCAAACAATACTATCTCATGGTTCTTTTCAACTAGATACGGTAAATCATTTATATATATTAAAAAGAGAAAAGGACCAAGAATAGACCCTTGTGGGACCCCCATGCTGATTACCGAATCAGGAGATTTCTTGCCATTCACATCAATCCTCTGAACTCTGTCAGCTAAATAAGAGGTCAGAAGATTGAGTGCACGTCCTCTTATGCCGTAGTAGTGTAGCTTCATGACCAATGTTGAATGCATTACAGTTATTTTACAAAGAATATTATGAATCCCTACCCAAATTAATAATTTAACATTTAAGACTGTTTCTAAAGCAATAAATTAAATTATTCATTGACATCAGCACATTTAACAGAATTTTAAAATAATTATAAGACATACATAACATAGGTAAAAAGAATGTAATGTTACAAAAATATATACGTATAATAAATAATTAGCTTTATGTATCAATGCTCAAAGTATATAATTATAAATATCAAGTATCAACATTGGTCGTATTTTTAAATTCAAAACAATCAAAAACCCTAATAGAAATTACGATAATGTAGTAAAAAAATCATATAAAAAGTCATTATAGTTGTCAGTCAATTCTTTCGTCAATTCTGTTTATTAAATCAATAATCTTATATACAATAACTACATAGTTAAAGCGGGCGATGCCGCGAGCGGGCCGCTAGTATCTAATAAATATAAAGATTTAATGCTACATTTTTCAATCTCCTTTTGGATATTTTTTCTACTAGTAGGCACCGTTTTTCCCAACGTAAAGGATTACGTTGGGAAAAACGGTCAAATGTGAATCAGTCTTGGCCTCCGAGGATTACGTACCAATTTCGTGATTATAGTTAAATGGGAACGTGACATTTTGTATGAAATAAAATACAAAAAGTTTGTTATGACTTTTTTTCAATGATATCACTTATAAATTTATATTATTCTTGGTTTGTAAGTTTTTACTTCTTGCTAAATTTCATAATTGTAAGTTCACGAAAAGATTTCAAACAAATTGCAGCAAAAACTATGCATAAACGCTCGTACCCTTTGATTGCGTTAACTTAGAAGTCTTCCTGTGCTCTAAAGGCCTGTGGACTTGAATATTTGATCCATTTTACATGATGCCGAGATTAATAGTTTTGACATTAAATGACAGGCGGACAGACATACAGACAGACGAACAACAAAGTGATTCTATAAGGGTTCCGTTTTTTCTTTTGAGGTACGAAACCCTTGAGTGTGTAATATGTATGTAAGTAAATATAGAGCCAACCGCTCTAGGATTTTTTAAGATAACAAAACAATATAACTATAGATGCTTCTGTATTATATTTGTTAGGTGGTCGTCAAGAAGTTAACCTGCAGGCACCTGGTTGTGTGAGTAAAAAAGGCACAGCCCTTCACGAACTTTTACACGCAATTGGTTTCATGCATGAACAAAGTCGTCCTGATAGAGACGATCATGTAAGAATATACTACAATAATATAAAGAGCGGTGAGTTATTTATTGTTTTCGTTATATTTTTGTCAGAAACATTGCTTGATGTCTAAAATAAATAATTGACTTTTTAAAAAGTATTCACGCTCTTATAGCTCTATGTTCTGACAATATGGCGATGTGCCTAGTTAGACAAAAAGTAAAGAATAGGCTAATTTCTTCGATTAATTATTCTTAAATGAATATAGATAGATAGTTAATTGTGGATTCGATTCCCACTCGGAAAAATACTTGACATTTTATTTTTTTCGCTCTGATATCGAGGCAAAGCGCGGCGTTGAGTTCCGTCAGTCAACACGTAATGCCTCTAGAATTCAGCAGAAAGTGGAGAGCAATGTGTCTTAACACAAGGCTCCAGCGGATACAAGGATACAGCGTGAAGTTAAAAAAAAGAGCTTATTATATATATTTTAGAAACGTGAAGTTATTATATATCTCTCTCTGTCTCTCTCTGTATATTTCAATATATTTTGTAGGTTCCGAGAACAACTTTAAAAAAGCAGACACAAAACGTTCCAATGATTTCGGTGTCTCCTACGATTTTAATAGTGTAATGCACTACTCTGAATATGCTTTCTCCAAGAACTCACGAAAAACGATTGAACCCAAGGTAATATATTTTTATTTTTACTGACAAATAAAAAATATTTACAGCGTCTGGCTATAAACAGGATGGCTGGATGGATGGCAAGTTCGATTTCTACTTGAATTATTTTTATTTTTTTTACATTTTTTCCTCCGATGAAACGAATCATTGCGTTGTATTCCGCCACTCAACACGAGTAACGTTTCGAAATTTCCGATATCCGGTATTAATAACAAGTACTAAGTCAAAGTAGTATGGAAATATGTTGCAGACTGCCACTAGTAATACACTCGCGTACAGTTTAATCGACTCGTATCTGTATGGGTATAAAATAGACAAAAAGTGTGTTGATACAACAGGGGTTTAGCTTGCTAAAATCGCTTGCAAGAAGTCGCTCGTCGACTAAATCTGAGCCAATCTCCTTTATCCAAGATATACAGAAGGTTCCAAGACACATTGTTACTCTAGGAAGCCAGATAACAGTCGGTTGCGGCGTAATTCTGAGAGAGACGACCGTTCTATCGTCTCTACAAATCTCAGTAATCGCCATCTCACCGGTGTAGTTATTCAGCAGCGGCTGAATGGGGTTCGAGGAGTCGCTGTCAGTCAATGGACGATTAAAAGACAGTTAAAAATGCCAACATGACTCCAAAACGGCCTGCCACAGGCCCCATATTGACCACAGCTCACGAGAACGAGAACACAGGAACACATCGATTGTACGGCTGAACAATGGCGATTGGTTCTGTTCACTAACGAATGCAGTGTATCTGCATGGCAGCAACAGGAGGGCTCGAGTCTATTAGCGTCCATGCGAGCGATTTTCGCAATATTATTTCGCCGAAACAGTGTCCTATGGCGGTGGTTCGTGTATGTTGTTGGCGGGCATTTCAGTGGAAGAAAAAATTGATCTTGTTTTCATTTACTAGGCCTATACCAGGGATAGGCCTAGTAGGCGGTCTGACTGCAGATTGATATGTAGTAGACTTTCTCCTTGATCACGTCATTCCTTAGACCCAGATGACTTCCTTCTTATGCACGATAATGCCCGCTTCCATACAGCATGAATCACTTGTGAGTTTCTGGAAAGTTTCGAAGTTGGTATGAGACCATGGACTGGTCGCCACTGACCAGCCCTGGCCAGCCCTGGTCTCAATCCTATCGAACACATATGGGACGAGCTGAAACGCAGAGTCCGGACCAGAAATCCAGCGCCTGCAGGCATTTTAGAGTTAAAGACAGCGCTCGAAAAGCAGTGGCAAGCTCTCCCTCAAGATCTGGTAGTAAGGATTATCAGGTCGATGAGGAACCTTGGAGTTGTTATTAAAGCCAAAGGTTCAACACTAATTATTTATTTGAATAAATTTCTCACAACATTTTGTTTTCATTTTTTTTAATTATCCTTTTTTCCACTAATTCATTTTTGTTACTTTGTAATTCAAATTCATATAAATTCAAAATTATTGCGCTGATATTTCAGAGTGTGGTATCATTTTAAAGCCTAATATTTTCTTTTTTCTTTAAAAATATAATACACCATTTATCAATTTTGTAGAGGTGAGTCGAATTGGATGCACGCGAGTGTATATTGAATTCAATTTGCCATTTTTTCATATGTGTTGAGCCTACCTACTGTCATATCGTTTATTGCAGATCAACGGCGTCACGCTCGGCCAACGTGAGGGACTTAGTAGGGGAGACGTGAGGAAAATAAATTTAATGTACAACTGTAAAAAAGAGTAAGTATAACAAAATCAAAAGAAGAATCTGAAATTAAAATACTTAAAATATTAAAATATTTATAAGAACTTAAATATTTTAAAGAAACCGAACAAACGCGAGTCGAGCTCGTCCACCAAAGATTCCGTAAAAAAATTGAGGTCTCAAGCTTTTTTTGAAATTCAGACTTAGCTTGGCCAGAGCCCTTTTATCTGATACCTCACTTGATTTTTTTTTTGCGGTTTTAATACCAAATTTTGCCCCCCTTTTACGACTATTATTTTTTAGGGTTTAACTACAAATGTATAGCTTTCAGCCCTGAATTAGTACACCTGTAAATGACAGCTGCCAAATTTCATAATTCTAGATTGATCGGAAGTACCCTATTAATTTGGATTCCCTTTATAGTATCGAAATATGCGTAGAATACTATATGTATATTTAAGGGTATTATTTTTTAGGATTTCATAATACATAGGTTTCAGTTTTTTTTAAACTAGAACTACGTATAGATACTAGCTGCCAAATTTCATAATTCTAGGTTAATCTTGGAACCTAGGATAACCTAGAATTATGAAATTCCCACCCGAGGAAATTGAAATCGAAATAAATTTTCGATTTATTTTGATTTTAGTTTCCTCGGGTGGGAATTGAATCCAGAATGTATACGTTTACAAGCACACGTCTCCTTGGGCCTCAATTGATATAATTTCACTTTTATAATTTACAGAGAACCTCAAACTGGTTGGGTAGGATCGATTTGGCAAAGTTTGTTTGGTGATAAGAAAAATGGAGCCTAATAATACTGAGAAGAGTGAAGGAAATTAGATCTTATAAATAGCTAGTCTGCGTGTTGTAATTAACAATATTTTATATCACGACAACATAATTATGTTTTATATCATGATGCTGTTATAAAATTTATAAAAGTATCTAAAAATAAAGGTAAATGATCGAAATCAAGTTTTTTTTTTATTTATTCTTATTTACACTACGTTACTCTAACAAAAGTTATAAAAGGATGCTTTTCTTTATCATGGGCCTTATACCCCTTATAAAAATGTTTCCATTTAAATATTTTAATGTATTTTAAATGAAATTCTTTAACAAACAGATTAATCACTATATATACGAAACCCGACGTTATCAACATTTTGCAGTAGTTAGTGATTTCGGATAGATCCATGAGGATCCATAAAATCGCGAAAATCTTGTAATATTTAAAAAAAATAAAATTAAATCAACCTCACGCTGTATCCCCATACACACAGCAGACACAAACAAGGTAGGCAGAGGGAAATCAGTGTTAAGACGCTCCGTTCCCCACTTTCCACCATTTGCCACCGAATTCTTGACGCATTACGCGGGCGGGAAACTCAACGCCACGCATTGCCTCGACACCAAAGCGAAGAAATGAAAATATACATTTTAATAAATATTTAATTTCCTCGAGTGAGTGAGAGAGAGACTGAGAGAATTGAACCCACAACCAGTCACGTTTATAGGTACACTTTGTGACCCTGCGCCAAGACTGGCATCGACTTATAATATTTAATAAGTAATTTCTTAAGCAAAATAAACCATAAATCAATATAACATTTGGAAATTATGAACAACATTAGATAATTTATTCAGAGTGGTTTAAGTGAAATAAACATTAATAAATTATGAGGCCAATCGTGGGTTGGGGGCACAAAGGCGCGACTATAGACGCGACAGGTTGTGGTTGCTATGGTAACGAAGCAAAGCGCGGCGTTGAGTTCCGCCACTTTACGTGCAAAGCCTCCATAAATCAGGGAAAGTAGGGAAATAATTTAAAATAATTTTATTAATTTTAACGTCAAATAATTTAATCAGCGGGACTTATTTTTTTTAAATCAATTTAATACAAATACATACTTAATTATTTGTGACAATGATACCTTTGAAGCAGACTGGAGCGAGCATTTCATTCCCAAGACGTGTTATCATTTATATATAGTTGTTATGTTACTCTTAGCTTTTCTAGTTTCACAATTTATTATGTTCCATGTCATTTTAATTTTATCACAAGAATTTTTAACTTTGTTTTTAATATGTAACGATTTTTCCAAGAAACGTCATTTTTTTAAACAATTTAGAATAAACTGTAACAAAGTTATTAAATCATCCACTATGGTTATATGTTTTCTAACTATAAAGTTCATATAACCTTTTTCTACTCTTATGAATCCCCACAGTCGCCCAATCATTAAATGACAAGAAATTCCTGGAATTGACAGTTTTAGAAGTAAATATAGCATTGAAGTCACTTTTAATAGCATTGAAAAATTTCCCATATAATGAATTGGATTTATTTTTATATTTCAGGTATTTAAGTTTTGCTATTATCATCATATATACATCAAATATACATCATATATACAATATATACATCAAAATTTTTATACGTTTTCTAAATAAGTATTTTTCTTTCCTAAGTATGGAATAACACTTTAAAAATGTTTAAAAATATTATCAATACTAGTTGCAGTACAACGAGTGATTCTTGTTGGCTCTAGAAATAAATTATATAGATTATATGAATTTAGTAATGACCTGAATCTGATACAAGTGGTGAAATTATCTAGTAAATTAATATTAAAGTCACCACATACATCTATTAATTTTTTAGATCCAGATAATTTTACAAATACTTGTTCTAAAATTATTTCAAAGTATACACTTCGAAATAATTTTAGTCTATGTATGTGTATGTCTATATATGGGATACAGCTATTATTTATACTTATAGTTTATTTAATATGTGTCATTGTGGTTGACTTTCTTATACAGGGTGGAAACGTCAGCGCTCCTTTTACGGGAACAGAAAATAGGGTAAAATATTTTAAACCCATACCTAAAGATATTAATCTAGATAACCTCAACAGTTTAGACGTCGTATTTTTTTTTAATTTCACCATGTTTATCCATACCTATATTTCGTATGACGCAGGTACGCAAAGATACCAATAATGTATTATACAAACATACTAACACACTACTACTAAATACTACTAAAGGTTAAACAACTTAGAACTTTGCCGCCAATACCTATGACTTCATTTCGGAATAAGGCGTATGCGGCGGTTTTCATTTGATAGGTTTATGTGTGCGTGCATCGTTCTTGACAAATGGCGTTTTATTTTACAACGGTGATTTTATTATTTATTTTGTTTCAAAAAATCAATTTTTCATTTTTGTTTTTTTAATTGCATTAGGCTTTCATAGATTAGTTAAAAATGTGGTTTTATTTAAAGTGATGGTGACAAAACCACTCTGTATACTGTATCGTATTTAATTGTAATTTTACCATTTGCGTTATCACTATATGTTAATTTGAAGTGATGTTGATTAAACTCAATGCTAACCGACTGGACTTTTATTATTCACTATCAACACTACACAAACGTAAAGCTAAAACATACATTATTAATAAATACGGACAACTAAAAATAAGTTGAGTAGAGGAAATATAGAGGTAAAAATCACCAATTCCTTAAAAATAATAAGAGATTAATATAAATTTTAGGTATTGCAATATTATTGTATCGTTTTTTATTATATCTACATAACATCTGTAACATATGCACTAATACAAACACTTATATAAAAAATATAGATCCATTAGACAGTAGGTAGGTCAGTCAGCGCGGTCATTGTAAATCGTGTATCGAAAAGTGTTTTCTTCAATCACTTAGATTTTTTTCATTTCATACATGTCTATTGTAGTTTCCAATAAACATTTTAGATATTGATATGATCTCTCACATTTACACTTTTCAGCTGAAACATAATTATTATTAAAATAAAATATGCCTACATTTTATATAAATAAACCTCTTCTAGTTTTTTTTTAATTACTATTGACTTTAAAAGTTTCATTTTATTATAATATATTTTATTACAATTAGATAAATACACTTTGTTCTCCACGTTCCGCCTAATTTTCAAAACAAAGTGGACAAAACACACTTTGTCTTCGAGAGCAAGAAAATGAAAATAATTTAAACCTTTTCCCGGAGTCGAAATCAAAA